>JAJIBD010023591.1:0-236019 GCA_021461705.1 Cryptotis parvus | reverse complement strand
TTTTATTATACCACCGTGAGATATACAATTACAAAGATGTTATTGTTTGGGTTTCAGTCATACAATGTTCCAGCACTCATCCCTCCACAGTGCCCATTTCCCACCACCAATGTCCCAATTCCCCCCCCTCCACTATCCTGCCTCTATGGCAGGTTCTTTATCTATTTCTCTTTCTCTCTATTTCTCTTTTCCTTCCCTTATACAATGTGGATAACAATACATATATTTAGAGGTTATATGTATCTTTTTGCCTGTATTTAATGCTCAGTTCTAAGTTGGTATTAGCACTTTCGACAATTATTAGCACACTGTTTCCTTCTCTGTCTTACCTAACCTCTGACTCCCACATGTGTATGGTAATTTCCTGCTTTGACAAGACCTCCTCATCCATATTTCTCCTGACCTTGGATATTGGTATCATAATATGTACATGTATATATTTATGAAAATAAATGCAGTGATTCTATATCTGTCTTTTTCCTTCTGGCTAATTTCACTCAACATGCTCCTCTCCATATCCATCCATTTATAGGCAAATTTCATAACTTCATTTTTCCTAGCAGCTGCATAGTATTCCATTGTGTAGATGTACCAAGTTTCTTTATCCAGTCATCAGTTCTTGGGTACACTGGTTGTTTCCAGATTCTGGCTATTGTGAATAGTGCTGCTATGAAAATAAAAGTGAGGATGGTGTTTCTGCTGTGTGTTTTTGGCTTCCCAGGTTACATGCCCAGGAGTGGTATGGCTGGGTCAAATGGAAGCTCAATTTCTAGTCTTTGGAGGAATGTCCATATTGTTTTCCAAAAAGGCTGTACCAGTTGATATCCCCACCAACAATGGTTGAGAGTCCCCTTTTCCCCGCATCCATGCCAGCGCTTGTTCTTGCCCTTTTGAATATGCGCCAGTCTCTGTGATATGAGATGCTATCTCATTGTTGTTTTGATTTGCATCTCTCTGATGATTAGTGTTGATAAGTATTTTTTCATATGCCTTTTTTGGCCATTTAAATTTCTTCTCAAAGTTTCTGTTCATTTCTTCTCCCCATTTTTTGAAAGAGTTCGCTGTTTTCTTCTTGTAGAGTTCTACTAGCCCTATATATCCTGGATATTAACCCCTTATAAGATGGGTATTGGGTGAATATTCTTTCCCATTCTATGGACTGTCTTTGTATCTTGTTCACTGTTTCTTTTGAGGTGCAGATGCTTTTTAGTTTCATGTAGTCCCATATGTTTATCTTTGCTTCTAGTTGCTTTGTTAGTGGTGTTTCACCTTTGAAAATGCCTTTAGCTTCAATGTCATGGAGGGTTTTTCCTTTATTTTCTTCAATGTACTTCATGTATTCAGGTCTGATATTGAGATCTTTAATCCATTTTGACCTTATTTTTTACATGGTGTTACACAGAGGGCCAAATTCAATTTTTCACATGTAGCTGCCCAGTTTTCCCAGCACACTTGTTGAAGAGGTTTTCCTTGCTCCATTTCAGACTCTTTGCACCTTTATGAAAGATTAACTTATCATGTGTTTGAGGTGTGTCTGGATACTCCACTCTATTCCATAGGTCCACAGATCTGTTTTTATTCCAATACCATGCTATTTTAATTACCACTGCTTTGTGTTCAGTTTCAAGTTGGGAAAGGTGATGCCTCCCATCTTCTTTCCCCCAAGGATTGCTTTAGCTATCCGTGGGGGTTTATTATTCCATGTAAATTTCAGGAGGGTTTGGTCAATTTCTTTGAAGAATATCATGAGTATCCTTATAGGGACCACATTGAATCTATATAGAGCTCTAGGGAGTATTACCATTTTGACAATGTTAATTCTCCCCATCCATGAGCATGGAATGTGTCTCCATTTCCTCATGTCCTCTTTTATTTCTTGTAGTTTTCTTTGTACAGGTCCTTTACACACTTGGTTAAGCTGATTCCTAGGTATTTGATTTTCTGTGACACAATTGTGAATGGAATCGTTTTCTTAATATCCCTTTCTTCTCTTTCATTATTTGTATATAGGAAAGCCACAGACTGGGTATTGATTTTGTACCTGCCACTCTACTATAGAGTAACTATTGTTTCTAGGAGTTTTGGGGCCTAGAGTTTAGGGTTCTAGGTATAATATCATGTCATCTGTGGAATAATCATAGCTTGACTTCTTCCTTGCCTATCTGGATGCCCTTAATGTCCTTTTTTCTCTGATTATAGTAAGTACTTCCAGTACTACATTGAATAAAAGAGGTGAGAGTGGGCATCTTGTCCCAGATCTTAAAGGGAAGGCTTTCAATTTTCCCCATTGAGAATGATACTTGCTGTGGGCTTTTTGGTAGATGACTTTGACTATTTTGAGGATGGTTCCTTCAATTCCCATTTTCTGGAGTGGTCTAATCATGAACTGGTGTTGGATCTTGTCAAATGCTTTCTCTCGTTATTGATAGGATCATGTGGTTTTATTTGATCCTATTATTGATAGGATGTATCAATAATACATCTTATTATTATTGATATGATGTATTATGTTGATTGACTTGTGAATATTGAACCATCCTTGCATTCCCGGGATGAATCCTACTTGGTCATGATGTATGATCTTTTTGATGAATTTTTTGAATTCTGTTTGCTAGTATTTTGTTGAAGATCTTAGCATTTGTGTTCATCAGGGAGATTGGTCTGTAGTTTTCTTTTATTGTGTTGTCTCTCCCTACTTTGGGTATCAGGGTGATATGTGCCTCATACAAGCTGTTTGGGAGTGTTTCTGAACACTATTTCTATTTCCTGGAAAAGCTTGAAAAGGACACGTAGTAGGTTCTCCTTTACGGTTTGGTAGAATTCACTAGTGAATCCATCTGGACCTGGGCTTTTGTTTTGGGCAGACTTTTAATTACTGTTTCAATTTCCTCAATGGTGATAGGCTTATTCAGGTATTGGAGGTCTTCCTTGTTTCAGTTGTGGGTTATAGGAGGTTATAGGACTTCAGGAATTTATCCATTTCTTCTAGGTTCCATGTTTTATGGCATACATGTTCTCAAAGTAATCTCTAATGATCTTTTGGATTTCTGTGGTTTTGTTGTGATGTCCCCCCTTTCATCTGATTCTGTTTATTCTGCTTATCTCTTTACCTGTCCTTACAAGTCTTGCCAGTTTTTTTGTCTATCTTGTTTATTTTTTCAAAGAACCAGCTCTTGGTTTCATTAGTCTTTTTTTTTTAATTTTTACAATTACAAAGATATACAATTAAAAAGTTCAAATTTGGGTTTTGGTCATACAGTGTTCTAGCACCCATCCTGCCACCAGTGCCCATCTCCCACCACCAACGTCCCTGGTTCCCCCCCCCCCCCCCGCCGTGCTCCATGACAGGTTCTTTATTTCTTTCCATTTCTCTCTCTTTCTCTTTTCCTTCCCCCCCAGTCTTGGTTTCATTAGTCTTTTGGATTGTTTTTTTGGGGTTTCCAGCTCATTGATTTCCTCTCTAAGTTTTATTATTTCCTTCTTTCTACCTGGGTTGGGCTCATTTTGTTGGTCTTTTTTCTAATATTTTGAGCTTTGAAGTCAGGTTATTTATGTGGGCCCTTTCTTCTTTCCTGATGAATGCTTGTAGAGCTATGAACTTTCCTCTTAACACTGCTTTCACTGTGTCCCACAAGTTCTTGTAGTTGGTGTCTTCATTTTCATTTGTTTCCAGCAATCTTTGAATTTTCTGTTTGATTTCTTCTATGACCAATTGGTTGTTCAGCAGTGAGCTATTCAGTTTCCAGGTGTTTGGTTTGACTCCCTGCTTCTGTGTACGGTTAACTTCTATTTTCAGTGCATCGTGGTCTGAAAAGATAGTTGACACAATTTCTTTCTTTTTTTATTTTATTGAGGTATGCTTTGTGGCTCCGCATGTGGTCTATCTTGGAGAATGTTCCATGTGCACTAGAGAAAAATGTGTATTCAGCTTTTTTGGCATGAAAAGCCCTGTATATATCCACTAGCTCTCTTTCTTCCATTTCTTCCTTCAGGGCCAATATTTCTTGGTGAGTTTCAGTCTTGTTGATCTATCCATAGTTGATAGAGCAGTGTTGAAGTCTCCAACTATTATTGTGCTACTGTTAGTGTCATCTTTGATGTCTCTTAGCAGTTGTTTTATTTATTTTGCTGACCCCTCATTGGGTGCATATATGTTTAGTAGTGTAATTTCTTCCTGGTGTACATACCCCTTAATTAATAAGAAATGGCCTTCGTTGTCCCTTCTAACCTTTTTCAGCCTGAAGTCTATATTATCTGATACTAGTATGGTCACACCGGTCTTTTGGAGGAGTTGTCTGTGTGGAGAATTGTCTTCCAGCCTTTGACTTTGAGTCTGTGTTTGTTGTGATTATTCAGGTGTGTTTCTTGTAGGCGCAGAATGTTGGATTCAGGTTTTTAATCCATTTTGCCTCTCTGTGTCTCTTAACAGGTGCATTTTTTTTTTTGTGTACACATTTAGTTTTATTGTAACAAAGCAACTTGTACACTTTTGAACGTTTAAAACTGAGCATCTTTCCTTTCCAGTGAAACAAAAAAAGAATTTTAAAAATAAACAGGAACAAAATTACAATAGAGAAGAATGTCGATTCCAGATAAGACCCTACAGGTTGCTGATTCTCCCGTCGAGGGGCAGGGCTCAAGTCATCATTAGGAGAGAATTTTATTTTAAAAGTGTCACCTTAAACTGCAAGGATGTCCGTTAAACATCACAATTAAACATGCCAAAGGAGAAGCCATGTTGTCAAAATGCCCACTTAACCCACCCAAACATCTCAAACCCACCCTTTTGCTGACCTTCTATAACCCCATTTTTTTAAAAGGTTTTTTTTTTTTTTTTAAACAAGAGAAGGTAGACAGATACATGTTGGTAGATGCTCACTGTCCATATTCACATAGAGACAGAGCCGTCTCTGAGCCCAATATACAGAGAGAGGAGGAAAAGCTAGAATTCTATGCACTACTACACGGGGGCCTGGCCCCTCCGGCTCCGGCAGAGCTAAGGGCGCTGAAGGTCTTTCTTTTTCCCCACAGCGCATGGTGGTGTGGATCCCACAGTCTGTGTTGAGAGGAGAAGTGATAAAAATTAATTTGGAACAGAGATCAGTAGAGAGTCTTTCCCCGCTGAATTCTGTTCAAGGGGTTTCCCCAATTTAGCTGAGAACCATGGTGCAAAGGAGAGAAAAGAGACCTGGAAAACAGGGTGACTGAGCACGGGGGGGGGGCAGGGAGCGAAAAAAGAAAGAGACTGCAACTTGCTCCCAGGGACTGCAGAAAATTAGGAGGTTGGAATCCGTCAGGTCCGCTAGTCATCTTCTCCTTCATCCTCCTCTCCTTCTTCCCCCTCATCATCATCTTCATCTTCTTCCCCTTCATCCTCATCCCCTTCTTCATCAATATCTTCTAATCCTTCTTCCTCTTCATCATCATCATCATCATCCTCTTCTCCTTCTCCTTCTTCGTCATCCATGTCAGGAACCAAGTAGTACTGCAAGGGGTTTGGCCAGATGTCGTCTTTGATGACCTCGCCGAGCCCATCGGCCCCTGCGTCCGAGTGGTCAGTGAACCAGGTGAAGAAGCTCTCGGGCTCCTCGTGCTGGCGCTTCCTGCTGGCTTTATTCTGCGTTTGACTTGAACGTTTCGTCAACTCCTTTCCAGATTTCCATTTGATTTCAGTGGCCTTTGAAGACGGGTCACCACTCTCATTCAGATGAAATTCTTTGGAGAGAACTTTATTTTCAAAGTAAGGGTTTTCATCAAAATAAAAATCTATTCTGTAACCTGATTTAATATCTTCGAATTCTGTCACCTCGACTCTTGTCAGATAGTGCAGCGCCTCCTCGTCCTCCTCCCCGAGCAGTGCAGACACTTGCGGATGGTTGACAAAGGTTGTTACCCAAAAGTTAGGGATTTTGGCGATCAATTCTGATCTCTTCTGAAAAAATGGTTGGCGGAGTTTGTTATATTTCTGTTCTACTTTCAAAATCTCCTCACTGGCTTGCTCGTTAAGTCTGTCTATCTCGTTTTGTACTTCATCAGTGTGTTCGATCGCTTCCTGCTGCTCCTTTTCTCCCTTGTGCACGCCCGAAGAGTTCGCGGCCTCCTCGGCCTTGGGGCGGCAGCCCCCTGGGCTTCTTCATCTGCGGCGCGGGCTGGCGCTTGGGGGTCATGCCGGAGTGCGGGCGGGGCGGGCGCGTGGAGCCGGGCGCTCTTAACTGGTGCATTTAGACCATTGACATTAGGAGAGATTATTGTCATTGGATTTTGTGCCATCTTTCTGTTTAAATTTGTTGTGTTTTTGGGTTCTGACTTATTTTACAGTAGACCCTTCAATCCTTCTTTTTAAAGTTGGTTTTGAGTCCATGAAGTTCCTGAGTTGTTGTTTTATCCATGAAGTTGTGTATCTTTCCTTTACACCTGAATGTAAGTCTAGCCAGGTAAAGAATTCTTGGTGAGGCCTGCAGTTCATTGAGCCTTTTCATAATAGCTCATCATTATTTTGTTCTTTGAATGTTTCATCTGAGAAGTCTGCTGTAAATCTCAGGGATGCTCCTTTGTATGTGATTTCCTTCTTTGATCTTGCTGCTTTCAGTATTCTATCTCTATCTATTGTTTTTGTCATTCTAATTAGGATGTGTCTTGGAGTATTCTTATTGGGGTTTCTTTTAGCTGGTATCCTATGGACCTCCTGAATCTGGGAGCTTGCATTCTTCAGTTCGGCAAACTTCTCAGCAATGATGGCTTTGACAGTTTCTTCATCAGGGTTTTCTTCTTGCCTTTCTGGGACCCCAATGATCTGTATGATGTTCTTTTTTCTTCATCCCGATTATTTTTGGTAGTCTGTTAGTTAATTGTGAGTCTTTTTTTTCCCATCTTTTGCTGTTGTCTAGATAATCTTTGGACCTCGTCTTCGAGATCACTAATTCTTTCTTCAGCAATTGATACTCTGCTTTGGAGGCCTTCCATTGTGCTTTTCATTTCACTTACCACATTTTTACTATCTGTCAGTTCTGCTTGTATGTTGGTCTGCAATTTACTCATTTCTGCTCTCATGTCCTCTTGTATTTTATTCACTTTGCATTCCATTGCTTCTTTGAGTTCCTTATGCATCCTTAACAGTTCCTTCCGAAATTCCTTATCAGAGAGGTTATACATAGCTCATCCTTATTGCTTGGCTCATCTGGGTTAGTGACTTCACTCACTGAGTTTAATGGAATTCTGTGTTGCTTTATCGTAATTACTACTGTAGGTTGAAAATGTGTGTTCTGGATGGCTAGATAGTACAGTTAGTAGGTGCCTGGGTTGTTTGTATCTTATGCATAATTATTGCTAATTGGTTTCTAACTATTTTCATCAATGAAAATGCAGTCAATTTAGTAGGAATACATTTGGATTGAGTTATTAGAGGAAAGAAACATGAGTTCTTTTTATTTATGACAGCTGGAAACTATCTCCCAAGAATGCCCTTGTAATTACATTTAGAGTTGTTTATCTAGGGCACATCAAAGAATTAAATGCAAGTGGTCATTGCACTAATGAAATGCTTATCTTCCTTTGCTCATCAAGCTGAAGAGCTTTTAGAAATGACTGCTATTTGGATTCTTCTTCCATTATTAATTAACAGAATGGGTATCAGGGATCCTAAGCCTTATTATATGAAGTTAGACCTAGATTAGTTTTCTACCCAGTATGTTTGAAAGCTAAGAATTTTTAGCATAGTTATAAAATAAGATTATAATACATTAAATAACTGTTCTACTTTTCCAGATGTGTTTAGTTTGTAATAGAAAAATGGAGGTCTCTGAGCTCTTGTTTTCTTGGGAAGTGGAAATTGTCAGTGCAATAAGTATCTCCTTTAAACCTGAGATACAGTTCAATGATTATTGTTCTCCTTATGCACTTGCATTTCTTGGTCTAGTTTTCAATGTGTTTGCTCTTGGTTAAAGTCTATTTTGAGGCAAAAATACTTTTGGCTGCTTTGGCTTCCTCTGCCTTCCAAATAAGTTTGGCAGATTAGCTTAATGGGCAAAAATATAACCCCTCTTCCAAGAGCTCCTGGTTTGCTAAAATTTTTGCCAAAACTTTATTTGTCCTTCATACCAAAATAAATAGTGGCTTTGGTAAGAGAGATCACAGTAAGCTGTTTCAGTGGCGATACTAGCAAATTAAAGAAAATTTTCAAAAAGAATGTATGTTCATCAGACCACAAGAAAACATCCAAAGAGAACAAAACTTTAAATGATGAACAATTTTTTAAAATTGTCATTTATGACCTTCCAAAATGTCTGGGACCTTGAAGCCCACTTTTAATTCTTTCTTGTATATGCAGAAAAATAGCAGCCTCCTTTTTTATCCTGTACCTCACCTCTTTTCTGTGCCCATCAACCCATTTGTTTATGTGAAAGTTTCAAGCATCACCTCTAAAAAGAAATTCTGCACTGATGACTCCACATGAGAACTAGTCATTTTAAACTCTATTTTCTTGTCATGTTTTACCTGCTGGCATGAGTTTCATTTCCCAAACATGCTGCCACAGGCCAGTTTTTTGCTTAGAATTCAAACAAATGTTGATTTCACCATGACAGGAGGACTTAGTGAGGGGAGCACATTTGTACGTTTAGTGTTACCAACACATTGCAAGCCAAACACAGTGTCAGATTTTGACAGCTTCCTTTGAAGAAGTTAACCTTAGATTGAACTTGGGGGATAATACTCAATTAAGTAACCTGATGCTGACTGAATTGATGAGAATATCATTGACATGAGTAATTGGAGTGATGTGGAGGGCTCTATGTTTTTAGTTTTAGAAACTCTCAGGTTAGGTCTGTGCAGGCTGGTTACTGCCCACTCAGAAGGCAGTGAAACCTGATATACAAATACACCTGCAATTTGGTAGACTCCAGTATAAGCTTTACAAGCAAATTGCTTCTTTAGAACTGTTGGATGACATTGATTTTAACTACTTTTCTTCTGGAATAATGGGTTGAATGAGCAATCAATGATCGTGATGTCCAATTTGGATTGCCTATGAATCATGTCTCACATTAATCATTTTAATGTGAGCTTTGAGGGGTGTTAGGGCTCCTTTCCTACTCTCTATTCTCATAAACATCTTTCTGCAAAACTCTTATCTATCAAGAACCCATCTTTGTGAAAGTGTTAATTCTGTCTATGCATGATTCTCAGGATGGGAAGGAATTGTTAACTCTGAGAAGGGGATGCCATGTATTTCTACTTTCTCCTCAGTGACACCATGTTTCCTCAACAACTCCTATCTCTCACATTTTATGTACTTTATTATACAAAAGGAGCATCAAATCCATGGATTTCAAACAGCATGAGAAATTGCTTCTACTGGCCTCTAGTTTTGCTGTGGCAGACATGAATAATCAATTTTGATCTTCCAGTGGAGTCAGACACAGGCTTTAAAATCTTTTCTAAACCACTTCTCTATGTGGGTACTACTCATCGTTTGGTGCTGAATGAGACAAGAAACCTATTTTACGTTCCAGTTTTTGACTGTTGAGTGTTTTGTTTGTTTCAGTTTAGTTGACCATTTATCTGGTAGGACTGGAGAGGGAGTTATGACAGGTGGCTTTTCCTTTTGAGTCATTTTATTTCTTATTCTTTTTGGTTTGGGGACCACAGTTGGTGGTGTTTGGGACTTACTCCTCTCTATCCACTTAGAGATCACTTCTGGCAGGACTCAGGGAACCTGTTTGGAGTGTCAGGGATCAAACTCACATTGGCTGCATGCAAGACAAGCAACTTACACACTGTGCTGTCTCTCTAGCCCCTCTTTCAGACTTTCCATACTTTTTTCTGTCTCAAAATATTTTTTTAAACTTTGCTCATCATAATATAGTGGTTTTATATTATGTTTTTAAGATGAAAACTATATTTCAAGACTTTATTTTTTTAATTTTTTTATTATACCACCATGAGACATACAATTACAAAGGTGTTCATAATTGGTTCTTGGTAATACAGTATACCAGCACCCATCCCTCCACCAGTGCCCCATTTCTACCACCAATGTACCCCCACCCCCTCCCGCCCATCCCCAGACTGCCTCAATAGCAGGTAGCCCCATTTCCTCTCTTTCTCTCTCTGTCTCTGCATCTCTCTCCCTCTTCTTTTACACATTGTGGCTAGCCCTGCAGATATTTAGAGTTTATCACTTAAGTCTCTTTGTGTATATTCAATGGTGAGTTTTAATCTGCCATTACCATACTTTCTTCACATGTTAAATGATTTCTGTGTATATTTGATATATTCTTTTCATTATGTATCTGTACATTGAACATTTTAGCTTCCTACGGTGATTTATTTTTACAAGTAACATGACTATGATGGAATTAACTTTTACATATAAAAATATTTTTATATTTTGGGTTATTCCTTAAATTATATTCCAAAAATGGGTTATTGAGTTATAAGCAATATAAGAACTGTTGAGTATTCAACTGCTTTCCAATGGAATATATTTCTTTACTTTCATACCTTCTATAAAACCATGTAATCTATACTCTGCCCTTTTCACATATATTTTACATTTTATAAGTGTAGTGTTTTTTAAGTTGCTTTTATGAAATTTCTGGCATTCTGTTGTGGTGTTGTGTGATCACCACTCTGCTTTCATTCTGTTTTCTGCAAGGTTGATGAGGTTGCCTTGGTCTCCAGGAATTTATAGAAACTTCCAGTGATTCTAGAATTTGACCTGGAAATTTCTTTGTTACTTTGGTTAGAGACTACAATACTTTTAATAGTATTTATAATTAATAGTTTGCTTCTTTGCTTACAATCACCTCTGGCCTTACCTGGTAAAGTTTCAGGCGAGGTAAAGAGAGGAGACTGAACACAGGTATGGCTAGTGGTCAATGTTGGAATTGGTTTCTGGGAGTGCTGTATCAAGAGGATATAATATAAAAGTGAATAAGAGAGAGCTTATTGGGCTGGAGTAGTAGTACAGTGGGTAGGGCACTTGCCTTGCATGCTGCTGACCCAGGTTCTATCCCCAGAACTCATATGATATGCAAGCCTTGCCAGAAGTGATCTTTGAGTGCAGAGCAGGAGTAAGCCCTGAGTACCACTGGATGTGACAAAAAATAAAAGAAAGAAAGCTTATTGAAATGGGAGAAATGTCTTGTGATAGAATTAAAGAGCATTTAATGTCTTAATAACTGTGCTAAGGATGGAAAAAAGTGAGATCAGACCTAAGTGAAAAAATACTATCATGAAAATAAGTATGGGTACCTAGAAGTTCCTACTAATCAAATACATTCTGTGTGGAAACGCTGCAGTGCCCCACACAGGGAGCAGGATCAGGGATCCCTTTCTGCCCCAGGTGATTGGCAGCCGGCAGCCAGAGAAAAACACAGGAATCCAGCGAAGTTTCAAAAGGTTTTACTTATCACAGGTTAAGGCATACAAATCAACAATAGGAAAAACTTTGAACTTATGATACCTGGCTAGGACCCAGGCCACGTGTAGGCCAAGATGGCTGCCACCATGTGTTAAGGCCCTGTAGAGAGGAGACAGAAACAAGGCACCAGCAGAAAGGGGGAGAGAGTGACCCAAAAGAGAGGGAAGAAAGGAAGCAGTCTAGTTTTATATCCCTGCAACTCAGACCTCCCGCTTTTATGGGAAGCCTACCTGAGGGTCAAATGTCCTCAGGTAATTTCTCCCAGGAGCTCACCCTAGGCCCTTTTAGATGTTAATGTCACCTACTCAAGATCTGCCTAGGAAATGCCTCTGCAGGGTAGAGAGGAGGGGTTTCTGAGATGGCATGCATCTGTACCAAAGACTATACTAATGGCAGTTAAATATTTCTCCAAGCCTTCACAAGAGTGTTGTTTTTACTTCATGGTAGTTTTGTATTTTAGTTGTCTTTGAGTTATCAGGGAGCCATGCTTGCTTGCTTGGAGGCAAACAGCATTTCTCTCTGGTCTAATTACTTAGAGATCCAACGTGACCAGGCAAATATACCAGTAAGATCTAGCTAGTCCCACGATGATTGTGGTAGCATGAGAGAATATTTATACCAGCCAGTATAGAATACATGGTCAGATAAACTGCCACATTTAAACTGCTTCCTATCTACAAAGTGACCTGCAGGGAGGCAATCCAGATAAGGGATACCAGAATGGCTGAGAAAAATGACTGGTTGGTGGTTGTCATTTTCTCCAGCTTAGGTTAAGGGGTGAGGGTGGAGATGCTTTTTACTGAGCTGTGCTCTCTGATAGCAGAGGAAACTATAGAAATAGGGCATGATCATTAAAATCAAGACAAATGCAATTACTGCAATTAGTGGTTAGATCAGAGTGGCCCCAGAGGATGTTTGGTAATCTATGATATGATATGATATGATATGATATGATATGATATGATATGATATGATATGATATGATATGATATGATATGATATGATTAATTAGTAAGAACAGAAATGGCTGCTGCTGATGCAGGTAAGAGTTGCTGCCGGCTCTCCCCATACTGGGCTGACCATGAGGCGTCCTGGAGGGGGACAGGTTCTGGCTTTCACCTGAAGCCTGATAGAGCCTCAGAAGTCCGAAAAATCTTCACACCACAATTGCAGCCATTTTCAAGGTCTGGACTCCACAACTCCTCAGAACCCTACCCAAGAGGGAAGCAGATTTCAAGCTCAGGTATATGGGTCTTGGTGGCCAAACACACCAAGCTTCTGAGGAGCTAGAGCTGGTGCCCCTCCCCTCACAGTTGGTCATGATCTAGGGATGCAGACACATGGATGTTGCCAGTTTGCCCCATGGCAAGCAGCCATATGATATCTCAAAGTCTCGTATACTGATGTACCAGGAATCCCAGCACACTTCATAGAATTAAGTATGGGGCATACAATCACAAATGTGTGGGAACAATGTGTGATGTATAGGAACATATTGATCATTTCCTATACAGTGGACTCAATGGCACAATGGAGATTTAATAATTTCCACTGACTTTCATCTAAGAATATATTCATCAACTGTATTTAGAGAATTAGCTCCAACAAGCAACATAGGCCAGATTATACAGTGTATACATAGAACAAGTTCAAACAGAGGCTGAAAAAAATTTTAAATAAGAGTTATTTGTAGGTGCAGTGTTGGTGAGTCTGGGGTTGACTAGTAGAAACCCACTATATTCTAGAAACTCAGAAAGTGAATGCAAGAACAGAAATCTGCCAGATTCACACAACTCAACCTAGAAAAAAAAAGTCATGACCTTATCAATACCATTCAATATATATATATATATATATATATATATATATATATGAATATATATATGAATATATATCACTGTATCACTGTCTTCCTGTTGTTCATCGAATTGGTGGAGCGGGAACCAGTAACATCTCCATACGTCCTGTCATAAGCAAGTATAGCCAAAGGGGCATCTGCTTGCTCCAGGGACAGGAAGAGCCTCAAAGAGCCTCAAACCATTCTTCAGGTCAAGGAATTGAGGTCCATAATTGTTACTAGTTTTTGGCATAGCAAATAAAACATGGGTAGCTTGCCAGGCTCTGCCGTGTAGGTGGTATACTATCAGTAGAAGGCTCTCATCTCGAGCATTTACTGATGAAACTAATAGGGGAAAGATCAGGTTTATATATATAATTAGTATATATTTATATGTATGTATATATATATATATATAATTAGTGTCGGCTAAGGGAGCAGACATGGGGTGAGTGGGAAATGAGGGTCTCTGGAGGTGGTGCGGGCACACAGGTGGTGGGATTGATGTTGAACAATGAATCTTTCTAATAACTCTATTGTGAAAAACTTTTGCACTTTGTAGATCACAGTGTTTAAATAAAGATAAAAAAGAAATGACTGCTGCTGCACAATGGGGTAGGAAGAATATAACTGATGCTCAGAGCACCTATTGATACATCCCCTTCTTGTGTGCAATTTTAATAATGAATGAACACTTACTGTAGCTATTGCCTGAGAAGACCATGAAAACCAGGATCTCAGGATTTTTTAGATATAAATTTCTGGATCAACTTACTAGGCAAGTTACCTAAACCAGAAGAATTTGAAAATGGGTAATAAAGGAAGCAAATGATGAGTATTAGTTATTATTTCTAATACTAAATTACTACTAAGACCCCCAGATTACCTACCTCATGTAGAGGAAGGGTAACCCGATGAATGTATATGGTAGAGCATGGGCTTCTGGAAAGTGGACAATAGTGTGCTTGGATAAAGAGGCATAAAGAAATAGATCTGGAAAACTGTTTCAGGGGAAGAGCTATGAGAATACTCTGTGGGACTGGTCCTAAGTTTGAATGTCTGAGTTTCATGTGAATAGTCTTCATAAAAGAGGCTTTTAAACAGGTAAAAAGTTGACCCTTCTTATTGATGTTAGTCAACAATTCTCCTTAGCACAATTAATGGTCTATGAATGTAATGATTGTAGTACAAAGAATTGTTGCTATACATGCCAATAACACAGGTTCCTCTCATTAGGTCTAAGGTAGCTTCTTCAGCTTCTGAATCCACTTTTATAGTATCAGAGATGAACACTGAGCTGTCAGCCTATCATCACTCCTCAGGGCAGCTAGCCAGCCACATGGTGGAAGGTCAGCTAATTACATCTAAAACTTTCTAGTATCAATTTATCACAATTGGAATCAGCACATACTTTAGATATGGGTGCATTTTACCGAATTGTACTCTCTCTACTAGCACTGTATCTGTTCCATAAACATTGTACTTATCAATGGGCTCTTTTTAAAAAAACAACATAAACACACCCATGAGAACATGTATATGATCAAAGATATGCTACATCTCTCAGAAAGAGTCTACAATATTAAGTGGTCTGTGATGTCTCAGGTTCTGGTTGACTATGCTTTGTTGTAGCAATGTCATCTGGAAGTGGTGTATGTATTGATCCTGTGACTGATATATAGTAATTTATCTTCAGGAGTTAGTATATATATATATATATATATATATATATACACATATATATATATTTCATGGTCCATGAAAAAGGTAAAGACATCTCTACTAATCATCACACTCAGTGACCTATGAAATTCTTGCTTCCTTTTTTACCATCATATCTAAATATTATAACTAATATACGTATATGTCTGTGTGTAGGTACACATATATACATTTATAATAATACTACAGTCAAAATGTAAAGCATACATTCGAGACCCTGGAGATTGCAAACGACCTTCCATTTAAAGCAGGGTGTTACATTTATGCTGATTTAATCATTAACATTAGTAAGAAACCAATTATACTGTTCAAGAGTAAGATGTTTTATGAGAGAATGACAAAAAGATACATGTAATCATTGCAATGCCAGTTTGCCATCAGATAGGATGTACAATAATCCCTTTAGCAAGCTTAAGCTTTTACATATTAATGGCAATATTGGAGAGCAGGAAAATGCGTTTTACAGCATCACTGAGGCCCTTATAATAAAGAAATGCCTCTTTGGCTTGGCCCGATTACTGGTATGTGCTGGGAGAATAATGCTCTTTCGTAGTCTCTTCCCTCCCCACCACTCGGGGCCTGTGGTGGTTTTCTGAAAAGCAATGCTGTATAGCATTTAATAATGAGGAGGGGAAAAATTCATTTAGAGGTTTGGCAACATCTTTGTGCCACTCAGTATGAGTCTCATATAGAGTAGATTTGCCCTGCAGAGAAACGCTGGCACTGCTTTATTCCCCAACACACGATTAACCAGCTGCCAGAGACAATAGAACAGTTAAAACTGCTATTCCAGTGACCAAGTTACCATCTATAGGTTTCAGAGCTACTCAAATGTATTTTAAAATGAGCCGCGGGACACAATGCATGTTTCTTCAAGTGTGAAACAAAGGGTTTGCGTTAGATTATGGCTTCAGTGATCCTGATTCTGAACTACAATGCTTTACAATGTAAAGGCAAAGAAAGGAACACAGAAAAGTAACCTGTTGACTAAAGGAAGTGAATAAGAAATTAAAGAAAATGAATCAATATCAGGCCCAAATGCAAAGAAAGGTCTTTCTTGGTAAAGTAATGATGGCTCTTCTTATCCTTTTGAAGATGAATTAAAGAACAGCCTAAAGTCTCTGGGTTCATGCTGAAGGAGACATCTACCTTTTCTTGTGAGCTTAAAAATTATAGAGAGGGAAACCCTTATGTCAATCAAAAGTGCAAATGTGAAATTCTCTTCATCAACAATAATGAACAAGGGACAATACAGGTAAACTGCACAAATATCACTTCCTCCCTCCGTCCCTCCTTCCTTCCTACCTTCCTTCCTTCTCCCTCCCTCCCTCCCTCCCTCCCTCCCTCCCTTCCTTCCTCCCTCCCTCCCTCCCTCCCTCCCTCCCTCCCTCCCTCCCTCCCTCCCTCCCTCCTTCCTTCCTTCCTTCCTTCCTTCCTTCCTTCCTTCCTTCCTTCCTTCCTTTCTTCCTTCCTTCCTTCCTTCCTTCCTTCCGTCCTTCCTTCCTTCCTTCCTTCTTCCTCTCAGTGGTGCTTAGAGCTTACCTCTGGCTCTGTGCTCAGGAATTACCCCTATGCTTAGAAGACATATATAATGCCTGGGATCAAACTGAGTTTGGCCACATGCGAGGCAAGAGACTTATCTGCTGCACTATAACTCAGACTGACTTTTTTTCTGGTCCAGATGGTGGTCACATGGCATTTTCTTAATAAGTGTTGGTGTAAGTAAGTAACTGTATTTCCTATATGTGTGTAGTTTCACAGAGACACAAAGTGGAGCAGAAAATCTCTTAAAAAGAGTGTATGCATTGCCCCAGACTATCTACTTTTAACAGGTTGTTAAAAAGAAACAAGACTCAAGAAAAGAAAGTGGAGTTCTCTGTGCCCTTCTGGGTTCATCTTCTGACCTCCCTTGACCCTTCCCAATAGTGGAAACAGCTACAGTATGAGTTTGGTGGTCTTCTTCCCATCATCATTTTTATAGTACTCTCTCTAAATAGGTGTTTCAAGTAATACCCAATGCATTCCCTCTCTATATTTTTAATTTACCATCAATTCTTTGACACATCTCTTTCCCCCCCTGTTTTTCTTTTGAGGAGCTTCTTCAGTGGTACCAGGGACTCCAAGAGTTTTACTTGATGGTGCCTGTGGAGAATATGTGGTGCTGAGGGTCAAGCCCAGGGCATTGTTCATGCCGGGCACACAATCCAGAGCCTTGCTCTGTCTCCCCAGCACAGTTCTCTTCTTTCCTAGTGAGATATCCATGTTGCTACAAATAAAAGGGGGTATGCTTCTCCATGCCTTGGTTTCCTCATTAGCAAATATAGTGATAATAACTGATATTGATTGAATTAGTTATTATGAAGTTAAAATGAGGGTTTATATATACACATATACACATGTACACATATACACATATACATATATATTATATATAGAGAGAGATCTGGCATATAGTAAGGGTTATATGTGCTTACTTAAATAATCTAGTTAATTGATTAGTTAACTAGTCTAACAGGCTATTTAATTAGTTCTTACAATTTCCCATTGCAGAGTTCCATCATGTCTTCATCACTTACATATCTACTTTTCACTGACAGGCATTTAGGGATTTCATTATTTTGAATTGTAGAGCAGGAAATGGTATATAAGTTTATATTCCTGCCTCATAAAACCCTATCTGGCATCTCCCTTAGACCTTCAGGGGCCAGTGCATATTCTTACTCTGACTTGCACAGGAGTGGAAAAAACACCCCAGAACTGAGCAAAGTTGTACCTCTGAGTCCAAGGGCTTTTCAGGATGCACCTTGAGGAGTTAGGGGAAGAAGATAATCATGTAGTATCATGTATTTTATCTACTTTATTTTCTTGAAATAGATGGCAAAACATTACCTTCATTTTTCAGATGAAGGAACTAAGGCTTGAGTAGTTAATGGACAAGGATATGACCACAAAGGTTGTAAGGGAAGGAGCAGAATTCAAATGAAAAAAAGGAAGGCTTGAAGGTCAGGGAAAGATGGGATCAGCATTAACCTCAGAGGAGAAGAAAGTAAAATGTATATTGGTGCCACTACCGTGGTAATGCTATGAAGTATCCTTCAGAAGCTAAAAACAGAGACGCCAAATAACCCAGTATTCTCTCTCTTGGGCTTCTTGTTGAGCAAATAAAATAGGAACACAGAAAGTTATATCTACCCCATGTGCGTTAGCAGTGTATTTATAAGAAGTGGATTGTGGAAGCAGTCAAAGTGGATATTGGCAGATAAGGATAAAGTTGTGGTACATATAGATGTTTGAGTACATTATACACTCTTTTGTACAAATGCATGGTCAGCTATAAAGAAGATATTTCACCATATGAAAAAGTAGAAGGAGCTTGAGAGAATTATTGGAAGTAAAGTAAGGCAGGAGAAACATGAGTATTCAATAT
Source organism: Cryptotis parvus (assembly GCA_021461705.1). Lineage (NCBI taxonomy): Eukaryota > Metazoa > Chordata > Mammalia > Eulipotyphla > Soricidae > Cryptotis > Cryptotis parvus. Next base: position 217,611 of record JAJIBD010023591.1, on the reverse strand, counting down.
TGCATCTATGTGTAATGTAATGATATATAATTGATGTAAAAAGAAAAATCAATGACCCTTGCTAACAGAACAAAGTTTGCCTAAAGAGACAGAGACAAGATGTGGGGAAATGACACATACCAAAAGGTCTATGTCTGTTTAAAAAAATCCTGGAACCACTTCTGGTTGAATTTGGGGAATTCTCCACTAAACTGGATTGAGCCCAGGCACAAGATCTCCTCCAGATCACCAAGTGCATTGATCAGCATCTTTGCCCTGCTCTGCCCTTTGCAATGACCCAAATGCTGCTGGCAATTTCAGTGGGTGGGGAGGGGAGAGGTGGTGGGAGAGTAGAAAGGGATATGCTACAGAGATGATTATTGAAACTTGACAGCTGCCACACACACTGTGTCCCTGGCAACACCTGTTGAGTCTGCCATAATGTCGGCAAGTCAGATGAAGAAAGACAGCTGTAGACACGCCAACAGCAGCAGGGTGCTGTGCTGGGCTCGTGCTCTGCCAGCGGAAAGGTGCCAAACTCGCTGGCCCACATTCAAATAGTTGGGTGTCCTCTGGCTTGCCAGGGAATAAACCCAGAGAATCCGTTTGCATTAGCACCACACAGCCACCTCCTCCTGCCCCAGTCTCTCCTGTCCCTCTCCTATAATCCAGAACCTAGTTCTTTCCAGAATGTCATCTTCAGGCTGCTTTTCAGAACCTGTATTTCAGTGCAACATGAGGCAAGCCAGATGCTGTCCTGCATTGCTTGAAGGGAGCCCCTCAGCAATTGTAAGCAAGCTCAAAATCAAAAACAAAAGCAAATGCACGCACACACACACACACACACACACACACACACACACACATGATTTTAGGATTTTGAAGTTGGCTAGAAAAATAGGCAGAATCATTTTAATTTGTGTTTGCATGTGTGAAAAGATAGCATAGATGGGAGGGTTTACACTTTTATCTCAAGCAAACATTATGCTCAGTTTCTTTATTTGAGCATCTTGAAATTTGGGGAATTCTCCACTAAACTGGGAGACTTTAAAACTGCAGTGGCAAGCTTTAGCAAAGTTTGATTCTGCCTACAAAAAAAACTTCCTAGGATGGAGAAGTGTCAGATATGTCTAATTTCTTCTTATCTTTTCTCAAGACTCCAGGGATACCCTTGAGAAACAGCAAGTCTCAGGTTTGGACGAGAGAGTTTTTCTCTGCACAGACTGACTGCTTATGCTTTAGAATACATCTATTTCAGAGCATATCTCGGTTAAGTCCCTTTGTCCCAGCATGCAGTAGATAGAGGTGGTGAGAGAGATAAAGGAAGTGAGAAGCTTTGTCGCCTACTATTTTTAGTAGCCCCAGCGTTCTAATGAGTGTTGAGACCTCAAATGATAGAAATTATCCTGTTTTTTCTTTCTGCTCTTCTTGTGTTTTCTGCACACACATGCAACTGACTTTGTATATTTGTACACACACATGCACACATTGCTTCATGCAAAGGACTTTCACTTCGTGTCAGTGTGGGGTTTGTGAAAGAATAATATTAACATTCTTTTTCTCTCTTAATAGTTATAAATCTTCCTTGAGTAACTTTCTGTTGAAACAAGTAATGTAAAAACAACCCATCTAAGTTTTGAGTCACAATTTCTTTTAAGGAATTTCCCTAGCAGTGCTAGGAGACACCCACCAAAGCTATAGCTAGAGGCTCCCGAGAGGGCATAAAGTCTCGAAGCTCAAATTCAGGAACCTGTCCTTGCCAGCCATGAGCTCCAGCCCTTTTGAGGTATATCCCAGAAATTCCTTCCTTCTTTCTTCCTTTCTTTCTTCCTTTCTTTCTTCCTTTTCTTCCTTCCTTCCTTTCCTTCCTTCCTTCCTTCCTTCCTTCCTTCCTTCCTTCCTTCCTTCCTTCCTTCCTTCCTTCCTTCCTTCCCTTCCTTCCTTCCTTCCTTCCTTCCTTCCTTCCTTCCTTTCTTTCTTTCTTTCTTTCTTTCTTTCTTTCTTTCTTTCTTTCTTTCTTTCTTTCTTTCTTTCTTTCTTTTCTTTCTTCCTTTTTCTTCCTTCCTTCCTTCCTTCCTTCTTCCCTCCCTCCCTTCCTCCCTTCCTCCCTTCCTTCCTTCCTTCCTTCCTTTCTTCCTTCCTTTCTCTCTCTCTCTCTCTTTCTTTCTTTCTTTCTTTCTTTCTTTCTTTCTTTCTTTCTTTCTTTCTTTCTTTCTTTCTTTTCTTTCTTTCTTTCTTTCTTTCTTTCTTTCTTTCTTTTTCTTTCTTTATTTCTTTCTTTCTCGCTCTCTCTCTTTCTCTTTCTCTCTCTTTCTCTCTCTTTCTCTTTCTCTCTCTGTCTCTCTCTTTCTTTCTTTCTTTCTTTCTTTCTCTTTCTTTCTTTCTTTCTTTCTTCCTTCCTTTTTTAATTTTTTAATTTTTATTTTTTTTACAATTACAAAGAAATACAATTAAAAAGTTCATATTTGGGTTTTGGTCATACAGTGTTCCAGCACCCATCCCACCACCAGTGCCCATCTCCCACCACCTGGTTCCCTCCCCCCTCCCCCAGCCGTGCTCCATGGCAGGTTCTTTATTTCTTTCTCTTTCTCTCTCTTTCTCTTTTCCTTCCCTTCCAGACTATGGATTACAGAACATACATTAAAGGGTTGTCATGTGTATTTTTTAGCCTCTAATGCTCAGTTCTAGGTTGGTATTAGTACCCTCGACAATTGTTAGCACACTGTTCCATTTTCTGTCTTACCTAGCCTCTGACTCCCACACATTTGTGATAATTTCCACCTTTGACAAGACCTCCTGATATATGTTTCACTTGACCTTGGATATTGGTATCGTAATATGTACATATATATTTATGTTATGCAAATAAATGCAGTCATTCTGTATCTGTCTCTCTCCTTCTGGCTAATTTCACTCAACATGATCTCCATGTACATCCATTTACAGGCAAATTTTATAACTTCATTTTTCCTAACAGCTGCATAGTATTCCATTGTGTAGATGTACCAAAGCTTCTTTATCCAGTCATCGATTTTCAGGCACTCTGGTTGCTTCCAGATTCTGGCTATTGTGAATAATGCTGCTATGAACATAAAAGTAGGGATGGTGTTTCCGCTGCGTATTTTTGGTTTCCCAGAGTAGATTCCCAGGAGTGGTATGGCTGGGTCAAATGGGAGTTCAATTTCTATTCTTTGGAGGAATGTCCATATTGTTTTCCAGAAAGGCTGTACCAGCTGGCATTCCCACCAACAATGGATGAGTGTCCCCTTTTTCCTCACATCCACGCCAGCACTTATTGTTCTTACTCTTTTGAATATGTGCCAGTCTCTGTGGTGTAAAGTTATATCTCATTGTTGTTTTGATTTGCATCTCTCTGATGATTAGTGAGATGAGCAGTTTTTCATATGTTTTTTGGCCATTCGAATTTCTTTCTTGCTGAAGTTTCTGTTCATTTCTTCTCCCCCAATTTTTGATGGGGTTGTTTGTTTTCTTCTTGTAAAGTTCTACCAGTGCCTGATATATCCTGGATATTAACTCCTTATTAGATGGGTATTGGGTGAATATTCTTTCCCATTCTGTGGACTGCCTTTGTATCTTAGTCACTGTTTCTTTTGAGGTGCAGAAACTTTCAGTTTCATGTAGTTCCATATGTTTATCTTTTCTTCTAGTTGCTTTGTTAGTGATGTTTCACCTTTGAAGATGCCTTTAGCTTCAATGTTGTGGAGGTTTTTTCCTATATTTTCTTCAATGTACTTTATGGATTCAAGTCTGATATTGAGATCTTTAATCCATTTTGATCTGATTTTTGTGCATGGTGTTAGACACAGGTCCAAATTCATTGTTTTACATGTCGCTGCCCAGTTTTCCCAACACCACTTGTTGAAGAGGCTTTCCTTACTCCATTTTGGACTCTTTGCACCTTTATCAAAGATTAAATGATCATGTGTCTGAGGTTGGGTGTCAGGATACTCAGTTCTATTCCATAGGTCCACAGGTCTGTTTTTATTCCAATACCACGCTGTTTTAATTACTACTGCCTTGTAGTACAGTTTGAAGTTGGGAATGGTGATACCTCCCATATTCTTTTTCCTGAGGATTGCTTTAGCTATCCTTGGGGGGGTTTATTGTTCCATACAAATTTCAGGAGTATTTGGTCAATTTCTTTGAAGAATGTCATCGGTATCCTTATAGGGACTGCATTGAATCTGTACAGAGCTCTAGGGAGTATTACCATTTTGGCAATGTTGATTCTCCCCATCCATGATCAGGGAATATGTTTCCATTTCCTTGTGTCCTCTTTTATCTCTTGGAGCAGTGTCTTGTAGTTTTCTTTGTACAGGTCCTTTACACACTAGTTAAGTTGATTTTTAGGTATTTGATTTTCTGTGGCACATTGTGAATGGAATCGTTTCCTTAATATCCCTTTCTTCTCTTTACATGCTGTTTGGCAACATAATGATACACAAATGAAACATAAAATCTTTATCAACAGAGTTAAGGTTACCAAGGTCAGGAGAAGGCTAAAAGTGTGTAATGGACTGTGTGGAAGGATAAAATAGAAAGGAAATATATAAGTATGTGTTAATATGCAAATATATACATAGACTGTCTTTAGAAAGATTAAATCAAGATTCTTTAATAGTGCATTATTCTAGGAATGGGACCAAATAATTATTTTGTACTATTTGAATTTTAGTTCGGATGTGCCACTTTTTAAAAGCATTTAAAAAAGGAAAATTAAGAAAATAAATTTAAATCTCATACAAGTCTGACATTGAATACAGGACATAGAATTTTTTAAGTTATTTTTGTCTTAAGCCATGAATGAGATGTTATATAAAAGTAGTTTGTCCATTATTATATTATAGGTTTGTGACTTGATTAGTTGAATTAAATTATCTAGTGATCAATTGGTAAATGTGAGCTGATGTAGAAAAAAAGTTCATTCTATGTATAAATTGAGATTCAGTTTTCTCTTTTTCCTTAGCTACATGAGTCAGGTCAGATTAATTTTTGCTTGCCATAAGTAAAATAATGTCACTTGTGACATTGCAATAATATTTGATCCCTAGGTCATAGGATTGCATTTTGAGAGTATATGGATGCTTTCAACATGTAGTTATTCTTGTCTATACATATTCCCAAGATTCCATTTATAATGAATAAGTGGAAAAAATTGATACAACTTTTCATTAATTCAAGAATATGTATGAGGGCTGGGGAAACAGCTCAAAGAGCTAGTGTACATGCTTTGATCCCTTAGCACCACATGGTTTCTGAACACCAATGACACCCCCTGAGCACCACAGATTAGCCCTGATCACTCTGGGTGTGGCACCAAATAAATGTAAATGCTTGAACTATGAAACTGCCTTCATATCAAAATGCTCATTATTCTCTCTCTCCCCTCTACCCTCAACTTTCCTATAGACAAATAAAAAACAGAGGTGTGATTTTTTTTTGAAAATAGGGTTCAAAATAAATTGGAATTTTGCCTCTGATCAAATGAGATTGTGTGCTTTCAGGGTGGTATGGCCATAGACAGAAATTGAAATTTTGAAACTACCCTTGAGTCAAAGAATTTTAGATTTTAAATATGAGGCAAGGTTGTTCCTTTCCAGGGATTCAGAATCAGAAAAACTTTCTGTTAAATTAGCTCCCTGACTCACCTAATTCCTCATGTACTGGTATTCAACTTGTGGGATCACTCTGAGGACCAAGTGAGCTAGCCAGTGGATAACTGAAAAAAAAAAAAAAACCAGAAACAAAAACCAAAAAACGGCAATGCTCTGCTTTCCATTGAATATTTTAGGTGTCTGGGGATGAAAATAAAGTCGGTTTTGTTTTAGAGTTCCTTACCAAGTCTGATTTCTGCACAATGGTTAGATGTCAGGGTTTTCAAATTAGCTGTACTAATTTGATTAGCTGCCATTGACAAGAACAGCTTCCCCTCTGAGAACTGGCCTCTGGCAGCCCCCAATCAGAGTGAGGCTAACCGGAAATGCATGCCACACCCACACTTTAAAGCAGACTACACCTTAAGTAGCTGGGCTGAGCTGAATCATCCTCAAACCAGGGGAGAAGCCTGAAAAGCTCAAATCACTTTTAAGAATTATACAAATAAATAAGCATACCATGAATTTGTGCTTGGCTCGAGCCTATGCTCAGCTGATCATGAGGTGTCTGGGAAGGAAGGTGGGTTCTAGCCTTGGCCCGCCGCATGAAACCAGAGGAACCCCTGCAGGATGAGGGCAGCCATTTTCAACATCCGACTCCACAGCTTGTCAGAGCTCCACCCAAGAGAAAAGCCCATCTCAAGCCATGCTCATCAGAGCCCCACCCTACAACAAAGCCTATTTCAAGCCCAGGTGTGCTTGAATCAGAGACACAGATACATGGGGCAGAGCTGCTACCGACTCCCTGTGCTCAGCTGATCATGAGGTGTCCAAGAGGGAAGGTGAGTTCTAGCCCTGGTCCGCCATCCCAAAAGAACCTTGCAAGAAGCCAGAGGAACCCCCCGCAGCATGAGGGCCGCCATTTTCAACATCTGGTCTCCACAGCTCGTCAGAGCTCCACCAAAGAGAAAAGCTGATCTCTCCTTTTTGTGCATGGTTCATCAGTAAATGCACAAACTGAGAGCCTACTACCAAGAGTATCACACCCGAATAAGCTACCCATGTCGTATTTGATATGCCAAAACCCAGTAACAATTATAGACCTCATTCCCGTGACCTGAATGAATGGTTTGAGGCTCTTCATGTTCCTGGTGTGAGCAGATGCCCTTGAGTTACACTAGTACGCCACATGACATATGGAAATGTTGCTGGTGCCCGCTTGAGCAAATCAATGAACAACAGGAAGACAAGTGACCATTATTTGTTCTTACATAGTGCTAATAGTCACAAAATCTGCATATCTGAGTTTTTCAGCAGATTAATTTTGGACAAGATTAGTCCTAAACTAATTCTGGGTAATGGGGTTTGGTGGGGAGCATGGTGGCAATTGTGGATTGTGAGAACTTTCAGTTACTGGGGCTCTGTTTGGGCAGTTCCTGAGCTGACCCACCTCTTTCCTAGGTGCCTTGACTCAGCCTCGTGTGGATATCCAGAAGAGTCTTAATTCATAGGTTTTTTATTATTGTTTTTAAGAATAGAAGTGTAACTATGGGACATGTGCACATGTGTTTGTGTGTGTGTGTGCATGTGTGCACACACATTTTATAGGGTAGGAAATCTAGCTTACTAAGCTGCCCTTTCTCCAATGTGTGACATTTCTCCATAAGTGGCTAGTGAGATCTAATGACTAATCTTACAATGTAAGCTTTATGTTGTGGCTGAACTCTAGTAAAATCAGATTCATGCTGGCTCTGTATCTGCAAAGAGATACATAAGAAGGAGCAAGTGGAAATTCACAGGTCAGAAATACTCCTCTTGGGATTTCTTCTACAACTCTCTTGTTATTGTGGATCATACAGGAATGACAGACTGGGAATTTGAAGACATAATAGAGAATATAAAAGACCTTGCAATGGCTGCACTGAGGATAAGCTCACAGCAAAAATAAAAATGTCTAATAGCAATTTGTTTAATAAAATAATTAATTTCTGAACTTCTATGTACAAAACGGAGGTGAAAGTCACTTTGTTGAAAGCACTGTAATGATCGGTTTTTAATAGCAAAATAATCTATATTTATATTTTGTATCTCTACTTATGTATGATTGCACAGTGGCATTTTACCTTACCAGTCATGAGTTATTAAATGCCTTACCTTGTCATAAAATAATAGAACTAAATGCTATTCATCCAAAAATGTATATCAAATTTAGAATTTGTGTCCACCTTCCTCTGCTCAGATATATTTAAATGTGTGTAAACTAAATGACGAGTTATAAATTACATTATTAGCTTCCAATATCTAATAAAAAATGTTGAAACATGTATTTGCAAACAAAACTGGTGAAAGTCACTCTCACTTGTTTGAAAAGAGTTTGCATCATAAATCTACAATGGCTATGTTTGTCTCTTGCCATATTTAACACGAAGAGAACTATCAAACATCAACCTATATTTAATTTAGAAAAGAGGTTATCTTTTTTTCACTATTAATCAGATATATTTTTTATACTATTGTTGAATTCTCATAATAATTCTCTAATGGAAATTTTTTAAAATATTTTATTATAATACTGTGAGATACACAATTACAAATATGTTCTTGTCCTGGTTTTGGTCATACATTGTTTCAGCACCCATCCCTCCACCAGTGCCCATTTCCCACCACCAATGTTCCCCATTCCTTCCTCTCTCCCCCTAGCCTGCCTCTATGGTGAGGTCTTTATCTCTTCTCTCTCTCTCTCTCTTCCTTCTCTTACACACTGTGGATTGTGATACATTTAGAGGTTATCATGTGTATCTTTTTTCCTGTATTCAATACTCAGTTCTAGGCTAGTATTATCACTTACAACAATTGTTAGCACACTGTTCCCTTTCTGTCCCACCCAACCTTCGAGTCCCAGACGCTTGTGGTAGATTCCACTTTTGAAAAGACCTCCTGATCCATGTTTTGTCTGACCTTGAATATTGGTATCATAATATGTATATATAAACACATATATGTATCTATATATTTATATCATGCAAATAAATGCAGTCATTCTATATCTCTCTCTCCTACTGGCTAATTTCACTCAACATGATCCTCTCCATGTTCATCTATTTATAGGCGAATTTCATAACTTCATTTTTCCTAACAGCTGCATAGTATTCCATTGTATAGATGTACCACATTTTCTTTTATCAAGTCATCAATTCTTGGGCACTCTGGTTGTTTCCAGATTCTGACTGTTGTGAATAGTGCTTCTGTGAACATAAAAATGGGGATGGTGTTTCTGCTGTGTGTTTTTGGCTTCCCAGGGCATATACCCAGGAGTGGTATGGCTGGGTCAAATGGGAGTTCAATTTCTAGTCTTTGAAGGAATGTCCATATTGTTTTCCAAAAAAGCTGTACCAGTCGACATTCCTACCAATAATGGATGAGAGTCCCCTTTTCCCCGCATCCATGCCAGCACTTATTGTTCTTGCTCTTCTGGATATACACCACTCTCTGTGGTATGAGATGACATCTCATTGTTGTTTTGATTTGCATCTCTCTGATGAATAATGATGATCATTTTTTCATATGTCTTTTGGCCATTTGAATTTCTTCCTTGTCGAGGTTTCTGTTCATTTCTTCTCCCCATTTTTTGATGGGGTTGGATGTTTTTTTTCTTGTAAATTTCTACCAGTGCTGATATATCCTGGATATTAACCCCCTATCAAATGGATAGTGGGTGAATATTCTTTCCCATTCTGTGGACTGTTTTTTGTATCTTGGTCATTGTTTCTTTTGAGGTGCAGAAACTTTTTTAGTTTCATGTAGTCCCATATGTTTATCCTTTCTTCTAGTTGTTTTGTTAGTGGTGTTTCATCTTTGAAGATGTCTTTAGCTTCAATGTCATGGAGGGTTTTTCCTATAATTTTTTCGACGGAGTTTATGGATTCATGTCTGATATTGAGATCTTTAATCTATTTTGATCTGATTTTTGTGCATGGTGTTAGACAGAGGTCCAAAATCATTTTTAACATGTAGCTGCCCAGTTTTCCCAGCACCACTTGTTGAAGAGGCTTTCCTTGTTCCATTTCACACTTTATGCTCCTTTGTCGAAGATTAAATGATCATGTATTTGAGGGTGGGTGTCAGGATACTCAACTCTATTCCATAGGCTCACAGGTCTGTTTTTATTCCAATACCATGCTGGTTTAATTACTAATGCTTTGTTGTAGAGTTTGAAGTGGTAAAGGTAATGCCTCCCATCTTCTTTTTCCCAAGGATTGCTTTAGCTATCCATGGGGTTTATTATTCCATACAAATTTTAGGAGAGTTTGGTCAATTTCTTTGAAGCATGCCATGGGTATCCTTATAGGGATGGCATTGAATTTGTATAAAGTTCTAGTAGCTCTAGTCTTGTAGTTTTCTTTGTACAGGTCCTTACACACTTAGTTAAGCTGATTCCTAGGCATTTGATTTTCTGTGGCACAATTGTGAATGAATCGTTTTCTTAAATCCCTTTCTTCTCTTTTGTTATTTGTATATAGGAAAGCCACTGAATTCTGGGTATTGATTTTGTACCCTGCCACTCTACTATAAGCATCTATTGTTTCTAGGAGTTTTTCGGCCTAGAGTTTAGAGTTCTCTAGGTATAATATCATGTCATCTGCGAATAGTTATAGCTTGACTTATTCCTTGTCTATGTGGATGCCCTTAATGTCCTTTTCTTCTCTGATTGCTATGGCAAGTACTTCCAGTGCTATATTGAATAAAAGAGGTGAGAGTGGGCCACCTTGTCTTGTCCCTGATCTTAGGGGGGAAGGCTTTCAATTTTTCCCCATTGAGAATGATACTTACTGGGGCTTTTTGGTGACTTTGACTATCTTGAGGAAGTTTCCTTCAATTCCCATTTTTTGGAGGGTTGCAATCATGAACGGGTGCTGGATCTTGTCAAATGCTTTCTTGCTATCTATTGATATGATTATATGTTTTTTCTCTTATTAATATGATGTATTTTGTTAATTGACTTGCAAATGTTGAACCATCCTTGCATTCCTGGGATGAATCCTACTTGGTCATGATGTATAATCTTTTTGATGAGTCTCTGAATTATGTTTGCTAGTATTTTGTTGAAGATCTTAGCATCTGTGTTCATCAGGGAGATTGGTCTGTAGTTTTCTCTCTTTGTGTTATCTCTCCCTGGTTTGGGTATCAGGGTGATATGTGCCTCGTAGAAGCTGTTTGGGAGTGTTTCTGTTTCTTCTATTTCCTGGAAGGGCTTGAAAAAGAGTTGGCATTAGGTCCTCCTTAAAGGTTTGGTAGAATTTACTAGTGAATTTATCTAGACCTGGGCTTTTGTGTTTGGGCAGACTTTTAATAACTGTTTCAATTTCCTCTATGGTAATAGGCTTATTCAGGTATTGCAGGTCTTCTTGTTTCAGCTGTGGAAGGTTATAGGACTTCAGGAATTTATCCATTTCTTCTAGGTCCTCATGTTTCATGACATACAGACTCTCAAAATAATCTCTGATGATCTTTTGGATTTCTGTGGTTTCTGTTGTGATGTCCCCCCTTTTCATTTCTGATTCTGTTTATTGGTTCTCTCTTTCCCTGTCCTTACAAGTCTTGAACTGGCCTATTATGAATGTGCAGGTTGATTTGAATATTCAACTGTTCTGAGCAAAGACAATGTAAAACTATTTTCCCTTTTTACTTTCATTCTCAAAGTAAAACCAGAATAGGAATGTTGATGGCAATCTCTAAGGATTTTGATATATATTGCTGAATCTCCTTTGACAAGAGCTATGTCAATTTCCACAATCACTGACTGCTATGGCAATGCCTGTTACTGTGATAGTTATCCACTCTGGATGTAAAGGGCTTGGATAATGATTGGAGAAAGCCAGAAAATCACTTTGTTTTATTATTCTTTTCCTTTTCTCCTTCTTACTTAGGAGAAGTAAGTTTCATAGCTCTCCTCTCCCTATCTCTTCCCCCCCCCCCCACTCTTGTTTTCTGTGTTTCATGCTAAGGACAACTCCAGGTTCTCACCTATGGGAGACATATGCTCTACTATTAAACCACATTTCTGGTTCAAAACGCTAATTCTTAATTCAAATTCTTAATTGTGCCTATATATATATATATATATGTGTGTGTGTGTGTGTGTGTGTGTGTGTGTGTGTGTGTGTGTGTGTTTCCCTCTCTTTTCTATTTTTAATTTTTTGCTTCTTCAGTTTATGATTATTGTCCAGGTCTATTATCACTTGTTAAACATAAATACAAATTTTAAAGCTGCAGTAATTCTTCAAGTGTCCTGAAATATTATATCTTTTTAATTATTATTATACCAACATGACACACACAGTTACAAAGATGTTCATGATTGGGTTTCAATCATACAGTGTTCCAGCATCTATCCCTCCACCAGTCCCCATTTCCCACAACCAGTGTCCCCACATTCCCTCCCCCCTGCTCCAGCCTGCCTCTGTGGCAGGCACTTTTCTTTTTCTTCTCTCTCTTTCTCTCTCTCTTACTCTCTCTCCCCCACTCCCCCTTTCTCCCATCTCTTAAACATTGTGGTTTGCCATATATACATTGAAATATTATTTCTGAAGCTGAATCTGATAACACATTTCTTGTGCCTTTTGAGTTTGTAATTTTTATAATACATACTTTAGCAATGTAAACTCTAGGATGTCTTTTACACTCTAGGATGTAAAAAAGGCTGGTATCACAGTTTCAAAATCTCGCAGAGAACAGCCAGATGCAATATGTACATGGTTCCATGGCAAAAGTTGTCAGAGCTTATTTGATTGCTACTTCTAGGTACACGAGTCTCTCTTCAAACAACCACAGGACTCATTGCTTTTATTAATCTGTCTCTGTGGCCAGATTCATAGCTTCTGAGTAAGAAAATATTATCTGAGCAAATATTTAAGCAGAGTTCTCTACACTGTTATAATTTACTAAAGCATGGAATTCACTTGGCTTCTTCTGCAGTGTAGCGAAATGCTACAAATCAACTCTACAGCTTCCCTGGCATCCCCTGCCCAGAGGAGAAAGCAGGGATTCCCAGGAAGAAAGGTTCGGGGAGCAGAATCTCCTCTTATCCACGCATCTCTCCCAGCACTTTGTTCAGGCGTCAAGAAGCCACTATGACTGAATTAGATAAAATAAAAGATATTGTATGAAACTCGTGTGCAGGCAATGTGTAAATATAAGTGACATCCTTGGACCTACTTTTGAGACATGTTCTTTAAAATGAGCCATTGAATATTCAGTTTTTTTCTCGTGTGCCTTCCACGGAAGCTGAAGTTTTCAAGCATAGGTGGGATTAGAAAGCATAAAGCTACCCCCTTTAATATATCTGTGGTGAGATGATGCTAGGATCCTATCCCATTGTGTTAGCATCTTTCCTTCCCTCTTCAGCTTTGGTTGCTCCTCCTTACTCCACTACTGAAAGTACATGCTATAAAGAGAAGCAAGCAATGTGACTATTAAAAGCACGTGAAATATTGCTGAATAAATGTTGAAATAATCAATCTTAATAAATAGTATCGGTACAGCAAAATGGTATTATTTAGCCTAAAAGAACCTAGTTAAGGATTAGCCTCACTTGTATTACTCATCTTCCCGTTGTTCATCGATTTGCTCAAGCAGGCACCAGTAACATCTCCATTGGTCCTGTTGCAAGCGAGTATACCCCAGGGGCATCTGCTTGCTCCAGGAACAGGAAAAGTCTCAAACCATTCTTTCAGTTTATGGGAATGAGGTCACTAATTGTTACTGTTTTTTTTTTTCATATCAAATAAAACACAGGTAGCTTGCCAGACTCTGCCATGTAGGTGGTATACTCTCAGTAGAAGGCTCTCTTCTCGAGCATTTACTGATGAAACTCAATAGGGAAAGGTCAGGTTTTCTCTTGGATGCAGCTCTGAGGAGCTGTGGAGTCTGGATGTTGAAAATGACTGACCTCATGGTGTGGGGGTTGCTCTGGCTTACTGCTAGGCTCACTGGGATGATGGGTCACAACTAGAACCTACCTAGTACTGTATATAGTGTATAAATGTGAAAGATACTGGAAAGGACCTGATCCTAACATCTAGTACTATTTAAGATTGTCGCACGGCCACATAGTAGCCGCACGTGATGGAGCTGTGGGTTTGGCATGTCTCTCTTCCAGGGTAGCTGGCGTGGAGTGGGAGGAAAGGGCAGAGGAGTCCAAATCCCCACTCCAAGTTTGGCCAGCTTAGGCCCTCCCCGCACATGTGAGCGAACCCTTCGAAGCAATGTTGGACTCGTCCAGGGGCTGGCCGAGCCCCTTACCAATGAGCAGAGGTCAGCTCCATAGGTTGCTTCCACGTGGGGTTGAGCAGCACAGCTGTGGGTCTGGAGTGGTTGGTCTGGATCTCTTCCAGAGTTGACGCTGGAGCTGTGAGTCTAGATTAGCCTAAAGCTACTATTTTTTTTTTTTTGCTTTATGGGTCAAACCCGACGATGCTCAGGGGTTACTCCTGGCTCTGCACTCAGGAATTACTTCTGGAGATGCTCAGGGGACCATATGGGATGCTGGGGATCGAGCCCAGGCCAGCACAGGCCGGCGTGCAAGGCAAACGCCCCACCCGCTTGGCTATCGCTCTGGCCCTAAGCTAGTATTTTTGAGGGGATAGAGAACTTGGTGTTTTCACCTAGTGTGTGCCATATTGGCATGAAGAATTTTAGGAAATCTCCATATTTAACCCAAAGAGTAGTTATTTAAGGGACAGTGTTTTTCAGCGAATACTGTTCACATTGATAACTGCTTGATTACTAACAAGGTGTGGGTAGGGAAGAGAGTGGATGAAAGAAATGCTAGTCAGCATAGAAATAGTTTGGAATGAATGCAATGGCAAACGTAGAAACTCTTATTTGGTCTGTCCTCAGAATGGGAAATTTGGGGCCATTAAGCCAGATACCCAGGTTCCTTTTATCTTAATAACTTTGCCCGTTGTGTTTTTATATCCATGCCCACTGAAAAATGAGTATTAGCAGCTCCTATCAGGTTTTATTAAAGCTTTGTGGCATAAAACCCTGAAGTCCTAGACTTAGTTCTCATCGAAACACTATCAGTGTTGCTAGCAGACTGATGAAACAGTCTATCATTTAATAACTTCAGTAATTTAGGGATATTAGTATAAGGAGTTGAGTCATGTGGATTTTTTCCAATATACTTACTGAGGGACAATTACAACTTACTATTTAAGATCACAAAGTTTTATTTAGAATTACTGATAAAAATAAAAGTTTTATCTTACATCTATTTTTATATTTAAAAACTGACATTATGTTCTGAAAAAAATCAGCTATTCCTATCTTGTCATTTCTTTATCACAAAGAAGGGAGAAGTAAAATCTGTATTTAAAAGGCTGCAGAACATTGTGCATTTAAAGTACTCAGCAAGTTATTCCCTAAAGCACTCCATATGATATGTAAATCTTTTGATCTTGCACAAGATGCATGAATACTGTAAAGAATAATGAGTACAAGCTTGAAAATACAATATTGACTGTCAGTGTAGTGCACTTAGCCACAATTATTATTTGCATGACTTTTGGAATATAACTGGTGGGGATACTTCTGTGATGATGTTAAGTACACTGCAGTGCCTGCAAATAAGATTTAATTTTATGAGAAAGACTTATTTTTCCATTTCTCCTTCTACTAGTTATTCTTTTCTCAAAACCGTTTTCTCAAAATAGAATCTCTGGGAAAGGTTGGAATCAACCAGAATTTAAAAAAAGAGAAGCCCTGCACCCTGTTGTTATTAATTACCATAGGATGGATAAAATAACTTCACTTTTAAAAGCTTTACTGTATGATGCCCTACAGAAGGAATATTTAAGTCATGGTAAGCTGTTCCTTATATATATGTTTATTTAAAAAAGTAGTTTGGCAATTGGAATGACATATTTTCAAGTTTAATTTGAATAGTTTTATTGACATTCCCAAACATTCTAGAAACCACAAATTCTATTTAGTAGGATTTATATGAAACTAATAAGGCACAATCTTTTTAAATGCTTGACTTAAACATAGAATATTTGAATTCACTTGATTTTTAGTCAAAATAAGGAGATATTTTGTTATTGTGGTTGCTCATGTTTATAGTATGATAATTGCTGGTTAAACTGGCCTTGTGATAATTGCTGGTTAAACTGGCCTTGAAAACAGAGCTGTTCGCTAAAGACAGGTAGAGGCACTGTGCTACATGCTTTGGGGAGTAATTGATCACCAAATGGGAAGAAAGGAAAATAGATTCTCATAATGTTGAGAATCAAGTGATCAATGTTGAGAATGTTCAATATCTAGATAGTGGTTTGGACTACACAAGGATAAGCATTTCTCAAACTAAATTGATTGGTAAACAGTATTATTGTATAAAAAATTAATTAATGCTAAGAATTAACAAATATTGGACTCTATTAATATGTATCCTAAATTGCCTATGAGTAAAATATAATGGCATCTGAAACATACTTTAAAATATGCTAAATTAGTAAGAGGGATGTAAAAAATGGATAAGTATAATGTAAATATAGAGACATGTTAACTAGTGGGATCCAGATGGTAGGTACAAAACCATTTGCTATATAATCCTTCAAAAATTTCTGTATGTTTGAGATTTTTCAAAGGAAAAATATGGGAAGATGTATATGAGTACCTTTCACTACTGTTCCTTATTATTTAATGTTTTAAATAAAGGTTATGTATACTGAGACATTCTCCCATTTTACTCAGTTGATAAGCAGAACATTTGAAGTGTAATGGCAAATAAGGTCATCAATAATATCTAATAAATTTAAATGCTGAAGAATTCAGTTCTCCAGACCAACAGTTTCAAAATTGACCAGTTGTCTGAAATACAAGAGGGAACTTATAAATATATAAATTTCATGGTCTGATTCAGATTCTCTAATGATTTAGTAATTAATTACACACATAAAAAACCACTTCCTTGGTTTCTAACATACGGTTGAAAGTTTTAGTTCAAAAGCAATATGTTAGCTAGGTAAAGAAATAGTTAATACCAGTATTTTCCAAGGAGATATCAAACTTCTTTTTTTAAAAAATTTTTTATTATACCACCGTGAGACATACAATTACAAAGGTGTTCATAATTGGTTCTTGGTAGTACAGTATAACAGCACCCATCCCTCTACCAGTGCCCCATTTCCACCACCAATGTACCCCACCCCCTCTCGCCCACCCCCCAGGCTGCCTCAATAGCAGGTACCCCAGTATCCTCTCTTTCTCTCTCTCTGTCTCTCTCTGTCTCTGCATCTCTCTCCCTCTTCTTTTACACATTGTGGCTAGCCCTGCAGACATTAGAGTTTATCACTTAAGTCTCTTTGTGTACATTCAATGGTGAGTTTTAATCTGCCATTACCATTTCCCACACTTAGTAAAACACTGGTATCTATTTATATCCTATTAATGAATGCAGTCATTCTATATCTGTCCTTTTCCTTCTGACTGATTTCTTTTTTTTTTAAGTATTTTATTATACCACCGTGAGGATATCAAACTTCTTGACCTCACCACAAGCATTGAATTATTGACTCCAAAGTCACTGCTATGCCTCCAGCCAGGCTGCATTATCTCAGGACCAAGGTTCATTGAGAAATTGAACTGGTGAAAATTCAGGTATGTGTGTCTTTGTGACTGAAATAACCAGGCTTCCTTGGAGTCTGGATGGGCTACCTTCCCCCACCTCGTTGTACTTTCTGAAACTCTGGCAGTCATACCCACACCCCAAAGCTTCCTCCCAGCTAAAAATTTTACTCCAGCTGTACCACCCAGTTAAAAATTCTGGTATGTGCTGCCACTTCGATCACACGACATCTCCAAACTCTACAACAGTGATATTTACAGCAGTGATAATCCAGTAGTAGTGCACCAGATTAGATGGAAGGTAACACAGAAGGCCACCAATCTAGAGTTACCAAACAGTAACACTGAGAACTTAACCTGTAACAACATTTTAGTAATTTTTCATATAAGGGTAAATTTTATGCTAATTTTCTTCAAAGGAACTATTTTTGATCATTCTGTTAGCAATTTATTGATAACAAGCAATATAAAATAAATTATTGTGGATCTGATATGGGGGCAGGCTTGAGAGTTGGTTGGAAAAATTGGAGACAATAGTGGAGGGAAGATGACACAAATGGTGGGATTGGTGTTGGAGTTCTGAAAAGTGCCTGTGACAAATGATCGTGGAACAGCTTTGTAAACCACCATGCTTATGTAAAGTGTAGATGTGGAAAATAAAATCTTTGATATATGTAAACCTGACTGATTTCATGTAAACTCTAAGATATATTAGCACAGAATTTTTTTAAAGATTTACCAATGACAGGAAAGACATGATGATTACCACGAAGAGATCCAATTATAAAATAAAATTTAACGTAAAGTACTTTTTTTTTCCTTTTTGGGTCACACCTAGCAATGCTCAAGGGTTATTCCTGGCTCTGCACACAAATTAGTTCTGGCAGTACTCAGGGAACCATGTGGGATACCAGGGAATAGAACCAGGTTTGCCATGTGCAAGGCAAACACCCTACCCATGTGGTATTGCTCTGGCACCAGAGTGTACCTTAGACACCAGAGTGTACCTTAGACCCCAGAGTTGAGAACTTATGTAAACGAGAATAGGCATTTTATTATTAAATGGTTTAAATTTACATATTTGCATAGGTTAAATAATATAGCAATAACAAATTGACTCTTACTGGTTTATTTTACCATTATTCTATTTTCCATTTCTTTTAAGTTTTGTTGGAAGCTGTAATATAAAGTAAATTTGTCATGTGCCTAAGGGGGCAGATTGGGGTTCAGAGGGACACTGGAGACATTGGTGAGGGAAGGTCAAACAGGTGGTGTTAGAACACTAAATGCCTAAAACAACTGGATTAGTAACAGCTTTGTAAATCACAGTGTCTTAGAAAAAAGATAAAAAAAAAATTAAAAAAAATTGAATTATTTTGTTTTAGGGCTACACCCACTGGTACACAGAGGTTGCTCACTGTAGTGCTTAGGAATTGAACTTGAAATGCTGGGAATCAACCCAGCCTCTTGCATGTGAAGTACTCAGTCATTTGAGATATCTTTTGGCTCCTCAAAATTGAATTTTCATAAAAAAATCAGGTTTGGGACCAGCATAATAGGACAGTGGGTAGGGTATTTGCTTTTACACAGCTGACCTGATTTCAATCCAAGGAATGACACATGGTTCCCTATGCCTCACCAGGTGTGATCTCTGAGCCTAGAGCTAGGTGTATGCTCTGAGCTCTTCCAGGCATGACCACAAACAGACCAAATAATCAGGTTCAGAAACCCCATTTAATTGTTTTTGTTCTTGATAATGTTAACTTTGTAATTTAAGTTAAAAATGGACTGAGAACTGCCACCAGCTGGGCAACAGCAAGAGGCATAGGAGTGAGCTGCTGTCCTTTTGGTCTGTGCTGGGCTGATGAGGGGTCCTGGCAGGGGATAGGGTCAGGCTCCCCTGCCTCCTGGTCAGACCCTCAGAGGCCCGAAACCTCATGCATCATGTATCACACTTGCAAGGTCCAGACTCCACAGCCCGGCAGAGCCACACCCAACAAAATAGTCGAGTTTCAAGCCCAGGTATGCACAACTGGGTGATTAAAGCCACTGGGGAACTGAAGAACTGGGGAACTGAAGCTGGGGTGCCCTCCCCCAACTCAATGCCTCAGGCAAGGCCTGCTGGACCTGCCCAAAACTGCAACCGGCTGGGACCTTACATGGGGGGTCCCATGTACCCCATTGGCACGTGGGCACAGAGCGCCCACATGTTCTCAAAACCTAGTATATTCATCTAACTGGTATCCCATCACATTTTCTAGAAACGAAGTATGTGCATATGAGGTGTGGTATGGGGGGACCACCTCGGTCATTTCTATACAGTGGACTCAAATAGCACAATGGAGATTTTAGGCTCTCCATTGACTTTTGTCTAACACCAGGTTCATCGACCATATTTAGAGAATTAGCTCCAACAACCAATATAGAATGGATTATTCAGTGTATGAATAGGAAAAGCGCAAATAGACGTTGAGATAAATGTGAAATAAGTGTTGTCAGTAGCTGTAGTGATGGTATGTCTGGAATTGTCAGTAGAAAACCACTGTGTTCTGGAAACCCAAAAACTGAATCCAAGAGCAGAAACTGGCCAGACTCCCACACACCTGCCTAGGAAAATTTAAAAAAAGGCATGACCTTATCATTACTGTTCCCTTATATGATCTGTAAGGATCAACATAATTGATGCTGGCTAAGTGAGCAGGCATCGGGAGGGGGATGGAGGGTGGGAAGGAAATATGGGTTTCTGGTGGTGGTGGGGGGGCACACTGGTATTGGGATTGGTGCTGAATGATGTACCTTTCCAGCAACTGTATTGTGAAAGAGTTTGTACTTCGTAAATCATGGTGTTTAAAATAAAAAGTTTCACTTGAATCACTTGAATCCCTTTATTCATCGATTTGCTCGAGCGGGCGCCAGTAACATTTCCATTGGACCCTATCACGTGCCAGTGTAGCCCAATGGCATCTGGTTGATTCAGGAATATGAAGAGCCTCAAACCGTTCCTTCAGGAACTTGACAACGAAGTCTGACCATCTTGTAGGTGGGCGGCCATGTGATCTTTTGACATCCCCTGAGATCCAGTCGGTAACGGCTCTAGTCCAGCGGTTGTCTCCAAATCGCATTACAAGTCCAGCCCATCTGATTTTCGATGCCTTGGCAAAAGAGACAGCGTCCCTGATTCTGGAATAGCGACGGAGGTCAGAACTCTGGATTCCTTCTCTCACTTGAGTGAGGCGTGATATTCCAAGCATAGTTCTTTCGATTCCTCTCTGGGAGACCCGAATAGCATTCTCATCCTGCTTTTCGTAGGGCCCAGGTCTCTGATGCATATGTTAATGCAGGGAGAACGGTGGAGTCAAAGAGATGTGCCCGGAGCCAGAGGTTCTTTGTCCTTTTAACTATTTCTTCGATGCCGCTCTCTTCCTCCTGCACAGCTCAGGTTTTAGGTCGTTCATCATGTTGATTTTTCGACCTAGGTACACATAACTGCTGCATTCAGAGATGTTTGTTCCATTGAGAGTGAATGGGGCCTCAGGAACTAGTTCATTCTTCATGAACATTGTTTTCTTTAGATTCAGCTGTAGACCTATCTTTCCACATAGTTTAAAAGTTTATTAAAATAAAATAAATTGAAAACATTTTAAAAAATAGACTTTCATTTAAACAAAAGGTAACTGTTCATTCACTAAAAACAATATTTCAAATAATTTTATCAATTTTTCTATCTTATTAGAAAAAGAAAATTTAATAACTTAAATTCTTTAGATTTTAATTTAAAATTTTACTTAGTCATTTTTAACTTTAGACTGAGTTTTAAAAACAGTTGATACTCTTTGGAGGTAGAGGAATGCCTCACAAACTGTGCTCAGGTCCCCACTGGTGAGTTTTCAGTCTAGTAGCCCAGTGGTTCAATGAAAAGGGCATGAGGAAGTGATACTGCTCAGATCTTTCAGTGCTAAGAGTTATCCAAGCTAGCCTGTGGTGCTTGGGAGCCTCCTCTGCAGCACTTGGGAGTCTCTAGGGTCCTACCTGGTCATACTCAGTGATCAACTGTGTGTTGCCAGGGATTGAATCTGAGTCAGGTGTCTGCTCAGTATATGCATCTTATACATCTTATAGCTCCTTGTCTGTACTTATTCTTTTTTAATGCTGAAATATTGATTGTACACATAGTCATAATATGTCGTATATCTGTGGAACTGAAAAGTTTTGAGGATGAGTGGTAATTAGGGGAGACTCGACGAGGTCTCATTAGGCAGGTAATGAAACAAAAACAGACTGGAAAAACACTGCACTCAGGTTATAAAGGAATTTTGTAAATATTTGTCAAAGTTAAAATCGTCACAAAATAGAAAAGAATTAAGGTAAACCTTTGGTATCTTGGTTTGCTTATTTTTGTTCTCTTATCCCAAATGATGTTAGTTAATTGTCTCTACCCAAGTGGAACTTAGTTTAAATCTGGGATCCTGAGCCTGAATACAGAGTCTGGAATAGGATTAATACATTAAATATTCATATTACTCAAGTTAGAACTTACTCAACATTAAATTAAATGTTTTAAATTAAAACCTTAACTCTCCGTTTAAAAAAATTTAGTCTTTTTACCACAGAGGGAGACTGGCACATATCCAAAAGGGCAAGAACAACAAATGCTGCCATGGAAGGGACTCTCATCCATTGTTGGTGGGAATGTTGACTGGTACAGTCATTTTTGGAAAACAATATGGACATTCCTCCAAAGACTAGAAATTGAGCTCCCTTTTGACCCAGCCATATCACTCCTGGGAATATACCCTGGGAAGCCAAAAACACACAGCAGAAACACCATCTGCACTTTTATTCTCATAGCAGCACTATTCACAATAGCCAGAATCTGGAAACAACCAGAGTGCCTGAGAACTGACGACTGGATAAAGAAACTTTGGTACGTCTACACAATGGAATACTATGCAGCTATTAGGAAAAATGAAGTTATAAAATTTGTCTAAAAATGAATGGACATGAAGAGGATCATGTTGAGTGAAATTAGCCAGAAGGAAAAATACAGATATAGAATGACTGCATTTATTTGCAGTATATATACATACATATATATATATTATGATACCAATATCCTATACCAAATACCAGTAACAATTATAGACCACATTCCCATGACCTGATGGAATGGTTTGAGGCTCTTTATATTCCTGGAGCAAGCAGGTGCCCTTGGGCTCTACTTGCATGAGACAGGACATATGGAGATGTTACTGGTGCCCGCTCGAGCAAATCGATGATGAACGGGAAGACAGTGATACAGTGACAGTGATACCAATATCCAAGGTCAGTCAAAACATGGATCAGGAGGTCTTGTCAAAGGTGGAATCTACCACAAATGTGTGGGACTCAGAGGTTAGGTAAGATAGTGAAGGGAACAGTGTACTAATAATTGTAGAAGTGATAATACCAACCTAGAATTGAGCATTGAATACAGGCAAAAGATACACATGATAACCTCTAAATGTATGTATTACAATGTGTAAGAGAAGGAAGAGATAAAGAAAGAGAGAGAAAGAGAAAGAAAAGAGATAAAGAAACTGCCATAGAGGCAGGCTAGGGGAGGGGGAGAGAATCAGGGGACATTGGTGGTGGGAAATGGGCACTGGTGGAGGGATGGGTGCTGGAACACTGTATGACCAAAACCCAAACATGAACATCTTTGTAATTGTATATCTCACTGTGGTATAATAAAATATTTTTAAAAATTCAATGATTTTTTGCCAATGGCTAGCTTTATATAAATGATTCCATTTAGAAAATATATACTATGTATTGGTATCCCTTTCAATAAGATAAACCTTCTCACGGTGGTATAATAAAATATTAATTAAAATTAAAGAATCATAACACATAGAGATTTCAATAATCATATCTAATAAAATATTCTCTAGAAAAAAGATAAACCTCAGCCTTTTCACTATACATTTTCTACTCTGATTATTATATATTATTGTAACATTTAAATAGTTTTATTTTAATTCTCCAAGTTCTAGCAGTATAGGTTTATTAAAAGAGAACAGAGACTTGTGGATAAATTTTTCAATGCAACCTGAAGGGGAAAGATCACTAATTTTGAGAATTCCCAGCAAGACAATTTATTCATTTACTATATTGTTCTCCACTGCTTATTGTTTGACAAAAGCCAATGAATATTGTCATTGTAAAAGTCTTTACAGCCAGTGTATTATCATATGTGGGTCAGCTCAGTAACTTACCTTCTAAGACTCAAGGAATTTCTTTCAAGATCAAATATTCAGATATAACTCCTTATTTAAAAAAAATTTAGTACAATGGTTTTACAGCTAGAAGGTACTGACAGAAGGCAAGTTCCAAATACAATTTTTCTTACTTTTCTCGCAAAAAGTTTTATTTCTTTTTCATTTAAATACATATTAGATAGGAGGATGGGACAGAAAACACAATACTTTTCCATATTTTAAAATGACCTTTAAATGGCCCTAGAGAGTTTGTGTGTGTGTGTGTGTGTGTGTGTGTGTGTGTGTAGGTTAACAAAACTCCTCCTTTCAAGGCAGGCCTTTTGTAACTATTGGTTTCTATCAATACTTTATCCAGAGATCTCTTTGTTGCTTGGAGGAACTTTTTGTCATTCAAAACCTAAAAGTCTAAAGGAAATGAATTTCTAAGCAAACTTTCACCTACATTTTAATGTTTCAATAATTGAGTGTCTCTGACTCAAAGTCTTAATATTAGGTAATGACAGTTGTTTCCAAAAGAATGAAAATACAGGTGAAGAGTGGTTTTTGCCCTTAATTTTTATTATACCACCGTGAGATATACAATTACAAGGATGTTCATAATTGGGCCTCTATCATACAGTGTTCCATCACCCATACCTCCACCAGTGCCCCATTCCCACCACCAATGTCCAAACACTCCCTCCCACCCAACCCCAGCCTGCCCCTATAGCAGGCACCTTTTCTCTCTCTTTCTCTCTCTCTGTTTCTGTCTCTGTATTACTCTCTCTTCTCTTATACTTTGTGGCTTGCTCTACAGATATTAATGGTTTATGATGTCTCGTGTGTATATTCAATAGTGAGTTCTAGTGTGACATAATTCTCCATTCCCCATCCCCAGTTTGTTGCAACTAGAATGGTCATTACAGTGTATAAATGTGAAAGATCCTGGGAAGGACCTGGTCTTAACTTCCATTATTGTCTAAGTCTGTGGATCCAGCACAGCTGTGGGTCTGGAGTATCTCTCATCTGCTGTGGCTGGCTGCAGAGGCTAGAAGCCCGCAGCCATGTCCACTGACATGGAGGTGGAGGAATGGGAGGAGGAGCCCATATCCCCGCTCCAAGTCCGGCCAGAGTGCCCCCTCCCCCTGCATGTGTGTGCGAACCCTAGGAGCTATGTTGGACTTGGCCAGAGGCTGAGCCATTTATCAGGTGGAGAATGTTTAATTCAAAGATGTTGATATTGACATTACCTCTTCAAACTTGAGTCCTCCTGGGAGAGACTAAACTGTATACTTGTGTTCTGGGCTCTATTGTCACACCTGATGTGGGTCAGGACCAGGGGACCATACTTGGTGCTTGGGATCGAACCCAGATCATACACTCAAGACTGCTATACTATTCCTCCAGCCCTCTAATTTTTTTTCTGGGGTGGTGGTGGTGAACACACTGACAGTGCTCAGGGGTTACTCCCAGCTCTGCACTTAGGAAACACTCCTGGTAGTGCTCAGGGGAACACACAGTGCCAGAGACCAAACCCAGGTCAGCCGTGTCAAGTGCTACCTGCTGTACTATCAATTCAGTGCCCTAAAACTCTACTTTTGAGGAAGAGTATGAGAGTGTTTCCAGTTGTGTTGAGAATCCAGTGTGTGTGTATGTGCATGCAAGCATCTGTGGAGAGAGCTGTGTTGGTGGGGGGGGCAATCATAACACCAGGCAATCTATGAGGGCCAGAAGAGAACTAAAGTCAGAGAAGGAAGATTGCTTCGCCTCCTGCTTGCTGGCCTGCACTGAGACCTGCAGTAGGATATATGCTATACACTCCTCTGGGCCTCCAACCTTAGGTTTGGGCTGCAGCTGAAACTTCAGCTTTCCTGGGTCTTCAGGAAAGGCAGGAAGGTTGTAGAGCTTTTCATCCTAACCTCACACGAACCAAATCCTAACCAAGCTTTCATTATACTCAGGGTAGTGGCAGAATTCCTCCCCCACAAACACATTCAGAAACCTGTCTTTTGTTTCTGCCATCATTAAGGCATTGTTCTTACCTCAATAATGAGAGATAACTTTGTTCCTCAGAGCATAGATATAATCTTATTCATGTCCTGGCCTACGGGAAAGGGAACAAGATGTTCAGTGGACTGAACTTTAAACCTGAACTCCCCAAATTTCACACATCTCTTTGGCTTGAACTTAATCACTTAGCCACATCCAGTGATAAAAAAATCTGGAAATGCATTCTCTGGCTGGGCTTCCACACACCCACTTTAAATAATGCAGTAGATGGAAGGGAGAGCATATTTTGGGGGAAGAACCAGAAGTTTGCTGCTCTCTGTGATGAGACATTCAGATGGAAACATTATAATGCTTGATTATGAAGTACTGGCTTCGAAGTGCAGAACACACAGACCAAAAAAT
The DNA here is from genome assembly GCA_021461705.1 of Cryptotis parvus. Classification (NCBI taxonomy): domain Eukaryota; kingdom Metazoa; phylum Chordata; class Mammalia; order Eulipotyphla; family Soricidae; genus Cryptotis; species Cryptotis parvus. Next base: position 191,744 of record JAJIBD010023591.1, on the reverse strand, counting down.
GGTTAAAATGTACTGCAGATCATACTACAGAATAAGAAAAATAGAACTCAGTCTATTCCAAATGGATACTTAGTAATGCAGAAAGATAGTAAAAGGCCCAGAGCTTAAACAAACACATTAAAATAGGAGGTGATGTGTTGCAAGACAAATGAAAGGCAGTTGATTTACCATGCCTCTATCCAAATGAAAATAAGGTCACCCCTGATTCTGAGAAGTTCATATAGGAAAAGGAAAGAATTCTAATTAGGATTAAGAACATTATCTCTCTCCAAATGTCTGCAAGGATAGAATGCTTGTTCTGTCTTTGGCTATACCTATAATTTTGCAAATATGACTTTTTTTAAGAAAGGAGACAATTTGGTAAACTGATAACTAATTTAGATAATACTAATTGTATTGGGTAAAGATGATTAGAAGAGTTATAAAGGAAACCCCAAGTGTGCTCTGCATGGAGTATTATTGAAAACATGAATATTGTGTAAAGCTGTTATCCCTTCCACAAAAAAATAAAGGATTCCTGAATGTGCTTGTATTATACAAAACAGAAGAGGAGGAGTTGAGTGTTTTGCTTATTTTCATATACTCTGGAATACCTCTCTGATTTTCTTCTATAAATGTTGCCTGCTTGTATACTGACATGTGATCTTATAATATATTATAAATTTGCATTATAATCACAAACTATTTTGCATGTGAATTACCACTGCAAATTTAGTTCTTTCTCAGCTAAATGCAAACAGTCTTAGATATTAGGTAAGCCATCTTATTTTAGTTAGGTGTACAGTTTGTTTCATTAGATCATTGTACAACTTTACATTACTTCCTATGGTATGGTTAGTAGCACTGAATTAGTTTTTTGGTGGACTATCAAATACTTGCATACCAGTTTATGTATGCATCATTTGCTATTCTTTACAAGTATGGCATTCTTAATGGAAGCTGTTTTGTGTCAATTGAACAAATTACATTTTCTTTGTCACCATTTCAAGTAAATAGAAAGATAAAATAAATATATCATGAACACCTAATCAGTCAAAATGCATAAAATAAATATCTCATGAATACCTAATCAGGCACAATGCAACAAACATGCTTTCTTATTTTGATTCTTGGCCACACCCATGGATGCTCAGGACTTACTCCTGACTCTGCATTCAGGGATCACTCCTGGCAGTGCTGAGGAGACCACATGTCATGCTGGGGATTGAACCTGAGTCAGTATATGCAAGACAAATGCCCTACTCACTGAACTGTTGCTCCGGCCTTCATGTTTACATTTCTGAAATCCAAGTCAAACAATGCCTCTGGATTTGCTAATTTTTGTCCTTCCCTTCCCCATTTTTCTTCTTGTTTTGTGGCAAGAGAAGATGTGCTTTGTAGATCACATCTCTTGAGGTCCCTTGCTGGTGGAGTTATGATTACAGTTTGCCCCTCTTTGGATATTTGGTTAAGTAAGGGCTTGAGGCCAGAGTATTATTACAGTGGGTAGAGCATTTGCCTTTCACACGGCCTACTCAGTTTCAATCCCTGGCATCCCATATGGCCCCCCAACCACCTCCAGGATTAATTCCTGAGTTTAGAGACAGTAGTAATTCCTTAGCATCGCTGGGTATGATCCAAAAGCCCTCTCCTCCTGCCCCAAAAAGTAAAGGCTTGAGATTGTTCTTCCTGGTCCTATCTTCTCTGCTTTATCCCTGGCACAGTTGGCGTCCCTTTAATCAAAGCTCCACTGTATGATTCTTTCATCTTTCATGGCTCTTGTAGCCTGACTTATTCTCCTTGTTTCTTCATTTTAGAGCTGTTTGTAGTCTCACGATTGTAGCTGGTGCCTGAATGCCCCATCATTTGTTATTTCTGTCCCAATAAACAAATATTTATTTCATTTTAACTACTTTGGTGAATTGCTTTCTCATACAACCATGACAGGGAAGGTAGCCAATAAATCTTTGAGTCAATCTATGTTCAAGAGATTCCAGAAAAAAGTTATACTGTATCTCTAATTTCTTTTCATTGTTTTTTTCCAAGCAAATGATTGTCCCTAACACAACCTTGTTCAAGTCGCTAATGATGTTAATAACACTGCAGCAGTCAGTTCTCAGCTATCATCAGACTCAATATTTCAAGAGCATTGTACAGACTTCTTCCTTGAATTTCTTCTTCTTTTTTAAGTTTTTGGGTCACACTTGGTGATGCTTAGGGATTACTCTGGGCTCTGTGCTCAAGAATTATTCCCTGGCAATGCTCAGGTGACCATATAGGATGTCAGGGATTGAACCCAGGCTGGCTGTGTGCCAGGCAAGCACCTTACCTGCTGCATTATCTCTCTAGCCCCAATTTTCTTTTTTCCCCTTATCTTCTTGAACATTATTCTCTGTTTACTTTTCCTACACCTCATTTTCCTGTCTTTCACCTGTGCTGCTTCCTTCTGTGAACCTGGATAGTTATTTACCAAACCTGCTTCCTATTTTTCATGAGAACTTAGACAACATTTCTGAGTCTCTGTCACAATTTGGAGGTGTCATAGGTAGCACTTTCAGACACGAACCCTAAAATATCCATTCTCCACATTCTTTTCCCCTTTATCGTCTCATAATGCAAATTCTTATGATAATATGGTGGTACTCAGGGGACTATATGGGACACCAGGGATCGAATCCAGATTGGCTGTGTGCAACATCCTACTCGCTGGACTATTGCTCCTGCCCCTCACTTGGCTTTAAAATCCCTTCCCTAAAGCTCATTTCCGCATTAGATTTAGCAGGGGGCTTTCTTTCCCCTTCCTTTTTTGTGTTGTGATTGTTGTTTTAATGGAGTCGTAACTCACAAGCTTGTTGCAGTATTCACCACGTCCTTTCTTTTCAGTTGCAGTGAACACATCAAACTTCCTGTGGTGGCAGGTTATTGTTGCAGAACAGGGATCCAAACAGTAGAGCAGCTAGTCAGTGCTTGGCACATGAAGGTGCCGTTGGTTGGGATCAAGCTTTTAAGGTCTTGCCCTTGTAAGGCAGTTACTTTCTGTAGCTAAGGGATCCCCTGGGATGAACCCAGAGCCACGGCAGAGCCTGGCAAGCTACCCGTGGTGTATTTGATATTTGCTATGCCAAAAACAGTAACAATAATGACCTCAATAATAATAATAACAGTAACATCCCAATGAATGGAAATTTTACTGGTGCCTGCTGGAGCAAATCGATGAACAAAGGGAAGACAAGTGACAAGTGATACAAGTGATAGCATTTGTTGAAGCTAGAGGAGGGACAAATAAAAGTTACTGATCAGAGGGCAAACCCATGTGAGAAAAACTGTATTTGCATTAATTTCAAACCATTATTTGTTTCTGGTTTTGTTTGCTCCAAGCAGGTAATATTACCTTAATTGATCTGCACATTGTACTTCCTTTCCACCAACGCTGAATGTGTGCAGGAAGTAGTCTTTGGATCTTTCCTCTTTATATGTTCTTCCCTTTGTGGTCTTATTCTGTCCATGCCTTTATGTAGCATGTTTTATTGGTTTTATCTTTTCCTTTTCTCAGACTTGAACCTCACATCTGATGAGCTAATTAATTCCATTGGCTGTATCTTCAAAGGACAATAAGTATCTGTCCTCTTCTCACCAATTCCACAGTGAATATTCTGGTCTAAAACCTGCACCTGAAGTATTATAATGGCCTTTTACTAGTTTCACTACCTTCGCCCTAGCCTTTCCATTCTGTTCTTAACCTGATTACAAAAAATGACTTATAGTTAGTCACCTTACTGCTGTGCTCAAAATAATTGTAGCTTGGCATTCCTGCAAAAAACTGCATCCAGGGCCGGAGCGATAGCCCAGCAGGTAGGGCGTTTGCCTTGCATGCGGCCGGCCTGTGCCGGCCCCGGGTTTGATCCCCGGCATCCCATATGGTCCCTCGAGCACCGCCAGGAGTAATTCCTGAGTGCAGAGCCAGGAGTAACCTCTGAGCTTCGCTGGGTGTGACCCAAAAAAAAGCAAAAAAAAAAAAACTGCATCCAGTTATAAAAACAACAACAACTTGAGTTCTTACAATGGCTCCTAAGACCCTGTAAGATGGCCCCTGTTAACTCTCTGACTTCATTTCCTACATATTTCTAGCTCAGCATCCTTATGACACTATTTTTGATACCATTCCTCTTTGCACATGCTCACTTCATAACCTTTCTTCTTTATGTTTCTTTTGCAAATGGTCCTGTAGACTCTCCTCATGACTTCCTCAATTTAGCACATTGTCAATGATGTTTTTATGGTCAACAGCTTGTAAAGCAATCAGCTACATACACTTACTCCTATCCTTTCTCAATAGCAGCTGTCACAACCATGTCTTTGGTCTTTGTCTTTCTGACCAGGATTTAGCTCCATGCATGTTGGGATTTTAATGTTGTTCATTGTTCTATTTCAGCACTTAGAGACAGGCACACATAGCAGTCCTTGAAGTATATTATGGAATGAGTGAACAAATGGATTGATGATGGATGAAGGAGTTTTCTGTACTTTCAAACTAGATAGAGAAATACAAGCTTTAAGGTGCTTTTTTTAAAAAAAAAATGTAGTAAAAAGAAAGAATAGTCAGTGAGGCTTCAAGTTCCTAACAGAAAATGCATCGCACCATTATCAGCTAGCATTTTAACAGCTTTCAAAATTGAATCATCCCAATAATTATGCTGACAGTCTTTCAAAGCAGAATGGTTTCCTATACCAGTATTTTAAGAACCCATGGCAAGTAGGCACTTGAAGTTAGTGTTGTTAAATTTAACACAACAGATGGTAAGCCAAGTATGTAATTATTTAAGAAACTATTATCAAATATTTTTTCTTTTTTTCTGGGTCACACCCAGCAATACTCAGGGGTTCTCCTGGCTCTGCACTCAAGAATTACTCCTGGCGGTGCTTGGGGCACCATATGGGATGCTGGGGATCGAACCCGGGCCGGCCGCATGCAAGGCAAACACCTTACCCACTGGGCTATCGCTCCAGCCCCTTATCAAATATTTTTAATTTAACACTTAAGTAATCCTTCTTCTCTGTAAAATAGCATATGACCATATATAACCAAGATAATATGAAAACAGGTTAATAAAAATGGAAGAGAAAAGAAAGACATGCCTATAGTAAAGAAGATGTACAATAAACATATTAGTGAATAACCTACAATTTTTTAATTAAAAATGTTACCAAGGGATGGTAGAGCACTTACTAGCATGTATGAGATCCCATAGTTGATGCCTGGTACTACAAAATAATTAATATATAAGTTGAATATTTCAGCATAAACCTCAGTGCACAAAATATGAATCTCTTACCCAAAAATGCTGAACCAGAGCTGCTGTTAATTCTTGCTACACAAGCTTGGTGATCAGTTCACATGATAATAATTATCCTGTCATAAGTAGCGTTTAATGACAGACAGGGCCTTCAGACTAGTGAATGCCCAATGTGCAGACTTCAGTTATCCGTTTTCTCAATGTGAAATAACAATTCCATTTATGTACCATTAATGAAACATTTCTTAGTGAAAAACCATGAGAGATTAAAAATGGGTTTGGCCATGTCTGTGAGTAATGATGTCAAATGATGTAGTAGGGTAATTATTGTGAAGACTTAATTCCTGTGTCATCAATTATTTATAGATATACAAAGCATTCTACTGATTAAATAGCATTCAAGGTGACTAAACATTAGCTGTGATTGACAGTTTACAGCTTAGACAGACTAAAAAGATTAAATAACATTAGAAAGTGGCAGGTGACTTCTTCCCCCTCGGGGCATTTTGCCCTGTGAGAAAATGATTGAGACTTCTAATAATATTGCTAACAAGTAGGTTCTGAACTGTTTGCTTACAGCAGTCATATTCTAAGAAGGAATGCGAATCCTGTTACGCATCTTTTCATCTTGGTGAGGCTGCAATGCTGTAAGAGTTCGCTATAAGGTAAAGGAAAGGATAAACTTCTCTTGAGAATTAAAATACTCTGAAACATGTCCAACTTCTAGAAGCAGATAATGTTTCAAAACTGTTGGCCAATATCAATTTGTGTTATATCTGATACATCTCAGAAATAGTCAAGATTATCCCCAATTCAGTTATTCAAAATTTCAGGTATCCAACATTGCTTCTCTATAAAATTTCCTCTGGAGCTGAGCCTTTAGTTAACTTACATGATTTCTTTTTTTTTAAGTATTTTATTATACCAATGTGAGATATACAATTACAAAGATATGCAATTAAAAAGTTCATATTTGGGTTTTGGTCATATAGTGTTCCAGCACCCATCCCTCCACCAGTGGCCATCTCTCACCACCAACGTCCCTGGTTCCCTTCCCCCTCCCCCAGCCCGCCTCCTATGGCAGGTTCTTTATTTCTTTCTCTTTCTCTCTCTTTTGTTTTCCTTCCCTTCCAGACTATGGATTACAGAACATACATTAAAGGGTTGTCATGTGTATCTTTTTTTGCCTCTATTTAATGCTCAGTTCTAGGTTGGTATTAGTACCCTCGACGATTGTTAGCACACTGTTCCGTTTTCTGTCTTACCTAGCCTCTGACTCCCACACATTTGTGATAATTTCCACCTTTGACAAAACCTCCTGATACATGTTTTACTTGACCTTGGATATTGGTATCATAATATGTACACATATATTTATGTTATGCAAATAAATGCAGTCATTCTGTATCTGTCTCTCTCCTTCTGGCTAATTTCGCTCAACATGATCTTCTCCATGTCCATCCATTTATAGGCAAATTTTATAACTTCATTTTTCCTAACAGCTGCATAGTATTCTATTGTGTAGATGTACCAAAGCTTCTTTATCCAGTCATCGATTCTAGGGCACTCTGGTTGCTTCCAGATTCTGGCTATTGTGAATAATGCTGCTATGAACATAAAAGTAGGGATGGTGTTTCCGCTGCGTATTTTTGGCTTCACAGAGTAGATTCCCAGGAGTGGTATGGCTGGGTCAAATGGGGAGTTCAATTCCTAGTCTTTGGAGGAATGTCCATTTTGTTTTCCAGAAAGGCTGTACCAGCCGGCATTCCCACCAACAATGGATGATGTCCCCCTTTCCCCACATCCACTTCAGCACTTGTTGTTCTTGCTCTTTTGAATATGTGCCAGTCTCTGTGGTGTAAACTGGTATCTGATTGTTGTTTTGATTTGCATCTCCTGATGATTAGTGATGTTGAGCATGTTTTCATATTTTTTTTTGCCATTTGAATTTCTTCCTTGTTGAAGTTTCTGTTCATTTCTTCTCCCCATTTTTTGATGGGGTTGTTTGTTTTCTTCTTGTAAAGTTCTACCAGTGACTGATATATTCTGGATATTAACCCCTTATCATATGGGTATTGGGTGAATATTCTTTCCCATTCTGTGGACTGCCTTTGTATCTTAGTCACTGTTTCTTTTGAGGTGCAGAAACTTTTTTAGTTTCATGTAGTCCCATATGTTTATCTTTTCTTCTAGTTGCTTTGTTAGTGATGTTTCACCTTTGAAGATGCCTTTAGCTTCAATGTCATGGAGGGTTTTTCCTATATTTTCTTCAATGTACTTTATGGATTCGAGTCTGATATTGAGATCTTTAATCCATTTTGATCTGATTTTTGAGCATGGTGTTAGACACAGGTCCAAATTCATTGTTTTACATGTCGCTGCCCAGTTTTCCCAACACCACTTGTTGAAGAGGCTTTCCTTACTCCATTTTGGACTCTTTGCACCTTTATCAAAGATTAAATGATCATGTGTCTGAGGTTGGGTGTCAGGATACTCAGTTCTATTCCATAGGTCCACAGGTCTGTTTTTATTCCAATACCACGCTGTTTTAATTACTACTGCCTTGTAGTACAGTTTGAAGTTGGGAATGGTGATACCTCCCATCTTCTTTTTCCTGAGGATTGCTTTAGCTATCCTTGGGGGTTTATTATTCCATACAAATTTCAGGAGTGTTTGGTCAATATCTTTGAAGAATGTCATGGGTATCCTTATAGGGACTGCATTGAATCTGTACAGAGCTCTAGGGAGTATTACCATTCTGACAATGTTGATTCTCCCCATCCATGAACACGGAATATGTTTCCATTTCCTTGTGTCCTCTTTTATCTCTTAGAGCAGTGTCTTGTAGTTTTCTTTTGTACAGGTTCTTTATACACTTGGTTAAGTTGAATCCTAGATATTTGATTTTCTGTGGCAAAATTGTGAATGGAACCTTAATATCTCTTTCTTCTCTAATTTGTGTATAGGAAAGCCATCGACTTTTGTGTGTTGATTTTGTATCCTGCCACTCTACTATATGTGTATATTGTTTCTAGGAGTGTTTTTGGTAGAGAATTTAGGGTTCTCTAGGTATAATATCATGTCATCTGCGAATAATGATAACTTCACCTCTTCCTTGCCTATCTGGATGCCCTTGATGTCCTTTTTCTTCTCTGATTGCTATGGCAAGTACTTCCAGTACTATATTGAATAAAAGAGGTGAGAGTGGGCAACCTTGTTTTGTCCCTGATCTCAGGGGGAAGGCTTTCAATTTTTCCCTTGAGAATGATGCTCGCTGTGGGCTTTTGGTATATGGCTGTAACTATCTTGAGGAAAGTCCCTTCAAATCCCATTTTCTGGAGGGTTTTAATCACAAACGGGTGCTGGATCTTGTCAAATGCTTTCTCTGCATCTATTGATAGGATCATATGGTTTTTATTTTTTTCTCTTATTGATATGATGTATTATGTTGATTGACTTGCGAATGTTGAACCATCCTTGTATTCCCAGGATGAATCCTACTTGGTCATGATGTATAATCTTCTTGATGAGTCTTTGGATTCTGTTTGCTAGTATTTTGTTGAAGATCTTAGCATCCGTGTTCATCAGGGATATTGGTCTGTAGTTTTCTTTTCTTTGTGTTGTCTCTCCCTGCTTTGGGTATCAGGGTGATATGTGCCTCATAGAAGCTGTTTCGGAGTGTTTCTGTTTCTTCTATTTCCTGGAAGAGCTTGAAAAGGACTGGCAGTAGGACCTCTTTAAAGGTTTGGTAGAGTTCACTAGTGAATCCATCTGGACCTGGGATTTGTGTTTGGGCAGACTTTTAATTACTGTTTGAATTTCCTCGATGGTGATAGACTTATTCAGGTATTGCAGGTCTTCTTGTTTCAGCCGTGGGAGGTTATAGGACTTCAGGAATTTATCCATTTCTTCTAGAGTCTTGTGTTTCACGGCATACAGGCTCTCAAAGTAATCTCTGATGATCTTTTGGATTTCTGTGGTTTCTGTTGTGATGTCACCATTTTTATTTCTGATTCTGTTTATTTGGGCTCTCTCTTTCCCTGTCCTTACAAGTCTTGCCAATGGTTTGTCAATCTTGTTTATTTTTTCAAAGAGCCAGCTCTTGGTTTCATTAATCTTTTTGATTGTTTTTTTTTTTTTTTTTGGTTTCCAACTCATTGATTTCCTAAGTTTTATTATTTCCTTTTTTCTGTCTGGGTTGGGCTCCTTTTGTTGGTCTTTTTCTAATGTCTTCAGCTGCGTAGTCAGGTTATTTATATGGGCCCTTTCTTGTTTCCTGATGAATGCTTGCAGAGCTATAAACTTCCCTCTTAACACGGCTTTTGCCGTGTTGCACAAGTTGTTATAGTTGGTGTCTTCATTTTCATTTGTTTCCAGAAATCTTTGGATTTCCTGTTTGATTTCTTCTATGACCCATTGGTTGCTCAGGAGTGAGCTGTTCAGTTTCCAGGTGTTTGGTTTGACTCCCTGCTTCTGTGTACGGTTAACTTCCATTTTCAGTTCATCATGGTCTGAAAAGATAGTTGACACAATTTCCATCTTTTTTATTTTATTGAGGTATGCTTTGTGGCTCAGCATGTGGTCTGTCTTGGAGAATGTTCCATGTGCACTGGAGAAAAATGTGTATTCAGCTTTTTTGGCATGAAAAGCCTTGTATATATCCACTAGCTCTCTTTCTTCCATTTCTTCCTTGAGGGCCAATATTTCCTTGGTGAGTTTCAGTCTTGTTGATCTTTCCATAGTTGACAGAGCAGAGTTGAAGTTCCAATTATTATTGTGCTACTGTTAATGTCTCCTTTGAGGTCTCTTAGCAGTTGTTTTATGTATTTTGCTGGCCCCTCATTGGGTGCATATATGTTTAGTAGTGTAATTTCTTCCTGGTATACATACCCCTTAATAATAAGAAATGGCCTTCCTTGTCCCTTCTAACGTTTTTCAGCCTGAAGTCTATATTATCTGATACTAGTATGGCTACACCGGCCTTTATGGAGGAGTTGTTTGCGTGGGGAATGGTCTTCCAACCTTTGACTTTGAGTCTGTGTTTGTTCTGATTATTCAGATGTGTTTCTTGTAGACAGCAGAATGTTGGGTTCAATTTTTTAATCCATTTTGTCACTCTGTGTCTCTTAATTGGTGCATTTAGACCATTGACATTGAGAGAAATTATTGTCATCGGATTTTGTGTCATCTTTCTGTTTGTGCTTGTTGTGCCTTTGGGTTTGGTCGTATTACAGTAGACCCTTCAGTCCTTCTTTTAAAGTTGGTTTTGAATCCATGAAGTTCCTGAGTTGTTGCTTATCCATGAAGTTGTGTATCTTTTCTTCATACCTGAATGTGAGTCTGGCTGGGTATAGAATTCTTGGTGAGGCCTGCAGTTCATTCAGCCTTTTCACAATATCCCACCATTGTTTTTGGGCTTGGAGTGTTTCATCAGAGAAGTCTGCTGTAAATCTTAGGGATGTTCTTTTGTATGTGATTTCCTTCTTTGTTCTTGCTGCTTTCAGTATTCTATCTCTATCTATAGTCTTTGTCATTCTAATTAAGATGTGTCTTGGAGTATTCTTATTGGGGTTTCTTTTTAGTTGGCATCCTATGGGCCTCCTGAATCTTGGAGGCAAGTGTTCTTTAGTTTGGGAACTTCTCAGCAATTATGGCTTTGACAGTTTCTTCTTCATCAGGGTTTTCTTCTTGCCCTTCTGGGACCCCAATGATCAGTATGTTATTTCTTCTGGCTTCATCCCAATTATCTCTTGTTGTCTGTTCGGTAATTGTGAGTCTTTTTTCTATCTTCTGATGTTGTCTAGAGAATTTTTGGAACTCATCTTTGAGATCACTAATTCTTTCTTCAGTAGCTATTATTCTGCTATGATGGCCTTACACTGTGTTTTCATTTCATTTACTTCTTTTTTTTCTTTTTTTTTTGCTTTTTGGGTCACACTCAGCAATGCTCAGGGGTTTCTCCTGACTCTGCATTCAGGAATTACTCCTGGCGGTGCTCGGGGGACCATATGGGATTCTTGGGATCAAACCCAGGCCGGCAAGGGCCGGGCCGTGCAAGGCAAACACCCTACCTGCTGGGCTATCGCTCCGGCCCATCATTTACCTCATTTTTTAATATCTGTCATTTCCATTTGCATTTTCCTCATTTCTTTTCTCATGTCCTCTTGTATTTTATTGATTTTGCATACCATTGGTTCTTTGAGTTCCTTATGCATCCTTAACAATTCTTTCCAAAATTCCTTATCAGAGAGGTTATACAGATCATCGGTATTGATTGGCTCATCTGGACTAGTGACTTCACTCACTGAGCTTGACGAATCTTGCGTTGCTTTGCCATTATGATTATTGTAGGTTGCAAATGCGAGTTCTTGGGTGACTGGATAGTACAGTTAATAGGTGTCTGGGCTGTTAGCAGAGTTTGGGTGGGTGGCAAGGTGTGTAGGGACAAAGGTTCACTGGTACCTCATGCAAGATAGATAGTAAGATGGTTCCGCAGACGCACTAGGCGTCTGCGTGGTTTTGAGTTTTGGGATGTGGGTATAGGGTTCCGGCTGTTCCCTGGGGCTGATTGGGTCGTGGAGATGCAAGCATCACACACACGCCTGTGGGGGAGATTGCAATCATTCCCAGAAGCTCAGGGCCCAAGAGGTTCGGGGTGGAACCAAGGCCATTTGCCTCAGTTCCAGTTGATGGAAGTTCCGGCTGTTCCCTGGGGCTGATTGTGTCCACGGAGACGCAAGGATCACACACACAGCTGTGGGGGAAGTTACATGATTTCTAATTTCTAATCTATGGTTGCCTTACACCTCCTCTTTTTTCTTTTTAGAAAATTCAGTGGAGATTTTTCTATAACCAATTCCTCTTTAAGCTAGACAGTATAACTTCTTACAGAACTATAATCATAAAACTTTATTTGCTGATAGTTCTTTGAATGTTATAACATTTTCCATATTTATCTCAGAAATAAGTACCTAAACACAGGGTTGTCAAGAAATATACCAGCAAAAATACACACACACACACATACATAAACTGTTTGGCATAGTGCTGGTATATAGATTTGACAAATTTGTGCCATTTAAACATTTTTCTGTATTTTGTCATTACAATAGACCTAAAAAGTAGTTAAGGTAAGCACTGCTCTTTTTATTCAGTGAGTGTTTTAAACTCTAAGCACAGAAGTTGAGTAAATTTCCTTAAGTCCCAAGACTTTGAGGAGTGTTAGTCAAAAGTAGAATTCAGACCTGCTCTTTACCAATTTTAAGTACTCAGAATTCTGGCATCTAGACTTCATCATTTCTTTGGAGTAGAAGGTAAACCTGAACTTCTCTGTGTCTCGTCCCTAAAAAGATCATAGTTATTACTCTCTACTCAATGCTTCATCTATCTTCCCCTTTAGTCCTCATCCAATTTTTCTTTTGTTGTATTTTGTTTTTATTAAGAACATAAATTTTGCTCTCTAAATAACCTGGGTTTCAATGCTGATTCTGCACTTAGTCGCTGTGTATATGTGGATGCAGGTTTGTTGTGAAGATTAAAGAAAAGGAAGCAGCCCACATGGGCACGTGATAAAGTACTCAGTAAATCATTTTCATGATTGTTTTTATGATTTCTATATAAACTCTAGAGTTGTGCTCCATACCTGCTACCATAGCCATGTCTCCACACCAGCTGTCTTCTTGGGCTCTAGCCAGCCTGGCTCACAGGCTCAATACTTCACAGAAACCCCTGCTTCCTGTCAATAAAGAGTTCCAAGACTATCCAGCACTTCTCTCCTGAATGGATACCTCAAACTCATCCTCCCTCTCCCGATACTTTTCACTCTTGGTGTCAGTGTGTTGGCTTTGCACAAACATGGCACCCTTATCTTCTAATGGATTCTATGCCTTCATTGCACTCTATTACACACTACTTATTCCAGAAGGAAGTCTTATACTTATTATTGTTCTAAACAACTGTTCCTTACAAGGGTCATGGTTTATTAAACCCTCCATGGTTACTTTTTCTGTACTATTCATGTCTGTTTCTAGAGCAATTATTTTTTTCCTATATCTTATACATTTCTGTATATCCAAAGTCTTATTGAAAGCAGTTGAGGATATTGCAAAAGGGGCAATACCTGTCCATCTTCTGTATCTCTTTAATTCCTTTACAAACCTTCAGAAGTGCGGTCAGGCAATACCTGAGTATCATCCTCTCAGTGAGTGTGTTCAGTTGTGAGTTAAGTAGTCTGTCCCTCCATTATCTCCTCTCCCTGCAACTTCTTAAAAGATCTATAAAAGACTTGTAAATTGGTACTTGTGCCCTATTTGTAGTTTCATTAAGGTACAGTAAATTCAAACTTATAAATGCTCCAACCTACCTGAGCACATCCGGAATGTATGAAGGTTAGACCTCTTGAAATAACCACAGTTGTTGCTACTATTTCAACACATGAAAAATAACTATAATAAAGTGCTCTGTGCAAGCCATATTGCCTAAAATCCCTCTGGAATCTCAGAAACACTTCCCATTCTTGCAGTTTCCTTCACACCTGTGTATAACATGGTATCACTGCAGCAATAGTTACCACTGTATTATGTGCTTTTGATTAGGGTATTCCTCTTGACCCCTAATCAGTGCAAATTCCCTTGTTATAAAACCACAGATATAGGAAGCCTTTGGCCACTCCCACAATGGAGTTATAACCATGAAGAAATTTGGGGTCACAGGTGGAAACTCTGGGGCTTCTTTCTCCTCCAATTTGGTGCCTGAGAGAGACCCTAAGTATGGTATCGACATGCATGTCAGTGCCCTTTTACATGGAAAGTAGGAAATAAATTCCAAACAATACTGGAAACAGCTGACCCCTTTAGCACAATGCTTAAATATGCTAGTGCTGAGCCAAGGCAGCATGTGCAGAGTAAATATTTTAATCCCTAATTAATCACTTTGGTTAGATTGGTAAAACACAAGTCTAATGAAAATAATTTGAAATTTCCTTCATGAATAATTGCCTTGTTCAGGGAATTGTGGGAAGAGTCAACTGACTGACCTTCCGTTCTTACTCAGCTGTACTACTCTGAGACTTAATTTGTGTCCTTCAACCTCTTTACGTCACCATCACGAGATTAGAAATACCTTTCGTGCAGTTCAAGCAGCAACAATGTACTCTGACAGTGAGAGGTAAAGAACTGAGGCTGCCTTGCTCACTGGCACAGGAGTCTTAAGGACCAAGTAAAGGGGAGAGTGTCTTTGCTCTTATTAGGCAGTGAGCATGATGGATTGCTCCAGGTTATTGAGCTATTCCTGTTCATTTTTAATTAAAAAACTTGAATAATAAGGTGCCCAGGGTAGCATTTACAAAGGGAAGGAAAGAATTTTCCAGTCCTAAGTGCTGATGAATGTTATCCTGATTAGTGCTGTGCCACCAGATTTAATTACTTCTTTGAGTAAATCAAATCTTTCTTAGAGGATAATGTTCCTGGGTGTGCAGAGTCCAAAGGTTAAGCCACCTTACTAGTTACCTTTACTGACATGTTAGAACCTGCTAGATTGGGGTGGCGGGTGTGCTATATTCCATTCCTAGTCCACCCCACTTGCCTGCCTATTCTCAACTTCTTTTCCCTCCACCCCCTTCTAGCAATGAAAGTATTGCTTATCTGGTTGGAATGTCACTAGAAGTGATGATGGGCAATGTGCCATATGGCTGGTGCACTCTGGCTCACACTGCAGTCATTGCTAAAAATTGCCTGGTCCACCAGTCGGTTTGGCCAGTTCTGTGGACTGTCAAGGTCCACCTGGTAGACCATCTGCCACCTCCCCTGGAGGTTCCTCCTCTCTTTTGTTTCCCAGTCTGGTCCTCATCCTCAATATTGCTCTTTTATTTGGAAGATTTAAATATTTGGGGAATTTTGCACTTGCTTCTCAGTGATTAGAAGGATGAGATGTTCTCAGGTTGCTGGAATGTATTTGTGTAACAGTGCTTTAACTCTTTGCTGTCCTTCTCAGTGACTAATAGCTAGCATAAGAATCCTGGTTATGTGACCAAATAGAATGTCCTTTGCATGAAAAAAGCATAGAGGCAAGCAACTTGTAACCCAGGTAATAATTAAACCAAATTTTAAAGCAGATTTTGTATCTCCGGTAACAAACAAATAGAATTACCCATGTTCTCATGCCAAAAGAGCTATGGGAGTTATCCCAGTTTTCAGCACTAGCGGCCTAGAGAATTGGAAATAAATTAATTGGTTTTCAATATATTTTGATCATTGTGGACGTGTAAAGGGATAACTGCATCCCACAGAGTGATTAAACATGATTATTGAATGTAGTTTTGTTTTAATTATCATCTTTTAAAACAGTTGTAGAGGTCACAGAGAAGATATCTCAATGAGCAGGAGAACATGTTTTGCTTACAGGAGACCCAATTTTAGTTCCAGGCATGGCGTGGTTCCTGAGCACCAGTGGGAGTGAGTCCTATGCTCTAAAATCAGGGTAGCTCCTGAGCAATACCAGGTGCTCCTCCACTGCTCCAAAAACAAAATAAAACAAGAAAAAGCAAAATAAAATAGTTCCAAAGGATGGTTCCCCAGAACTCCTGCTGGACCTCTGGGTCAAAGAATTGCCAAGCCCTGCCCCTCGAGGTGTTGCAGGTGTGGCTGCAGTGCCCAGCTGCATTGGCAGGTGGCAGACAGGAGATAGGCTTGTCTACACCCCCAGGGCTCTGACCTGTGGGCCCTGGATGGTGGATGGTCTGACATAGGAAGAACAGTGTGCAGCTACGCAAGAGACTTGGATAATGAAGTAGGCTGGGACAGGTCCTTCCCAGGATCTTTCACATCTGTACAACATAATGATCATTGTAGTTGTAACAAACTGGGGAGGTTGATGGGGAATTAGGAACTATAATGTCACATTAGAAATCACTGCTGAGGCTGGGGAGGCTGGAACTCGGCTCACCCCGGGCCCAGCTGAATATGGGACCCCCAGGAGGGCAGACAGGTTTTGGGAGTGGGCCCGTCACCTCTGGGGGTCCCGGAAGCAGCCGGATGAGACTCGCCATTCACACTGGCCACCATTTTCGCTGTCCGGATGCTGGGAAACTGCCTCACGACCAGATTAACAGAGCAAAACCAGTTCGAGCCCAAGTAGGCAGCTCCCAGAAGCGGGAATCACTGGGAATTCGTCAGATGGAGTCAGGGTTCGGCCATTCCCCTCTCCATTTTGTCGAGCCTGGTGGCCCCACCCAGGAGCTGCCCGGGGGCCATCAGCCACAGCATGAAGAGGCTCAAAAGCGGCTGGGGGAGGCTGGAACTCGGCTCGCCCCGGGCCCAGATGAATATGGGACCCCAGGAGGGCAGACGGGTTTTGGGAGTGGGCCCGTCACCTCTGGGGGTCCCGGAAGCAGCCGGATGAGACTCGCCCATCACACTAGCCACCATTTTCGCTGTCCGGATGCTGGGAAACTGCCTCACGACCAGATTAACAGAACAAAACCAGTTCGAGCCCAGGTAGGCAGCTCCCAGAAGCGGAATCACTGGGAATTCGTCAGATGGAGTTAGGGTTTGGCCATTCCCCTCTCCGTTTTGTCGAGCCTGGTGGTCCCGCCCAGGAGCTGCCCGCGGGCCAGCATGCAGAGCTTCACAAGCGGCTGGGGAGACTGGAACTGGGCTCGCGCCGAGCCCAGCTGACGATGGGATCCCGAGGAGGGCAGATGGGTTTTGGATGTTGGCCCATCGCCTCTGGGGGTCCCGGAAGCAGCCGGATGAAACTCGCCCATTACACTAGCCACCATTTTCGCTGTCCGGACGCTGGGAAACTGCCTCAAGACCAGATCAACAGAGCAAAACCAGTTCGAGCCCAGGTAGGCGGCTCCCAGAAGCGGGAATCACTGGGAATTCGTCAGATGGAGTCAGGGTTCGGTCATTCCCTCTCCATTTTGTGGAGCCTGGTGGCCCCGCCCAGGAGTTGCCCGCGGGCCAGCATGCAGAGCTTCACAAGTGGCTGGGGAGACTGGAACTGGGCTCGCACCGAGCCCAGCTGACGATGGGATCCCGAGGAGGTCAGATGGGTTTTGGGTGTTGGCCCATCGCCTCTGGGGGGTCCCGGAAGCAGCCGATGAAACTCGCCCATCACACTAGCCACCATTTTCGCTGTCCGGATGCTGGGAAACTGCCTCATGACCAGATCAACAGAGGAAAACCAGTCTGAGCCCAGGTAGCGCCGCCGCTTGCGGCGCGGTCCACTAAAATAGTGAAACAGTAATGTCTTTTAATGCACTGTATTCCACGAAGCGCAGGAAAGTTTGGTGGGAGGGAGATATAAAGAGGAAAGAAATGACCTACAGAATCTGCCAAGTAGTTGAGATGCGGGAGGGGGAGGGAGGTGGGGACATTGGTGATGGGAGATGGGTTTGGGTGGAGGGATGCGTGTTGGAACACTGTAGAACCAAAACTCTACATGAGCATCTTTCAATTGTATGTCTAAAATGGTGTAATAATATTTGGGGGGAAAATAATAAAATTAAATTAAAAAAAAAATAAAACAGAAAAAAAAATAAAAGTTTTAAAATCTAAAAAAAAAAAAAAAAAAAAAGAATTACCAAGCAA
Source organism: Cryptotis parvus (assembly GCA_021461705.1). Lineage (NCBI taxonomy): Eukaryota > Metazoa > Chordata > Mammalia > Eulipotyphla > Soricidae > Cryptotis > Cryptotis parvus. Next base: position 173,881 of record JAJIBD010023591.1, on the reverse strand, counting down.
TCTACTTCAGGGGGAAAATGGCAGAAAGAAGACAAGTTGCTGCAGAAGGCAAATTTTAATTGTTTTTATCATTGCGTACAAGCTTGTTCCTGCTAAAAACATCTGTAAATTGAAAACCCCTACCACGGAATGTGTGTCAAAAAAGAAAGATAAAAAAGTCGTTATTCCCCTGTCAACTCACCCCTAAGTGCCTGGACTACTTAGCATTGGTAGCCGTCACTGCTCTTTGTAGAAGCTTTCCGTAAGACAGACCTGGAACTGTTTTGGGGACTGTCTGCCTGCACTTGCTTTCCCCAATTCCTCTGATTTAAAAAAAAACTCCTCAGAAGACTTACCCAGCAAGGACAAAAGAGTGGTCTGTATGGTGACCAGATCTGATGTTTCTAAAATCATTGTTTAGAATTTAAACTATTGTAGTGTCACATCACAACTTAAGTCTCCAGTGGTGCATGAAAAAAAATGTTTTTAAATGAATAACTGTGAAATACTCAGTTACAAAGTTGTTCATGGTTGAATTTCAATCATACAATGTTCCAGTGCCATTCCTTCACATGTACATTTCCCACCACCAACATCCTCAGTTTCCCTCCTAAAGCCCCTCACCACCATCCCGAGTTTGCCTCGATGGAAGATACCTTTTTTCTTACTGTCTCTCTCTTTACTTTTAGGCATTGTGCCTTGCAGTACTATTACTGAAAGGTTATCATTTTATCCCTTTCCAGCACTCGATTTTTTGTCCAGGGCAGCCATTTCCAATTATGATTGTCATAGTGGTCGCTTCTCTGTCCTAACTGCTCTCCCCCACATCTTGAGACAAGCTTCCTATCATAGACTGGTCTTTCTGGCCTCATTTCTACTATCCTTGGGTCTTATTCTTATACTACGTATTTTTTTTAAAATCAACAAATAAGTGTGATCATTCTATGTCCTTCGCTCTCCCTCTGATTAAACAGGTGCAATTTTTCAATCCATTGCTTAAGAGTCTTGATTTCTAAGTTATTTATTTGGTATTATCTACTTCTGTGAGACACTAAACACTGCTCTAGATAGTCCATTATTTTCAACCAAAACTTTTTATTGAGGCAGTACAATTTATAATTTTATTAATGGTCATATTCTAGGATATCAATGCTACTTCATCACACCCACCACCAGCGTGCCACTGTCTCTAAGCCCCTTTCACCCTCCCCCAGTTCTATTGACAATATTTCAGGATTTATTTTCATTGGCCATTGTCTAGACTTTGGCTTCGTGTCTTTATATACCACTGAGTAATATTTAATACAATTTCTTTGTTGCTTCATCTGTTATTGTGCATGTGGGTTGTTTCCAGATCTTGGTAATTAGAAGTAATAATGAATCTTTATAAATTAAATTTTACATTCTTATGATTAATGCTAAGGAATGGAATATCTGGATCATATGAAAGTTATATTGCTAACTTTTCAGAAAATGTATGTACTGTTTTTCATAGAGACTAAGCCAGATGATAGTCCCACCAACAGTGGGCGAGGGCTCAATTTTCAACTACATACCCTCCAGACATTACTCTAAGTAGACAAACACCTATGTTTTTTTTCCTCAAAACCATCTTTGAATACCCTAGTCCCACTTCTTCAGCTGTTTTAATATCTACACGCAGTTACCATTAATATATTTCTCCCTCTTCTTCAACATTGCTACATCTTATTAAACCCTCTAAAGGACAACACCAGCAACAAAAAAGGTCCCATTAAAAACAACTAGAAATGGGGCCGGAGCGATAGCCCAGCGGGTAGGGCGTTTGCCTTGCAGCGGCCGGCCTGTGCCGGCCCAGGCTCGATCCCGGCATCCCATATGGTCCCCCGAGCACCGCCAGGAGTAATTCCTGAGTGCAGAGCCAGGAGAAACCCCTGAGCATTGCCGGGTGCGACCCAAAAAAAAAAAAAAAAAAAAACCTAGAAATTAAGTGTATTTCTCATCTCAACTCTCATCAGTTTATCACAAATTCTTATTTTTGTTTTGTTTTTGTTTTTTGGGTCATACCCAGTGATGCTCAGGGGTTATTTCTGGCTTTTCACTCAGGAATTACTCCTGGCAGTGCTCAGGGAACCATGTGGGATGCTGGAGCTCAAACGTGGGTTGGCCGCATGCAAGGCAACACCTTTCCCACTGTACTTTTCTATTTCTGCTTTTTGGGTCACACCCGGCTTTGCTCAGGGGTCACTCCTGGCTCTACATCCAGGAATTACTCCTGGCAGTGCTCGGGGACCATATGGGATGCTGAGGATCCAACACGGGTCGGCCACGCACAAGGCAAACACCCTAACCGTCGGACTATCACTCCGGCCCCTCCCTCTATACTATTGCTCCAGTCCTATCACCAGATTTCTGATAAGCCCAATCACCTACATTTTTGAAGGTGGATGTCTAAAATTCCACGGTGTTAGTAGAATGGGAAGAGGAAATTTGGAAATTTGGTGCATCAGCTACCGCCAGTGCAGTCTGAAGAAATTCAGAGTCACTGTACTATGAATTACAGTTCAAGCAGCAGGGAATAAGGACTTTGGGAAAACTAGTTTTTAAGAGCCCCTCATTATGAAGAGAAAGATCCATTTAGCTGCTAGACACTGGATGAGGTGAGTAGACTGAACCCTAGTAATTTTATCACACATAGTGTGGCAGGTGGAGCTTTCTCCCCCATGGCATCAGTGTCAAGCTATACAACTACTGGAACCACTGGCTATATAAACCTTAGAATGGCTGTTTCAGGAAAGAGCTGAAAACTTGGCTCAACAGAGACATCTCAGTCCTTCCAACTTCTCTGCCCTATTGTTACTTTGCTGGCCCTTCTTCATCAGCTGAGTGTTTGTGAAGGCCAGGTACATCCCAGTGACAAAGATGCCTCCTGGACATGTCAGCTCTGTGCCTGAATGTAAAGACCATCTGATTTTCCCCTCAGTCTTTCATAACAGCTTCAGAAAGAATGTGGGATTTTCTCTTTTAGTAAAAGCTAACTAGTCTCCAGAAATCAGCCCACCAAATCTCAACTAAACTTAATTTTAGAGGGCAGATAGCTCACTAACAGAAGGTTCTTTTGGCTTTCTCTATTTAAATATCTATATTCAAATTGATTTGCTTCTTGTTTACTTTTGTCACAGTAGTTCACTATCTCTACATTCCTGTTCATCATCAATTTGCTCGAGCAGGCTCCAGTAACATCTCCATATGTCCTGTCTCATGTTAGTAGAGCCAAAGGGCATCTGCTCGATCCAGGAACATAAAGAGCCTCAAACCCTTATATTAGGTCATGGGAATGACCTAACATAGTGTTACTGGTATTTGGCATATCAAATACAACACGGGTAGCTTGTCAGGCTTGCCGTGCGGGTGGCATACTCTTGTAGTCACCTTTAAATACAGCATTTATTTATTAACCTCTAATACAGCATTTATTGATGAACCTTGCTGCCGCAAGAACTGAGCTGTGATAGGCTCGTCTGTTGGATGGAGTTCTGACGAGAGGGAGGTCCAGATGTGGAAAATGGCTACCCTCATGGAATGGTGGGGTTGTCTGGCTTGTTGCAAAGCTCTGCCAGGGCTAGAACTCGCCACCCCTCCAGAATGCCTTGTGAGTGGCTGGACACAGGGAGAGCAAGTAGCACCTCTGCCCCATGTCTGTGAGTCTCTGGATCAGCACACTTGGGCCGATTGAAAAAAAACTGCTGCAGGGTGGGTGTCGATGATCTGGGCTGTGATAGACTATCTGCTGGATGGAGTTCTGATGAGAGGGAGGACCAGATGTGGAAAATGGCAGCCCTCAAGGTTGGGGGGGTTCGTCTGGCTTGTTGTGAGGCTCTGCTGGGGTGGCAGCCAGGGCTAGAACCCACCATCCCTCCCGGGCGCCTCGTGAGCGGCTGGGCACAGGGAGAGCTGGTAGCAGCTCTGCCTCATGTCTGTGAGTCTCTGGATCAGTATACCTGGGCCGGATTGAAAAAAAAACTGCTGCTTGGCCGGAGCGATAGCCCAGTGGGTAGGGCATTTGCCTTGCACGTGGCCTGCCTGTGCCGGCCCAGGTTTGATCCCCGGCATCCCATATGGTCCCCCAAGCACTGCCAGGAGTAATTCCTGAGTGCAGAGCCAGGAGTAACCCCTGAGCGTCACCGGGTGTGACCCAGAAAGCAAAAAAAAAAAAGAAAAAGACTGCTGCAGGGTGGGTGTCGATGATCCGGGCTGTGATAGGCTCATCTGCTGGATGGAGTTCTGACGAGAGGGAGGTCCGGATATGGAAAATGGCGGCCCTCATGGAGTGTGGGGGGGGGGTCTGGCTTGTTGTGAGGCTCTACTGTGGTGGGGGCCAGGGCTGGAACCCGCCATCCCTGTCAGGCACCCCGTGAGCAGCTGGGCATAGGGAAAGCTGATAATAGCTCTGCCCCATGTCTGTGAGTCTCTGGATCAGCATACCTGGGCCTGATTGAAAAAAAACTGCTGCAGGGTTGGTGTCGATGATCCGGGCTGTGATAGGTTCGTCTGCTGGATGGAGTTCTGACGAGAGGGAGGTCCAGATGTGGAAAATGGCGGCCCTCAAGGAGTGGGGGGTCGTCTGGCTTGTTGTGAGGCTCTGCTGGGGTGGTGGGCCAGGGCTAGAACCCACCATCCCTCCCGGCGCCTCGTGAGTTACAGTAGTTAGTCACAGTAGTTAACATGTATTTAAAAAGTTTTTTTAACTTAAAGAACTGTGATTTACAAAATTATTAGTAGTTGAGTCTTAGAAATATAATAGTTCAACACCAATCCCATCACCAGTGTCAATTTACCTGCACTGGTATTAACACATGTTTTTAGATACAACCATGAAGTCTTGAACCATGAACCATGAACATTGAAAGCTTTAAATAACTGGATATGTGAAATCAGATGGCAGTAATAAAATAAAAGCTCCCCTAGATCTGGAAGGCACAAACACCTCACTTCTATTTGTTTTAGTGAGTTATTGTCAAGATCAAGAATGAGGGAGTAGGAAGAAAAGGATTTGTCAGAGCATGGAGTGGGGAAAGAAGGGCAGAGGGCATGTCAGGTGGTTTGAGGAGACTGAGAACCCATCCCAGAGTTAGACATCTTGTCTGTCTTGCTGTGGGAAATGGTAGAACTTTGTTTGCAGCTTCATATTCTGATCTGCAGCCAGTGGCACTGCTTTCATGGTCTTCCAACTTTGAGCCCTTGTACACCTCTTCTGGCCCATAGAAAACTCTAAGGGAGAGGGAAAAGCAGCACCCAGTGCTCTTACCTGAAATGCAAACTGCTCTTAGGGGACCAGTCTTAGGGGAGACAGGTTTGAATTGAATATGAATGAGAATACTTTTAACAATTAGTGAAGATTAGTCCCTGAGGTGTGCAGTGAACTCTTTGACATTGAACTAAGAGACTTAAAGACTGTCTTTCAAAAAGGGGACTTCTAGTTTGGATGGATGTTAAATTGAATGAACTTGAAGATTCATATATTAAAAGAAGTATGATTCCCTGAGTGTCTTTATTCTAACATAAATGTAGGTAATAGGCCTATCACTGTATCACTGTCTTCACTGTATCACTGTCTTCCCGTTCATCATCGATTTGCTCGAGCAGGCACCAGTAACATTTCCACGTGTCCTGTCTCATGCAAGTAGAGCCCAAGGACACCTGCTTGCTCCAGGAACATAAAGAGCCTCAAACCATTACATCAGGTCATGGGAATGAGGTCTATAATTGTTACTGGTATTTGGCATATCAAATACAACACGGGTAGCTTGCCAGGCTCTGTTGTGCGGGTAGCATACTCATCTCTAAATCTATAGGCCTATAGATATTATTATTAGTTTGGAGCCATAGGAGCCACATTTCAGAGTACTGGAATGGTTGGTGCTTGTGATTCTCAGAATACCATGTGATGCCAGGGTCTAAGCCAGGACTTTTGCATATGAAGTTTGTGCTACCACCCTTTGAGCCATCTCCCCAGTCCTTATGAATAGTATTTAATTACATCTCCAGATTGGCCCATTACTATCCCAAGAAGCCAAGATCAGAACAAGAAAAACAACTTCTTCTAGGATTGGGTGGTAGGAAGGAAATAAGAAGGAAATAATCAGAGTCACTCTTTTGCTTAAGGCTGTGTCCCTTGGTCAAAAGCAGCCGGCCTGGGAGATTTGTGCTCTCCATGTTACTGGTGATCTCCCTACCAATTCACTTCAGCACTGTGATCATTGTAAGAAAATAAACCTTGTGATGAGATTCCCTAGGTTGAAGTGACTTTGTATGCTTTAGCAAATCCCTAGCCTGTTTGTGAACTGGGGATAAGATAATGCCTCTCTTACATTGTAGTTCTAGGATTCAATGGCAACATGGTGACTTGCTTAGACCAGAGCCTGGCAGAAAATAAGAGATCAGAAGATAATGACTGTTGTTCAACTCTTGTTTTGAAGAGTTATTCTCACTCTTTCTTGGAGCCAAATTTAGTTTTGTGTAGGTCAAACGCAAGGAAGACTTTTTGTATTAGAACCCTAAAGAGAAAAAGGTAAAGGAAGCAGTGTCATGAATGCAGTAGAGATGAGTGGAGTCGGATATTCTTAAACTGTTCTAATTTATTGAATAACAGCCCACACAACCAGTATCATTACCAGAATTATACATATAAATAAGCAAATTCAATTAAAACATTCATATAACTACAACATTTCAAATCATATCTTTACCTCTAGCTGACTGAAACCATAAACCAGGTGCTCTTAATGTGACATGTCTTAGGCATCTGGTGAGCTCTGCAGTCAGAGTTGTCCAATCCACCCAATGCAAAGTGGGCAGAGGGATGGGGTCATCTGCAGCGCCATTCCTTAGACAGATTGGAGAAAAGTGGGACAGAATCCATCCCAGTGTCTGGCACAGTGGGACAATGTGGAGATCCAGAGGTTCCGTCCAAGTCTGATAGGGGCTCTCAAATAAAAGTCTGACTTTTATTGGTCAATTGGCCAATCAACTTGGAATGTCGCTGTTTGGCTAGCCCGTATTCAAGTCAGATAATATCTGCCATGTGCTGGTAACCAGATGTGTCAGGCCCAGGTCCACATCTGGTTGTCAGTGTCTTTGTAAACAACTTACTAGCTAACTATATTACACACAAAATGAAAGAAGTTCACCAAATGTAGCTTTCATTCACACAGAATGGAGTATCTTCTGTTCATAACAAGCAGATACAAAGACCAACGTTTCTCCACTTAACAATGTTTGTAGTTTTCCAAGTTTCCTATTTGTGTACGAAACCTGAGGAAAGAAGTTTTAAGAACTCGATTGCCTATCAACTCATATTTAAAATGAATAGAAGACCTACCAGTTTTTAGTAGAATTTTCTCTCCAAGTAGATAAAAGAGTTTAGTGAGAATCAAAGCTCCCAAACAGAACATGTGAGCTGTTAAGGCCTTAATTCACTTCCAAGAAGTAGAGGCTTCGTCACACACACACACATACACACACACAAGCACACACACATGCACGAAAGTTGTCCATTAATTTTTAATTAAGTTCCTTTAAAGACAGAGAATTGGGGCATTAAACAAAGGGGCCGTAGTAGCGTTACAGCCACCCAGCTTCACAGGGAGAAGTTAGGGTGAGCACCACTGACTTTTTCCTTGTGATTGTGCCCCACTTTATCACACCACAAAGTAATCTCACTTCATGGGATAAAGGAAGTCTTTGAAGCCTCCTCCTCCAGTCCTTGTTTTAATAACTCAGGACAGCTGCCTTGTCATTAGGATTCCCTCCACCCTGCTCCACCCACTGTGCTTATGTGTGGTTTAAAAAATTCATTTAGAATACATGAGATCAGTAAGACAAGGGCTTTAGGTGGTGTGCCCCAGAAACGGACCTCTTGTACACTGAAAATGTTCTTAGAAACACATGTGAGTTTCTTTGCTCTCAAATTAAGGAGGATTAGGGCAACCAGGCAGTCGTTGCTCAGCTCCTTGGGATCATGTGGCCTGGGTTGGAAGACTTTGGTTGTTGGCACAAGCCTAAGTCAGTTGCCTGATCCTCAAATTAATTTTTGAATTAAATGATTGTCCTCTTTGCTTTTTTCTTCTAATTGAGACTTCCATGAAAAATGCTTAGTTAACAGGTTGAAAAATCTACAACAAAAGGTTATTGTGCAGTAATAAAAGAGAGGTCATTTGAAACAGTTTTAGGTTAGTGTTGGGGATGTAATTAAAAATCTTTAAGTCACATTTTATTAACTATAAAACATTTTAAAATAAATCATAAGTATTGTAGTTAGCATCTTGAGAATGGTTGGAAAGAGGTCAGATTATTTCAGAGTTTGTATGAGCTTCTTCCTAGAGATTCAGAGCCAAAGACACATAGACTAGCTTCATATTTAATTTTAGAATCACAATGGCATTACCTAAGGGATCATAGTGTTTTTATTATCTAAGTATAAGATGTTTCTAGACAAAGTAAAGGGATCAGCTTAGTAATCAAGAATGAAAGTTCCACATAGGTAACAACAGTGAGGAAGTCTGAATAAGGTAGTAATTTTCTTAAAGTAAAGGTATTAAAAAGATATAATATGAACTTAAAGGATGTGAAAAACTATCCAATGTATTGAAGTTAGACTCAAAATGTTCAGTATAAACATCAAGCTAAAAATCTCAGTATTGTAGACTTAAGCAATTTTTAAAATCTTAAAAAGATAGCTTGATCAATGAACACAGTCTGAAAAGCCACTCAGTAATGCCTGACAGATACAGTTTGCTTGAGGCTGGAGGTGTGGTTCCAAAGGGAGCTTCTGTCTCACATGAGTGAGTCACATGAGTGCAAGAAAAATCTTTTTGTTCAACCAAATTTACTTAGATCATCAATCTTACATCAGACCATGAACCAACTCTGTGTGGAGAGTATGAGATTTTACATTTTTTTGTAGCTGAAAGAAATCTTGTGAATTGAGAAAAGATAGAATAAGAATAGTGGACAAATACTTTCTGACTTAGATACTAGAGAGGCTTCCTGCAGCTCAATGAATTATAAAAATTCTTAGAACTCTTACAATCTGATTGTTACAGCCTGTATGGTTAGATCAATTAGAAGCAAATCATGGATGGATAAGGGAAAGGATAAAAATTGGAGCAGCATTTAAAAACCAGAGTGCGACCTAGACATGACTTATTGAAGATTCTTTAATCTTAGTTTTTAAAAAAGTTGACCATAAAGCTAGAGAGATAATACAGAGGTTAAGGTATTTGCCTTTATTGAACAATGGCCCCAAATTTGAATTCCCAGTATTGCACATGGTCCCCAAGCACTGTCAGGGATCAGTACTAAACCCAGAGGTGGGAATAATCCCTGAACACTGCAGTGTCAACCCTCTAAATTAAACTCCTGAAAAAATGAATAAATGAGATCCATCTACTCTTATTTAAAAAATAAATTAGAACACAGATGAGGAGAGAAAATGCTAGATATGAGGAAAGTGTTTAGAAGGTAGAGGTAGTTGGATTCAGCAAAATATAGACCAGAAATTGAGTTTTGGTTTGGTTGTTTTGTCCTCCCACCAGGGTTTGCGTTTTAAAGGCTCAGTAAATATTTTAGACTTCACAGGTCATTTCCAGCCCAGCAACTCAATTCTATCCTTGTTGTATGAAGTCAGAGGCTACACTTAATGAATAGGCAGTTCTCAGTAACTCTTATGCACACTAACAGACCAGAGGCAGGATTTCATAAAGTTATTGAGTACTTAGATGAATAGACAACAGATAGCTGAAACTAAGTTATAGCACAGCATCATGTTTTTTTCACTTAATGGGACTATCAAATAAAGTATAGATTATGAATCTAATTTTTCAAGAACACATGAAAAACAATTTAAAATTTTCTTATGAGCATGGCAGAAAAATTGCATTTAATTCAAGAACAATTCATAATAACTGGTTAAACAATTGCACTCAAAGGGGAAATATGTTGATCTTGGGCCTGTATAAATTCAAATGTTTGTTTCACTATTTTATATCAAAGGGGCTGATCTAAACTGTCTGCCTTTTCCAAGCTCCTGTGTCAGCTGGCTTCCAGCAGGAGCAGGCCAGTGGCAGGAAGGCGAAGTTGGTGTTTCTTCTTCTCCTGCTGTGCATAGGGTGATAGCTCTAGCCAGTGACTGCATTTTCTCTCTGGCTCTGTTTCTTCACAGCTCTATAGGTCCTACAGCCTTGACCCCTTGGTTACTGTAGCCTTTGAATGACCGCCTTCCGGCTGTTGTCTGATTATTCCCTGGTTGACTTATCTGATCTTCTATTGTCTGTGAAGCAACTCCCATGGAGAATTGTTTGATTGTTTTTGTCATACTGGTGGGATTCTGGCTGATATTGGGGATAATTAATGAATGTCACCCTAGAAGGTAATGTGGTCTATAGTGTGCACACTTCTTTGTTTTTACTATTTTTTGACAACAACTTGGATGGTGATGTAGTGCATACATCAATGACATTTACAAATGGCCCAGGCTGGCTGGAAAATCTGTTTGCTGCATTTCTCCATTCAAGTATCTCAAGGGAATGGATCTAACATAAAGGAATGTTATTAAAAATGGAAAGTCTTAAACTTGGATCCAAAAATCAAGTATGAGAGGAGTGGTAGTCTAATAGCACAAAACTTTTCCATTATTTTTGGTACCAAAGTGATATTACAGTCAGCAGGGCACTTGCCTTGCATATGGCCAACCTAGGTTCAATTCCCAGCACCCAGTATGGTCCTCCTGAGCCACCAGGACTCATCCTTTAGAAAGGAGATAGGATGGGCTGGAGCGATAGCACAGCAGGTAGGGCATTTGCCTTGCATGCAGCCAACCCAGGTTCAATCCCCAGCATCCCATATGGTCCCCTGAGCACTGCCAGGAGTAATTCCTGAGTGAAGAGTCAAGAGTAACCCCTGAGCATTGCTGGGTGTGACCCAAGAAAGCAAAGAAAGAAAGGAAGGAAGGAAAGAAGGAAGGAAGGAAGGAGGGAGGGAGGGAGGGAGGGAGGAAGGAAGGAAGGAAGGAAGGAAGGAAGGAAGGAAGGAAGGAAGGAAGGAAGGAAGGAAGGAAGGAAGGAGGGAAGGAGGGAAGGAGGAAAGGAGGGAGATAGGAGTAAGCACTTAAAACCACTGGGTGTGGTCTCCCCAAATTAAAAACTTTTTTAATTTGGAAGACTTTCCAAGTAATGCTCAGGAGGTCCAGAGGCCACCCATATAGTATTTGGTCAACCAGATAAATAGTGGAATGTGAGGACCTAAGGAAGAGACAGGAACACTGCTTGATCCAGGGGCCATTAGGGTCATCCAAGTGCTTGAGGAACTTCCAGCATGCGCTACAATACTCAATGAACTATGTGGTGCCAGGGTTCCAATTTGGGACCAGCCACATCAGTCTGACCAGTGAGACATCTCTTTAGCAGCTGTTTATGGTATGGGGACTGACATTAATGCATAGAAGTGGGGTTAGAGAGATAGTATAGCAGACAGCACACTTGCATGCATGCAGCCAACCCAGGTTCCATCCATCCCTGGTATCTCATATGGTCCCCTGAGCCCCACCAGGAGTGTGCCCAGAGTACAGAGCCAGGAGTAAGCCCTGAGCACTGTTGGGTATGTTCTCCCTCCAAAAATATTTTTAAAACAAAATTAAACAATAAAATAGCTTTAAAATGAGGTTTCTTTTACAGAGAAAAAATTAGAAAAAAGGAAAAGGAAAAACCCTACAGAGGTCACTGGTTGTTTAACTATTCTAGTTTTTATTTGTCACATTATTATTGAAGTTTTACATGCAGTTTGGGCACAGTATTTTAAAATAACATTGATGGGGGCCAGGGAGACCTAGTACAGGGGTTAAGGTGCTTATATTTCATGCAGCAGTTCAGAGTTGAATTCCTGGCACTTCATATGGTGCCTGAGCACTGCCAGGTGTCACTCGCAAGCACAGAGCCAGAACAGGCTCTGAGCAATGGTGGATGCAGCTTAATCCCATTCCCCAATAACCACGTTGATAAAGAAGTTTGAGGGGCCGGAGCAATAGTCCAGCGAGTAGGGTGTTTGCCTTGCACGCCGCCGGCCCATGCTGGCCCGGGTTCGATCCCTGGCATCCCATGTGGTCCCCCGAGCACCGCAGGAGTAATTCCTGAGTGCAGAGCCAGGAAAAATCCCTGAGCATCGCCGGGTGTGACCCAAAAAAGCAAAAAAAAAAAAAAAAAAGAAGAAGAAGTTTGAGACACAGGAGAACAATGAAAACTACAGGGAATGTGGATATTTCAAGAAAACGAAAGAGAAGGAAGCAGTCAGAGAGATGGATAAGAATCAAGCATTACCATGTCTCTATGGCCCCAGTTCAACAGTGGTATAATGAAAAAATATATTAATTGGCACTTTTTTTTTCATTCAAACAGATTAAACTTATTTGTACAGTCTCTAAATTTATGCTTTTTGAGAACAAAATTTGTCTTCTTAACTAGGAAACAATGAGTCCTAATAAAACATTTCACCAGGAAAAGACTTTCAAGACTCCATTGTTGGAATTCTTATGGTGAACTGGTGAACTATAAACCTTTGTCTTATTAAACATCATCAGATATATGCATATAAACACAGAGCAGAACATGAACATATAAAGAGTCTAACTTGTAATTAGAACAATGGGTTTCAGCTATATCTTCAGCAACCTTCATGAGAACACTAACTGAATTTAATGACATGTATTTTTTCATCTTTAAATGGCACTATAAAATTAATTTTTCTAGGACTAGAGCAATCATACAGTGGGTTGGGGATCTGCCTTGCATGTGGCCCTGATCAACCCAGGTTCAATCCATAGGGCAATGTATGGTCCCTTAAGCACCACCAGGTGTGGCAACAATAAATACATAAATGATTTTTCTACTACTTCCACAAAAGAAACTCCAGTACTCCATTTTACAGATCATAAAACTAAGGTGTGCATGTACATACACATAAACACATACATGTAACCCTAAATCCCTAAAGATAGAAGAGTAATTCAATGTCAATGGATTTAAAGAAGAGAATTTAAAGTAGTTATTGGGGTCATGAGCAATTGACTTCCCAAAGTCGTCTTCTTTTTCCCCCTTTTTTTGGGTCACACCCTGAGATGCTCAAGGATTACTCCTGACTCTGCACTCAAGAATTACTCCTGGCAGGCACTTTTTTTTTAATGGGATAGGGTTTTATATTCTCCTTGATATATTCTATTAGCTCACATATTCATCTTAGGAAGGTTGACTTATGTCTATCTGCAAATTTTCTTGCTCTAGTGGAACTTCTTTTTTTAAAAAATGTTTTTAATTGAATCAACACAGTTATAAGGCTTTTCATGATTGGAATTCATTCAGTCATACATTACTCTACTGGAAATTCTGATGCAATTATTGTTGGAATTAGAGCCCAGATTTTTCGTCTCATCCATTGCTCAGGAATCAGGTGTATTCTAATACAAGGCATTGATTTCTTTCATGACTCTGAATAAATCACTCTTTAATGGCTCTTATTTTCTCACCAAAAAAAAAAACAAACAAACAGTTAAGGAGCAACCATCATGCTCTTAGCAAAGCTTCATCATCTTCTTGCTTCTTACTGTTAACTGTTTTGCCAAAGTGGAAGGATCCCAATCTTGGGGTTTCTTGCAGATGTGATGAAAAGAACTGAATTGAAGTACAAGTAGAACACAGGAAAGAGTGTACTTAGATATTCCGTGGAGGAATTGATACCAGTCTCATTAATGCTGCTGTCATCCTCATCAAACTGCCATAGGTCCAGCACCTATTCTCTTCTCTTCTTGGATTGGTGGACTTTTTTTTTTTTTTTTTTTTTAGGGGGGTCACACCCGGCAATGCTCAGGGGTTTCTCCTGGAATCAGGAATCACTCAGGAATCACTCCTGGCGGTGCTCGGGGACCATATGGGATGCCGGGATTGAGCCCAGGCCGGCATGGGCCGGCCCTCGTGCAAGGCAAATGCCCTATCCGCTGGGCTATCGCTCTGGCCCCTGGATTGGTGGACTTTTGTTGTTTTTATAAATTTGAATATTTAGTTTGCATTGTATGTTGACAGAAACTTCAGAATCTGTTTTTATGTTCGGAAAACCAAGCTGCTTTTTGTTTGTTTGTTTGTTTGTTTGTTTGCATACCGATGTCTTAGCTATGGGCTGCCTCTGGTCTAGAGCTACTTACTGGTAACCACTTCCTTCTCTTTGACTCTTTGGGAAGAAAGTAAGAAATTGACATCTTTCTGTGCAGAAAAAGACTCAATATGTAGAACAAAAGTTAGAAATCACTCGTGAATGGGTATATAATCTCATTGTATTAATATGAAAAGGGATAAATAATCATCCCACTGGGGGTTTTGCTTTTTTGTGGTTCATATCAGAGAGTTCAGGAAACACCAGGGAAGAAAGGATATGGAAATAGTTCTAAGAAGATTGGGAGGAAGAAAGCAGAGAAAAGTCAATTTAGTACTGAGGAAATATTTAATTAACTTCTTAGAATACCTCACCACTGCTGGCATTAACCAAATGCGCACCAAATTGATCATAGAGAAACTACCAGGTTTGGAGGTAAGATGCCTTAATTCTTGCCCCTTTATGTAAAATAGTTTGTTTCTTTCTTAATACACTTGCTTTCCCAAGAATGTTTTCAGTAGAAGAGAATGCACAGAAGGTGTACAATACCACTGGTTGTCAAAGAAAAGAAGCTGGGGTCCTTCTAGTGGGTGGTAGGTAAGAATTACTAATCCAATCTGCTTGAGTTAACTCAAAACAAGGATTAGTGTAAAGTTCCAGAATATGTTAATCTTCCTTTATAGAAGTAAACTTCGGCACTGCCACTAACCCATGGTTTATAGTTCCTGGGAACAATGAGTCAATTAAACTTGAGAGGGGAAAAAGGATCTTGCCCAAGTTTACTGATTGTTACCTAATACTTGGAGTTGCTTTGATTCTTGATTATTTGGCTTTGTGTCTCAGACACAGGAAATAAAGCATCACTTATTATTCATTAGAATGTTCCTAAGTACAGTATACCTCCTAATTAAACACGCACTTCTCTGTGTAGATATCTTTTTCATCTCCTACTTTATTAAAGAGGTCATTTAAAAAGGCTTTGGTATATAGCTGATATTACTTTATCAAATATGTCTGCCAATATGAATATACTTTCATTTCAAACACCTATTTACATCTTACGTGATTAATGAATGGAACAAATTGTAAATAGTTTGGGTTTAGACCCACTTGGTGAAGATTTTTCAAATGGAAAATAGATTCTTACTTTAAGAGAGTACACATCATAAGAACGGCAAGAAAAATAGCTTCCTGTCTCTCTGCCAACCTGGTGCTGTTAAGCTCTTGCTTCTAAACTTGTTGACATTAATTTTAAGAGAGTCCTAGAACTTGAAAACAAAAATGGAATTTGTTTAATTTTATTTACTTGTCTTCCAGAACAATTGTTAAAATATTGTTTTAAATTGTTGAAATATTGCTTTATTTGTTAAAATATTGGATCGGAATAGAAGTTTAAAATATCAGTCACTTCATCATTAAACAGATATTTATCTAAAAACCACTCAGATCATTAACAACAACCAGCATTTGTTAAACACATACTAGACACAAAGCACTTTACCTATGCAGTCCCTTGTTTAAGGAACATCAATTTCAAGGTAAACTGGTAAGGAGGAACTCATGTAAAGTCTCAGGTGATCTTGTGAAAGTATATGTTGATGTACTTTTTTTTTGTTGCTGTTGATGTACTTTTTATAGAGGTTCTTTTAAAGTTTACTGGTAGGCACTAGTTTTTTATTAATGAAATTTGCAAGTAGATAAGACATTTTCATTGTAAGTCTAAATTTGAGTTCCAGAATCATTTAAAACTAAATGTATTTAAACTCATCATATTATTCAGCTTAAGTAATGACTTGGGAAGATTACCTGAATTTTACTTTTTAGAATCAATTTTATTGCTTTTTTATACTTTTAACATCAGAAGTTGAAGCAATAAAATCAAAAGCAATTTAAGTTTTTTTAAGTCTCAATGCTCAGTGCCTGTATGTAAACCTCCCACACATCAAGAAGCAAGTCTCCCAGAAATAGGGCTTACCCAAATGTCTTTGAAGAACTTGGGTTTTGTGGTACAGATAGCCAGTAATATTTTCAAAGTAATAGAGTTATTTTCATCCCAACTTAATAAACATGTAGTTGGGAACTTTTGAAAAAAAATGTTATTTTATTTGCAGTATCAGTAGGTAAATTTATTATAAATCAAATCTCATTGAAATTAAAATGAAAAGGCAATACTATTTCTTTAATATGGTTCACTAACCCTGTTCACACTGAATTACTGATGCTCAGTAGGAGTTTGCCAACAAACTTCTACTCAAGCCTTGATGATTTGGAGGATTTAGTTATAATTAAAACTGTAAAAGGGAAATAAAAAGGCAAAAATGGAATCCCAAAATCAATTTTGCCTACAATAGACAAAGGCTCAGAATTCTATAGCTAACTAATGAAAAATATCAGCATAAGGAAAAAAAAAAGACTTAAGTTCCAGCATCCATCTCATACCTGTGTAGATGCTTCCTGACCTGATTTCTTTCATCAGCTTCATGAGACAAAGAAATTGGCTCACACCGAGGCATGGTAAATATGCTATGAGATAAAGGCGAACATTCTAAACAACACAAGCCATGTGAAGCAAAGACCAAACAGGGCTGCCAACAGACACAGTTTCTTCTCCTGAACTAAGTAGACATCTCCACCTCACACTCTGTTTCTAGTATTTAGATTCTTTCTCTTGAAATGCCTATGAAATGTGCAGGCTACAGCTTGTAGTGATAGCCCAGGAAGTTAAAACAGCCCAGCAACTGTTTATCCAGCAGATGAGACTTCTGCGTTTTCCATGCACAACCCATAGAAATGCCACAGAAAAGAGTGAGGGAAGTTTTCTATCCATTTCCTGGTTTAACTTGGATGCTAAGCAGAGGCTCGTGAATGCAGGCTAGCTGGTTGTTTTCTATGGAATAGGAACTACTTGATATGTCCCAGATATATTTAAGAGCTAGCAAACATAATGAAAGTGTCATGAATTTCAGTCATATTTTCTTGATGAAATAATCCACATTCGAGAAAGTTGATCTTTGCTGCTGTTTCCTTCCAAATGGACAGTGATAAAATCTAGTTGTTTATGAAATGGTATCCACTTAGAGGGGGCACAATAAAACCAAACACGACCCTGCTCAAATGGGAAAGGAAGGAGCTCCACATTGCAGGTGGCTTCCGCAAATGGGCGCCATCAAACCCAATTTTCCCATCAGGATTTTGTTATTTAGCAACACCTTGAACGTTCCCTCCCCAGGTGCCCTCACGAGCATCCCTGAAAATTAATGGACAGCCCCCCTCAATATCCTAACCATCCCCTGGGAGGGACCCTCAAGGGTGTGTCTGGGCAGCCAACCCGACTGGTTGCTTAGGGTAACACAAGTAATAATGTAACTGTATTATGGTTTGGGACTGAGAGGAGCTGCAGATCATTTGCTTGAAAACATGACCTTTTAATTTAAACAAAAGGCTTGAAAAAATAAAAGTGCATCTTAAATGCAGTTTAATCAGTCAAGCGAGAGATGTCTAATGAAGCTGCCAGACGGATTTGTAGCCAGGCTGTCACTTTGGCCATCATGTTTACAGCTCCAGGAGTGAGATTAGCACCGTGTGAAGGCACCAATTCCAGCAAAATAGCCATGTTTGGGATGATTGTAAATTGTGACAATTTGCAAATTATTTTGTGGAAGTGACTATGGTTGGGAAAACTTGACATCTAAGAATTTAATGTCTTAACATCTCTCTTATTTCCACTGGACCTAGAGAGCAATCTTTGACATATAAAATATATATATATGTATATATATTATTTACATATCTTACATATATGCACATAGTTGGAAAATTAATTTTCACTTTTTCACATACTTTTTCTTCTTTTTTGTCTGTTCATATTTTCTAAGGGGTGGAGGGGGAACATGACTTTTTTGTCCAGATTCAAGTAAAGTTTTTTAAAAGATCTGTTAAAGTTCAGTGCAAGTCTCCTGTGTGCCTGTTTGACACCATAATGTCATTGTTATTAGTTCCATAAATTCCTATTGCTTTTTTAAAAAATTTGCTTCTAGGAAAAAAATTTGAATCCAAATTTCAGAAAGCCCAATGTCTGCTAAAAGGAAGTATTTCAAAAATCTAGGAAATGCCGGTAAATCAATATTTTCTTGTCCAGGCATTCTTTCTTAGCACTGTTACACTGGCCAAATCTTGCCTCTTGTTGGAAACAAATGATCGCTAAGGGTTCAGTTAAAGACAAGCAATTGAAAAGGGTGTGAGGAAACTTAAAGAGAAGATGAATGTTATTATTTATGTCACATTTTTAAAAACAAAGGAAAGGAAATTGCCACTCTTTAAAATTTCACTGTACTTATCTGCTGAAACTGGCAGGCACTTGTGCAGATACTAACATCCACTTTGGTTCCTCTTAATCTTGGGAAGCCTCAGCTTAATCTCTCATTTCGTGCCAAATGTATTGCTTTTATTTTACTGCAGGTTTTATTCCACCTACTGAAGACTAGTAAATCAATACTTATCTCATTATAGATGCCCAATAGGGGCGGGAGGGGGTGATATTGAGGTGAGCAAGGGGTGGTGGCTAACACCTGGAGAAAACGCGCAAGTCTGTCTTAAGCATTCCAACATTCAGAATAGTTATCTCCACAACGGTTGCTTTCGCTGTTTGGAGCTTTAAAAAAAGTAGATTTCACCTTTTAAAAAAATTTAAAAGTATTTCTACCTACGTGTTTTCAAAGTTTTTCACTTCCCTGTAAACTCTGTAATTGCCTTGTGATTATCAATTCTTCTCACTGTTTGCTTTCTGTGGAGGCCCCGGGAAAGAGTTGCTAAAAATTAAATTTCATGCTTGCATGTGTTTCTGTGATCTGTAGCTTGTATGATCTCTGAGTGGAAAACTTCTCTGAAAATAAATGGATTACCCCTTTTGCTCCGCCGTCTGATGTCTCTTCTACAGATAGCACGTTTCCCTGTGATCTCTAACCCATCGCAATTGAAACGACAAGCGTTGAAATGGGAGCCTCACGGTGGCGCCCTCTACCTTTGCCGGGCCCTCTTGCAGCGTGGAGCCCGTGGTGCTGCTGCGCTCCGAGCCCGAAGGCCGGTAATGCTGCCCCGCACCCCATCTCCACTTGGAAGACTAGAATAGTCTTCACGTACCCCACAAGTCATCGGTGGAGTCCACTTTGGGGAATGCTGACTTAAAAGTTAGGGTCTTGTTCTGAAACGATGTTTTACCACTGATAATTATGATGGTGGAGATAAATTCTGTTTTCAGCATTACTTAAGTGGTTGCGTTTATACATCATTACTCTGGCCTTGAAACATAACTTAAAAATAAAATCTCAAAATCTTGAAAACATGTTCTTGGACCCCCGTCTGAAATCCTTCTAGAATGCCAGTTTTGCAAGGACATGGACCACTGGTTGGCAGAAGACGGGCATCTGACCTTTCATAAACTACTCTGTAAATATCATCCTTGCTTAGTTTGTGAAAGACTAATGTGTTTCCACTAACAAAACTGTCTTTCCAGGGTTACTGCTTTCTAGAATAATGCTTGTTTTCTTTCCTACTGGGCTTTCTTTGGCTGGCGTTTTTTAAAGGCAACTAAATTTGTCTAAGGGATTGCACTTTGAGGCAATCCAAGGAATTTTAATCAAGAACCAATGAGAAAGTGAAAATCTCTAATGGAAAAGAAATAAGACAAAGTAACAGACCTCAAAAAAATATTAACCAAGGTGGTTTCTCAATATTTGATTTTTTAACAAGAGGCAAACTGTGTTCTAAAATACCTTTCAATGCAAATATTAAGAAGTTAGTTATTTTTTTCTGGATAACTGCTCCAATAAAAGAAGATAGTATCTAACAGTATAGTTGGCTTTTTCTCTTCAATCACCAAGTTAGGGTTTCTTACACTAGAATAAATTATGTCTCTGTAAAAAAACCTATGTTTTCAAAAAAGGTAAATTACTAGGGAGTGATAAAGAGCCCAAGTGTAGAACATTGACATTCCCGTAACATTACTCATGTCCTCATTTATAACAGGAGACAAACCAGTTGTAGTGCAATTAATAAATGAGCTCAGGATTAAAGTTTTGGCTAGGAAAACTGGATCATATTTTTCAACGGCTTAGAGCCATTTTTTTGGTCTTTACAGTTCTTGGAATTCTAGAGCGCTTACAGGTGAGGCTGGCCCTGTTGTCTCTCTGGGCCAACTCACACACCTCAAAAACAAATATATATAGTTACTCATGTGCCTCCGTGGGAATGCACCATAAAACCAACAGAAAGAAAAATAATAAACATGTCATACAATAAGCACATGCTATGATGTGTACTTCTGGGTTTTCAATAGCTGAGCTTTATTACAAGAACCACAACATGAACTGCTTTGGGAAAGAGAACAATAAGACCAACATGTAGGCCAAATGAACCTATCACTCAAATGGTCTTTTCAAAACACAGCTATCTGTGCTGAGCAAGAGTTCCGTACTTGGCACTAAAAGACTTTGCTCATCCTAGTAGCTTTGTAGATTTTAAAAATAAAGCCGTGAACTTGAAGCCTGTTTTCTATGTACTATAAGTTTTATAAATATATTCTTTATTGTCAATCTAGAAAAGATGCTTCTTTAATTAATCTGGTTTGGAGTCAAACTCTGTGATAGAAGACCCTACGTAATCTGCCATAAGAACTGAAAAATTAGGAAAATGAGCATCTCCTAAGAGACTTAATATGTGCCTTTTAAAGAACAGATAGGGGCCGGAGTGATAGCCCAGCGGGTAGGGTGTTTGCCTTGCACGCGGCCGGCCTGTGCTGGCCCGGGTTTGATCCCGGCGTCCCATATGGTCCCCCGAGCACCGCCAGGAGTAATTCCTGAGTGCAGAGCCAGGAGTAACCCCTGAGCATTGCCGGGTGTGACCAAAAAAGCAACCCCCAAAAAAAAAAGAACAGATAGTAGCTATTTTATGTGATTATTACTTAATGAGCTTAAAAAGCTGCATCAACAAATATTTTAGGAGCCAGAGAGATAGTAAAGTGTAAGGCTCTGGTCTTGCACACGGCTAACTCCATTTTGGTCTACATTATCACCTAGGCTGCTAGGAGTGATCCCTGAGCACAGAGCCAGGAGTAAGCCCTGAGTACAGCTAAGAAGGGCCTCAAACCAAATAATTTTTTTTTTTTATTTTGGATCACACCTGGTAATGCTTAGGGGTTGCTCCTGTCTCTGCACTCAGGAATTACTGCTGGCAGTTCTTGGGAGACCATATGGGATGCCAGGGATCAAACCCAGGGCAGTATGCAAGGCAAACACCCTCCCTGATGTACTATTGCTCTGGCCCCTAAATTTATAATTTTTATATAAAGTAGCAATCACGTCCTCAATTTTCTAAAAAAAAAAATCTCTTAGCAGTAGCTCTTAGTTTAAAAATAAATGCCGTGCTTTGTCTATGGGAATTCTGAAATCAATCCTTGCACATTGGTCCCATGATTCAATGCAAAGTCCCCCTTCATTGCCACATGGTCCCCAGCATTATAATCCTGAGCTTCAAGTCTTTGGAGGCACAATCAGTGGCCTCCAAATAATAATACTGGTGTTGATGATGGTGATGATAATGCCTTTGTGCTAGTAGTTTAGAAAAACTAGAATATGAGAGCAGGGGACAGGGATTTTGTTTTCTCATCTAGTCTCAGCACCTGGATAAGTGCTGATAACATAGTAGGTGCTCAATAAATATTTGTTAGAATGATTAAGTTTACAAGTGAATTAATTTTATGCCAAACAACATTTATAGTTTAGGGATCTAGACACCTATATTAGATCATTAACCCCTATATTAACCCCTATATTAGATATTAACCCCTATATTAGATCTTTGGATCAATCCCGTAACCTAAGCGGAGGTAAACACTGAACATAGAGCCAGAATTCTTAATTATTGCCAGGTGTCCCTTTCCCCCAAGATATATAGTTTAGTTATATAATTATGTAAAAACTGTAAGTATGGTTATTGATTTAAAGTTATAAACATTTATTTCAATATCTCACTTATTGCAAAGAATGCTACCATAATATATGGGCAGATACCTTTTTGAGTTACTGGTTTTGTTTCTTTCAAATATTGAATAGAATTGCTGAATCTTGGGAAAGTTTTGTTTTTAACATTTTGAGGAAATTTTTCAATAATACCTTTACAATTTACATTTCTACTAAGTTTACAAGGATGCCCTTTTTATTCTACATCTTCACCAATCCTTGTCTTTTTGATAAAAGTCATTTGAACAGGTGTAAAGAGATAGTCTGGTGGTAATTTGCATTTCCATGAGAAGGGATGTCAGGCAGCTTTTCATGTACCTGTGGGCCATTTGTTTTCTTCTCTGGAAAAATGTCAGATTTTTCTTCCCTTTTTAAAAATTGAAGTTAGGGGATTTTTGCTTGTTTTCATTTTTTGTTTTGATTTGCTATTGAGTGATACATGCTATTGAGATCTTATCAGATATATCATTTGCAAATGTTTTCTCCTTTTCAATTATGAACTCCTCATTTTGTTGATTTCCTTTTATGTACAAAAATTATTTTAGTTTTATGTAGTGCCACTTTTTTTTTTTTTACTTTTCCTTTCAGTGTTATATTAAAAACAAACAAAACCCCCAAACATTACCAAGACTGAATTCAAGGAATTTGCTGCCTATGTTTCCTTCTAGGTGTTTTAAGGTTTTGGATTTTCAGTGAAGTCTTGAATTCATTTGGCATTGGTTTTTGTGTATGTTTAAGATAGTTGTCTAGTTTCACTCTTATATATGAGCATTCAATTTATCAACATGACTTATTGATACACGATTAAAATTAATGAATAATCTTGGCTACTATGTCCTAACTATTGATCACGTATGTATGGGCTTATTAAATGTTTAAGTGAATCATAGGTATTCATTAGTTCATATGATAGTTATTTCTATATTTATAATAAGATATTAAAATAATTATTGAATTAATGTAACTACTTCCCCATATTTATTTTAATGTCAAAAGAAGCATAATGTAAGCCATGAGCTCAGAATTAAAGTGAGTATGAGATGTATAAGAATTCCAGCTTAAACAAAATGTAATATTTACCTATATCCTTTAGGATATCTGGAAGATTTCTGGCCAAAAAGAAAATAACCACCACATTTCTAGAATCAGGCATGAACTCTTTGAAAAATGAGTTCTATTATATAACAGACAAATATAATTTTTATTATTCTTCAAAGTAGAAAAAAGCCATACTTGGAGCCACAGAATCTTTAGTACCGAGTAAAATATTTGATAGTGCAGACCAAGCCAAAGAGAGATGTTTCAGCAGCATTTAAATACCACTTTGTCCAGACCTGTATGAGGCATTTTGGAAATTCAAAACAGAGGAAAAGAAAGAATCTGGTTTAAGGAACCTGTAGTCAATTGAAAAAATTAAAGCACACACACATACTTGCAGCCACACAAATTAATAAGAAAATAATTAAAAACAACACATGAATAATAATAATTGCAAGATGGCAAGATTAAAAGCTTACATAGAAATCCATGAGTACAAAGTGCCTTCTGAGAGTGGGATTCGTTAGGAAAAGCCCTCTGAAGTAGTGGGATTTGAGCAGAGCTGTTAAATGCAATATTTTTTTATGTTGCCTTTCATTCAACAAACATTTGTGAATTGCCTCTGAGGGCTGTGGCTTGGGTTAGCCAGAGACTGGGATGTCAAATTGAATGAAGCAAGATGATAGCCCCGAGTCTTGCCATTCATTTTGACCTTGACTCATACTTTGTTTTGTATCATATTGGAATATTTACTTGAGTTTTATTTCTTTTCTTTTCTTTTTTTTTTGTTTAGATCTAGGGACTGATGTTGACTTTCTGGCTACTATGGGAGTATGGAAAATGAAAAGAGTAATAGAGTTTATATCTCAGTGTAACATTAAAGTTTATGTGGAAAGGTCATCCAAAAAATTCTGTACCAAAAGGAACAATACTAAAATCTTGGACATGCATGTACTCTCTTTTAAAAAGCATTCAGATCAGTTATTTTCCACTTTACTTACTAGAGTTTTTTCATATTATTTTTCAATTATGGATTGTTATGAAGATACAATTGTAAATTCTCTCTCCAAACTTCTGCAATTATTGTCAAAATATCTAGTACTTATGTATTATTATATTTAAGAGGCATAATCTTTATATTTTTTGTGGAAGAAGGTGGGTGTTGTTTTTTTTTTAGCTTTCAGTTGTCAATTGGTGGTTTTTGTTTTTAGCTTTCAATTTTCAAAACTGAAAATTGACTGTGAAATTACCTCGTTTAGCTGTTAGTGATGAGCCTCATTTGACCTGTCAGGCTGGTTCTACAAACTTCTGGTGGTATTTCCTGACCCACATTTCTCCCAGACACTTAGTGACTGCCCCCTCATCTGTTCGGTCTTTTCAGGGTACATCAAATGCTGGTATCTTTCAAAAGTCTTTGCCTGTTTCTGAAGATCCATTTACTTTGTACTTGTACAAACCTTGTTACACATCTCAAAATCAGTATACCCAATATAGAATTTACCATCTTTTCTCGCAAGCATATTTCCTTTCCTATTTATCCTGTTGTTATCAGTATTACTATGTCCTAACTTCCTGCAGAAAATTTGTTGGGTACTGTGCTAGCTTTGCCCTTTTGTCACTCCATGTAGTCCCCAATGGTCAGCACCACCAAACCTATATTTCTAGTGAAATCCTAACTCAAGGTGCACAACTATATTCATCATTTCTCTCTAGTGTGACTCTTTCCTCATGACCCACATGCCTCATGTTCTGTTATCAGCAAGTGCACCATCCATCCTCCTAGCACTACCACCAAGATCAGGATCTTTTCCTCTTCCTCTTTTTCTCTCTCTTTACTCTCTTTCACACTCATTGAATCATGTTCATTCAACCTTCTTAATACCTCAAGAAAATATATGCTTATCTCCACCCTTATTAGCTTGTCTTCTTTCAGGCACTCATCATATCTCATCTGAATTTCCAAGACACCAACTAAATGTGGTCTATCCACTTGTTACTCAATTTATAGGTTGGCATTCTACAAGCCTTGCTAGAAATACTACTAATCTCAAGATAACTCCAAGACTAGAGAATGAGAATTTGCCCTAATGACACATAGGGAGAATCTATGGTTTAGTAAGCTTAGTTCTAGATCAGCTAGAACTGATCACCTATACTTCCAACACCTATACTGTTGGAAGTATAGGTGGCAATAATTAAATCCAGTGCTTGTCTTCATCTCCCCATATCTCATTTTTCTCTCAAGTGAATTTATCTATGGTTTGAGGTGGGTGAGAATTTTTACACGGAAGAGCTTTTACCCAATGGCAGTACATCATTCAAATACTGGAAAACTTTGGGCACACATGAGAAAAGAATAGTAGAACTAGGGTCATAAGCAGGAAGCGTCAGCACGAGGAACCCGAAAGCTTCTTCACCTGGTTCACTGACCACTGGGACGCAGGGGCCGATGAGCTCGGGCGAGGTCATCAAAGACGACATCTGGCCAAACCCCTTGCAGTACTACTTGGTTCCTGACATGGATGACGGAGAAGGAGAAGAGGATGATGATGATGACGAAGAGGAAGAAGGATTAGAAGATATTGATGAAGAAGGGGATGAGGATGAAGGGGAAGAAGATGAAGATGATGATGAGGGGGAAGAAGGAGAGGAGGATGAAGGAGAAGATGACTAGCGGACCTGACGGATTCCAACCTCCTAATTTTCTGCAGTCCCTGGGAGCAAGTTGCAGTCTCTTTCTTTTTCGTTCCCTACCCCCTCCCCCGTGCTCAGTCACCCTGTTTTCCAGGTCTCTTTTCTCTCCTTTGCACCATGGTTCTCAGCTAAATTGGGAAACCCCTTGAACAGAATTCAGCGGGAAAGACTCTCTACTGATCTCTGTTCCAAATTAATTTTTATCACTTCTCCTCTCAACACAGACTGTGGGATCCACACCACCATGCGCTGTGGGGAAAAAGAAAGACCTTCAGCGCCCTTAGCTCTGCCGGAAGCCGGAGGGGCCAGGCCCCCGTGTAGTAGTGCATAGAATTCTAGCTTTTCCTCCTCTCTCTCTGTATATTGGGCTCAGAGACGGCTCTGTCTCTATGTGAATATGGACAGTTAGCATCTACCAACATGTATCTGTCTACCTTCTCTTGTTTAAAAAAAAAAAAAAAACCTTTATAAAATGGGGTTATAGAAGGTCAGCAAAAGGGTGGGTTTGAGATGTTTGGGTGGGTTAAGTGGGCATTTTGACAACATGGCTTCTCCTTTGGCATGTTTAATTGTGATGTTTAACAGACATCCTTGCAGTTTAAGGTGACACTTTTAAAATAATTCTCTCCTAATGATGACTTGAGCCCTGCCCCTCGACGGAGAATCAGCAACCTGTAGGGTCTTATCTGGAATCGACATTCTTCTCTATTGTAATTTTGTTCCTGTTTATTTTTAAAATTCTTTTTTGTTTCACTGGAAAGGAAAGATGCTCAGTTTTAAACGTTCAAAAGTGTACAAGTTGCTTTGTTACAATAAAACTAAATGTGTAAAAAAAAAGAACTAGGGTCATAGTTGTGCTGCTGAAGAATAATTGCTTATTCTGCAGTCCCAACTCTGGCCATGCCCTGCACTGTTTTCTACCTGTGTGAATAAAAAGAGATATAAAATAAAAGCATTTCTGAATGAGTAGATAACATGGAAGAAAATAGGTTTACTGCACTGCCTGATGACTGAGTCCTACCCGTTTATCATCATAAAATGCAGAGGTGGAGAATGACTAATATTCAAGTGCACAGTAAGTTGGTAATAGATGTAATCACAAGACTCAAGGATTGATTCCTAGCTCTGATTCCCTGGCTCTAGCAACGGGACCACACACATGAAGTCATCTTTTGTACTAATTATTGAGTCTTCCTTTACAAAAATCTTGCCCTGGGAACCCTTGTCTCCTTTTTCTGAGGCCACGCACGTGGAGAAAATCATGAATACCACCTCATCTGCTGGTGCCGGGGAGATTTACTTTCTGTATTTGCACTGGCATCTATAGCTTGTGTTACTCTTTGATCCTCAGACTTATATTCAAAGACTCCTATTATCTTACTGCTTATATAAGAAAAATCTTTATCTTGGCTTTACAATTAACACAGAAATGCTAAATGGCCATACGGATGAGTTAAAGTTTGCGGGTAATGTGAATGAGTTTTTATTTTAAAAGGAAGACTTAGTGAAATTTATAGCGCTGAATCCAATCCCATTAAAATGGGCTGAAAAAAATTAAGTTTTCATGCTGCTAAGCAGCTTTCCATGGCAGTAGCATCACCGCGTGCAGCATATATGTTTGTGATGCTTTGGTTGCAAATCAGGCGGGCACAAAGGTAGACCTCAGCTCTGCTATATTAGGAGTCTTTCAAGAGAAACACCCATCAATTCAATCACTCTGACTAAATGGGGGCACAGGGAAAGTTTAATCAAGCACAGTTTCATAAATACCTGAGGTTCTTTGTGAGGCTGGCACTCCGAGAGCTTGCAGTGGAGGAGATGATGCTGTTTGGGTTTGCCCGAGCAAAGGTAGGATGAACTTTATCTTATTCGTGTGAAATTTTCTTGTTTATGAAGGAAGAGGAATTTAATGAACATTAAGTCTTAAGAAAACCAGAGAAGGGCGGGTGGAATTGGTCTTTATCCTCTGTCTCCCGGCCTGGGTCAGCCACTAGGCCTCTGCGCAACCTTCAAAACACTTAGCTGTCCACTGAAGTGGCAGACTTCTTTAACCTTTGACCTAAATTGTGTTTGAACCTTCATCTTGAGGAAGCAAAGTTTTGAACATTAAGCCACTAAAGACTTCAAAAGCCCCTGGATTTATGTCCTGTTCTTTAGCAAGAATCCCAAAACCCTTGTCTTTGACCAGGAGGAAAAAAAGAACTCATTGATCCCCATTGGAGTAGTGATGGGCTAGGTGAAGAAAGAGAACCCAGAGGAGTGGATTCACTTATTTCGTTAGTTTGTTTTTAATTTCTATTCACAAATTAAGTGTGACCAGAGCTCAAGAAAGACTCATTTCTGTTCCCTAAAAGTGATAAATGGCATCTTTAAAAGTAAGTCAGAGTGTTAAGATCCAAATTTAGAAAGTCCAAGAGCTATAATATCTCCCAATGGCTCAGAACAGGTTGCATGTGAAATATAATGGTTATTTTAATGGCGTGCCCTCTGTATTCCTGATGAAATGCTTGGGGAATTCACTTAACCACAAGCTCACCCAGATGAGGGTAGGCCTCAAAGAATATCAGAAGGGCAAAGTAAGTCTGAGAGGATTAACAGCGGAATAAAACCCAGATTAAATCAAATAAGCAAAGAAAAATTAGAAGAACAAGAAAGGTTTTATGCCGACCTGGTGTATTGAGAGGGGAGGGGCACCCAGAAGACTTCAATCAAAGTCGGAAACCAACTTTGATTTATGTTTGTAACTCTTGTGTCTTGCTCTTTACAAAATAATTTACATTGGTTTTATTTGTCCTGTCAGTTAAAGGAAGGGACGTTGCCAAAACACTGTCATTTCTTAGCACTGATTCCTCCTGCGCCCTAGGGCTGCCGTGTGTCTCAAGGGCATTTGTCTTTGGAATGCTGTTCCTTTATTGCCTTCTGTGGGACCTGTCTCATTCTGGCATTTTTACTGTGGTCCACACATTGCTATATTACAGTAGGCCAAGGGTCAGCTACACAGCCATCAATTCTAAGAATGATTTTTTTTTTGGTTAATAAAACTAATTTTCTGAGCTGAGGGCTACTTGCTGTGAGAAGGATTTATATTTGCCAGGTTGTATTTTTTTTTCAAAAGTGTTAGAATGCCAACCACTAAACCATAATTTATCATGCTATAATAGTTTGTCAAAAACCAAATTTTTGTTTTTAACACTGTGCTTTTGAGGACCCTAGAAAATGTGAGGTTATGTGTTAAATGACATGATGAAGCCAGTGTGTGTTTTTTGGAGAGAATATATAACAACAACTCTCTCTCCAGCTCAGAAAGAGCACCTAGGCAAGGAGAAGAGAGGCATAGTGCTGAGGAAGAGCTGGGATTTGGAACCACTTAGATGTGGAATAGTTGTGAAGTAAATGCCGGAAAGATACAAAGTACACATGGGGGAATCATATAACCGTCGAAAGTTGCTAAGAAAAATGACAGATTATTGTGATGATAATTTTACAATTATATATGTATGAAACATATATTGTTATTAGTTATATGTTAGGAAAAAGTGATTTGTCTATCTTATCTGTATTGTTCTTAGAAAAACATAACATTTTTCTGCCTGGCCTTCTTTAAAATCTATAAAACTGTCATAACAGTAGTACCTGCTCTTAGATTTAGTTGAAGGAAAATAGAGGATACCCAGGAGTAGTGTTTCACCCTAAAAGTGAATCAACCAGTCAAGGTGGGCTACATATGCAGCATAATAAAGTCTTTTTTTCTGTTTGGGTCACACCTGGTGATGCTCAGGGTTACTCCTGGCTTGCACTCAGGAGTTTCTGCCTGGCGGTGCTTGGGGAACTATATGGGATGCGAGGATCAAACCCAGGTTGGACCTACCCATTGTACTATCACTCTGGCCCCACAGTCTTTTAGTCTTAATCTTTTTTTTTTTTGGCTTAGACACTGTGATTTACAGTTGTTTACAATGAATTTTTCAGGCTTACAATATTCCTACCTCCAATCCCAATACTCCATGCTCTCACCACCACTGAACTCAAATTCCCCCCCGCACCCTGTCCAATTCCTTGATAGATATATTTTTAATTGCTGTAGTTTGGGTTCCATAATTATAGTAGTTTTAGGTCTAGTGGCTTAGGTACTTTGCCTCTCTCCCATAGAGGGGGCCCCAGCTCCTGACTCTTGCTCCTATGCTCCCAGACCTCTCCCTCCTCTCACTTTGAAGTATTTGTTTACGTAATCTAGAGCCAGTGTCTTGCCTCCTTTGTTACCTAGGTATGTTATTCTATAGACCACAATTCCTAGGTATGATCCTAGGTATGTTATTCTATAGATCACAATTAGTGAGTATATATGGTATTTGTCCTTGCACTTCTGACTTCATTTAACACAAGATCCTCCGTTCCATACAAATAGAAGCAAATTGCATGATTTCTTCATTCCTTATGAGTACATAGAATTTCGTTGTGTATATATAGTATGACTTAATTATTCCTTTTTATGTTTTTGGGCACCGGGGCTATTTTCATAACCTGACCACTGTACTAAGTGCTGCAGTGAATATAAATGTGCAAGTATCTTTTTTCTTGAACACTCGGCTAGAGAAAGGAAGTCACAGCTCCCGCTCAATGCTTTATTAGCTCGCGCAGCCATGCGGTTCATCAATAAATGCTGGATTTAGAGGTGACTACAAGAGTATGCCACCCTCACAGCAGAGCTTGGCAAGCCTCCCGTGTTATATTTGATATGTCAAATACCAGTAACAATTATAGACCTCATTCCCATGACCTGATGGAATGGTTTGAGGCTCTTTATGTTCCTGGAGCAAGCAGGTGCCCTTGGGCTCTACTAGCATGAGACAGGACATATGGAGATGTTACTGGTGCCCGCTTGAGCAAATCGATGATGAACAGGAAGATAGTGATACAGTGACAGTGATCTTTTTTGAATGAGTGCTTTTGTTTCTTGAGGGTAAATACTAAGTAGTGGAATAACGAGTCACATGAGAGCTATATTCTTAGACTTTTATTTTCTTATTTTTTTAAGGAATCCTCAAAATGTTTTTAAACATTAAGTGCATATTTTATGGTCTTCAAATACCTAAGTATTTTTGTTATGCCCCAGGACCACTATAGATTAGCAGGGTTGTTGGAGGAAGGGGTGGCCTGCTCCTAATGGAACAGCCAACATTTGGACTGTTTTGGTCACAAGTAGAGAGAAAATGAGCACTAGAGATTTCATGCTGTGCTCAACCTAGAAGAGCACACCTCTCATCACATCATTGACTAGATCCCTGCCTGTAATTAAAAGGTTCAGAAAGCATATGTTAGGAAAACAGAGATCTGGAAATATTCAAGGAATAACATGAACAACTGCGGCAAAATCTTCTATATACATATATACAATCGCATGCAATCATGCTTTGCTTAATGCTGCGAGTACCTTCTAATAAACATAGCTGGCAGTGTCATTGTATGAACATAATAGATTGTAAGTACAAAAGCCTTGGTGGTGTGGTCTTCTACAATGTTTGCTACATCTAAGCAACATGACTTAGATGAGTGGGACCACTGTCCTCTATGCATCTGCTACTAAACAAAACATAGTTAAGCAACACAGGGCTCTATATGTAGTGAATATGTATACATGTGCAGAAATAGTACCCATTTTCACTCTTACTTATGCTGAAGCAAGGATCAGTGTCTGGTATCAGAATCCTGCCCAGCACTACCAAGCAAGTCTCAGACGGGAGGAGCTAAGCTACTGAGTGCCACAAATAATTTCATGGAAGTAGAAAGACCAAGGGGAAACACAACATATTTATTTCTTTAATAATAAAGAAATTGGGCTGGAGCAATAGTATAGTGGGTAGGTATTTGCCTTACATGAGGCCAACCCAGGTTCAGTCCTTGGCATCCCATATGGTCCCCTTAGCACCACCAGGAATAATTCCTGAGTGCAGAGCCAAGAGCAACTTCTGAGCATTGCTGGGTGTGACCCAAAAAAGAAAAAATGATACTAAGCAAAGTGCCTTAATCTACTTTTCAAAAGCAAACTTTTCTTAGCTGTAGAGGGAAGATGTTTTCTCATGATTCTTAACTTGATATGCAAAGAAAGGAATGGTATATTTTAAACTATTCCTATCAGTAATTCTACTGGGCATGAAATTAGTGAAAAATTGGCAAGAAAAAGAAGAGTTTGTATAGATGACTTTATCTGTAAGCCAAAACCTTATATAGGATCCTAGCACTCAGCTGTGGTCAAGGAGTCTGGGCAAAATCATTTATTTATTTTGGTCTTTAGACCACACCTACTGGTCCTCAGGCCTTACTACTGGCTCTGTGCTCAGAGATCCCTCTTAATCATGTTCAGGGAACCGTATGGGGAAAGTATCCTCAGTGCTCTCCTCACACTGACCTCTGGTACCTTAGAGACTACGGGCACTATTTTATCCAGAAACTTGCAAGCCTTTATATGACATGAAGGACTTACATTATGGCCCTCTTCATTAGGAATTAATGGGCCAGCTAGGCTCTGTAGAACTTGTGGGACAGAATGGAGAGAAAGAAAAACAGGTTCAAGAGAAACAACTGTCCTAAACTGTTCTCTCAAGACCCAAGGCAGGATGAGAGCAACTTTTCCCAGCTTCATATTTGCACCACGGTTGCTTCAAGAAGACTTTAAGGACCCACGAGTCCTGAGAGAAGAGGCCCTTGGTCATGTTCACACTCCACAATTTTGCTGAAGCTAAGGCTTCCCTTACTAGAAGAAAGGCAAAGGGAATGTGACTAAGTTTTTTGGAAAGGAGCATAGAGGTAGTGGTGAAGTGAAGATCACGTACTCTCTTCTAAAAAAGGCACAATTGTCTTTATTCTTGGATACATATTTTCCGCCTTGATACTTTGCCCCAGAAGATATACATGATATTTGATCATTGATGTTCTTTTGGAGCTCATAAAGATCTGATTATCTTTCCTCACTAGACAATCTCCAGATGGGAAAGAGTTTTATAAATTAAGAATTTAGAAAATTCACATAAGCCAAAAGTTAAATCTCACTGTATGCTCAACTAACTCCAATATATATATATATATATATATATATATATATATATATATATATATGTGTGTGTGTGTGTGTGTGTGTGTGTGTATGTATATATATGTATATATATATATTTATTTATTGAGGGGGTGTATGTTTAGATGTTGGGCCACACACAGTGATTGTCAGGGGCTACTCCTCGATTTGTGCTCAGCAGTAACTTCTGGTGGTGCTCTTTACTTCTGGTGGTACTCAGGGGACCATATACACTGCCAGGCATTGATGGTGGTCAAATGTAAGTCAAGCACCTTAACCAATGTGCTATGTCTATGACTCTGTTCTTTTATTAAATCACTCCATTCTCTTTTATCCCATTTGCCATCTCTCTATCTTCCCATTTCAATCTCTGATAAAGAAAAAATAATTGATGGAATTTAAGAAAATTTACAAAGAAAACGAAATTCCATTTATGTTCTTGATTTTGACTTACATATCTGCTTACATTGTCCCTTTGCTGTCTAATGTTCACTTAGAAAAGTTTAACTTCTTTGTCTTGTTTTCCAAAATCTTCACAGCTCTGATGTCGCATCCTTTCCAGATTCATTGCACCACTAGGTAACACTAAAATTTCAGATCTCTAATTCCTTGCTATTTTCCAAACATGGCATGTATCAGAATGCTTCTGCCATGAATATTGGAAAGGAAACAATACAGTAACTCTGTCATCTTTCTGCACATTCTTGGGGACTTGATTACTTTCTCTCATGTACTCTCAGGGCCTTACAGTCATATTGATTACTTTGCACTTAAACTGTCATACTGTCAGCTACTTACGAATTTCTTTTCAGACATTAGTTCCTTAACGAGAAACTATGGCATATTAATCTTTCGACTCCAGGTCCAAGCTCATGTTTTTATTTATTGAATGAATTAAATAGAAACAAGTTAAAGTATGTAGATTTTTGGGATTTATGTGGCCTCTTCATTGATTTGAAGCCTTAAGATTAAAAGGAAAAAATTTGGAACCCTGAAAAGAAAAAAAATTTTAAATCCAATAATTTGATCCATCAGTTATATTAGCAGATAGACCTGCAAAATTGTTTTTAAAATAAATATGGTATATATCACAATTTATTATAGATCACATGTTATAGATGATGTTATGCCTATTATATATATGAAGTTACAGGTAAATATAACAGTTTTGTATGCAAAACAATAGTTTAAGAACAATTAGGGGGAAAAAGGACAATTAGGGTTTTTATTTTCATTTGTTTGTTGTATGGTCATACCTAGAAGTGCTCAGGAGCTACTCCTGACTTGTGTCCCTTCTGCTGGAGGTCAAGGGAATATATACAGTGTCAAGATTAAATCAGGGCCAGCTGCATGTGAGGCAAGCACCTTAATCGCTGTAGGTTAGACCTCTTAGGCCGGAACAATTAGCTCTAAAATACACTTTTAGATACAGAGTTCTAGAAGATCTCTTTGGAAATTTAATACACAGTTAATAGCTGATAGTTTATGAAATATTCCTAAAGGATCTGTAAATTCATTGCAGAAATATTCAGATATTGATAATACAGATTAAAATTGAAATGAGAGGCCAGAGAGTGGGTAAGGCACTTGCCTTGCATGCAGCCAACCTGGGCTCATTCCCCCAGCACCCTATAGCACAATACCCCTCTGGGAGTAATTCCTGAGTGCAGAGTAAGGTGTAAGACAGCTGGCTGTGTACCAATTTCTTGTTAACAAATGTGAGTAGACTTGGTCAAAGACAGAAGAGTGCACCAAGAAAACAAAAGTTTGGAGGAAACCAAACCAATGGGTGCATGCTTTGTTAGATAATGTTATTTCTCTATGTGTTATGATTTTTTTTACTAAACATAATTTTTTCCATGGAACATCTGACTCTGCATGATAAAATGAATCCTAGTGAATTCTTTTTTTTTTGGGGCACCAGAAAAGCAACCTAAAATTTTTTGGAATAAAACTAGAAAAGTCACAAGATTTTCTGTCCATTATTTGAATGGTGGTGGTGGGGAAATGACAAAATGCCAACATCTAAAAATACTATAAAAGGTCTGGGTATTTATATATTTAGTCAATGTGTTATTGACTATACTTTTATAAATATTTTCTATTGTCACATCATTCTTCAGACATATTAAGATAATTTATCCACATGAATGTTTTCACAAAATTTAAGCACTAATGTATATTTATAATTACAAAAAGATTCCAAATAATTATCTGTTGGCTTACTTATTATTAGGTAATGGAGGATTGCTAAAACATCCTTTTGAATATTTGTTAGGATTTGACACAACAAAATATTTGATCCTTATCAAATTAATTGACAGCATTTAAAATTTCCTTTTGAAGTCAAATCATATCTTATTAAGGCAATGATGGTAAGAAGGGAAACGTGAGACCAGACACACAGCTGCGCTGCTTGTAGAGCAGCTTGTAGAGCAACCATAGAGCAACCCATGGAGTTTTTGGAGGATGGTAAATGGCTCAGCCCCTGGCAGAGTCCAACATAACTACTACAGTTAACAGACACATACCAGGAGGCCACACTGGCGGGACTCGGAGCAGGGATTTGGGCTCCTCCACCTCCATATTGGTGGGTGTGGCTACAGGCTCACAGCCTCCATAGACTGCAAAAGCCTGTCGAGGGACAGAGCAGATCCAGATCCACAACTGTGCAGTGTGCAGCTGCTCTGCCACTGCTGGAGAGTCTTAGATAATGATGAAGGTTAGGACCTTCATAGGATCTTTCACATTTATGCACTGTAATGATCATTGTAGGTGCAACAAACTGGGGAGGTTGATAGGAATGAGGAATTATAACGTCACACTGGAACTCACTGTTAAATATACACATAGAGACTTACATCATAAACAATTAATATCTGTAGGGCAAACCACAAAGTATAAAAGAAGAGAGAGAGAAATGCAGAGACAGAAACAGAGATAAAGAAAAGGTGCCTGCTATAGGGTCAGGCTTGGGTTGGAAGTGCGGTGAGTGTTCAGATATTGGTGGTGAGAATGGGGCACTAGTGGAGGGCTGGGTGCTAGAACACTGTATGACAGAGACCCAATTATGAACATCCTTGTAAGTATATCTCACAGTGGTATAATAAAAATATAAAGAAAGGAAACCTAAGGGAAAGACCAGTCACTGCTATACAAAGCTCCTGTCCAACCAGCCAAACTTGCTTGACAGAGCATAGGTTATTTAGCAAGGCGTGATTTTTTTTTAGTCTATATTCTCTTTTCAGTGGAAGAAAAAATAGGGGATGCATCTGAAAAACCAGATAATATAATGAATAAGACATTTGGTAAATAAGAGTAATTAAAAATCCAAAACAGCACACATCTGAAAAAACAGATAATAGAGCAGGTAAGACATTGGGCAAATACAACCAAAGAATGACGCAATGACCCCAAACTGAGTCAGCTGCCCAGGGCTCAATTCCACACCCACTGGCGTTTCCCTTCTCCTTCTCCTTCCTCTGCCTAGACTTTTGAAAATCAAAGTAAATGCTAATCCCAAAGAAGTTGCCTTGGAGTTTTTCCTTGATTGTGACCCCGGAAGCAGCAGATACTTTAAGGGTAGTGGGTGAGGGGGAAGTCCCAGCTCTTGCCTCCATTCCTGGGCTGGTGACCTAGTCAAATGGTCATGGCACAGTTTAAATTGGGGAGGATGCATTTTCCTTGACAGGTTCCTGTGTTTGGTGGAGGGGGTGCAGGGAATTGAGACAGAGCTCCCTTTTATACTGTTACTCTTCTCTGTTCTCTTGCAAGGCTATCAGATCTCTTTCCTTTTGCCCTTGAAAATGACATTAAATGAAGCTGTGCGTGCACATTTGAGAAGGCTGGTGCAATATCCTATTAATCCGCTGAGCCACTTCAACGACTGGAAAATGATCAGAGCATGGTTGATGACCGCGTTGGTCAGTGTGCAAGAGCTTTAGAGAAGGGCCAAGGATGTCATCCCATTTAAGGGATCTCGCCTTCCGTGGGCACCTACACCCCCTTGGACCAGCAGCTAGAGGCCTCCCTGCTGCCCATTGAAGCTGGGCTTCCAGGCCCAAGGGTCAGTGCAGGGGCGGGCAGTGCCTCTCCTCTCTCCAGGGAGCAACTTCGCTTCCTAAGGATTCTTTTCCCAGCAAGTGAAGATGACCTGGAAATTTGATAGTGCCAGAGTCACAAGCGATATTTTGTCAAGAGAGAAATATTACCTTATAGAAACTAGCTTTTATCCTGCTGAGAAACGGTACGGTGCTGCAGGGATTGTCTCTTATTAGAGCCGCAAGAGCAGAAGGTAGTCCGTGGGGCTCTCTTGCACACACCAGAAAAGGCAACAGGAGTCACGGATGACCCTGAAAAGAAACTGCAGAGTTACTTAGGTGGGGAGGTGGGGAAAACAAAAATGTCAACGGAAGTCGGTCCGATCCCCCTGCAGACTGTGGCTCCACTACTCTGTAACACACCAGGAACAAAGTTCTCCAGGTTTCAAACTCCTCAGTGAGGATGGTATTCTTGCTAACTTCCTAGACCATTATTAGGTCTTAGCAACGCCCTTCCAATTCCAGCAGTTCTATAAGGACAAAAAAAAAATTAAAAAATCCTTATAGCAGAATTTTAGTATTTAATTCTTAGGGGGTATAAAGCTTTTATTTGCCGTTTCTCGATTTAGAAACAATAACAATACCTTTTTAAAAGTATTTTTATTATACCACCGTGAGATATACAATTGCAAAGATGTTTATGTTTGGGTTTCAGTCATACAGTATTCCAGCACCCATCCCTCCACCAGTGCCCATTTCCCACCAACAATGTCCCCGATTCCTCCCCACTTCCCGTAACCTGCCTCTATGGCAAGTTCTTTATCTCTTTTCTCTCTTTTCTTTTCTCTCTTCCTTCCTTACACATTGTGGATTGCAATACATACATTTAAAGGTTATCATGTGTATCTTTTGCCTATATTCAGTGCCTCAGTTCTAGGCTGGTATTATCATTTTCGACGATTATTGGCATGCTGTTCCCTTCTCTGTCTTACCTAACCTCTGACTCCCACACAGTTTGGTAGATTCCGCCTTTGACAAGACCTTTTGATCCATGTTTTGGCTGACCTTGGATATTACAATCCCTTTTTCAACCTATGGAAAGATAGGGAATAATGGGGAATACTTAGCTAATGAACAAGTCTGCCACCAGTTGGTCTGTTAACATTGATGGAGTACCCCTGTGCACCAGGCCCTGGAGAGGAGATGGGCTTCCACATGCTTGGGGTCTGCCTTCACTTACATTCGGGTTTGGGATTGGCTGGACAAGGACAGAGCAGTGTAATGTCTCAGTGTCTGCATCAGCCAATAAGCACACCTTAAGCTTTAGGCATCCAGGAGGCTGGGGAGAACACAGTCTTCAAAGGGCTCAGATTCTGTCCTTCCTAATAGCTGCCCTTTGGACATGCAGGAAACTGAATCATTCATTCCTTTGAAGGGAATCAGAAGCTCTCACAATAGTGTGTCTAACTGCACGTGTTTGTGAGCACGTGTGTATATACACCCAGGATTGGGTCTAAGCCCTCACACATGCATCTCAAGTTATTCTTGTGCAATAAGATGAGTCTTAAAGAGAGATTGTCATTGTTTTCAGGTTTGGGTAAGAATTTCATTCACAGCATCTTCTCACAGCCTGTTTCATATTCAGTTTCCTATACCTTTTTTTTTTTTTTTTGGATCACACCTGGCAATGGTCAGGGGTTTCTCCCTGGCTCTGCACTCAGAAATTACTCCTAGCGGTGCTCGGGGACCATATGGGATGCCAGGGATTGAACGCAGGCCAGCATGGGCTGGCCACGTGCAAGGCAAATGCCCTACCCGCTGGGCTATCGCCCCGGCCCCTCCTATACCATTTTTTAAAAAATCTAAATCTATAAATGCAGACTGAACAAAAACATCCTAAATATTGGTCCCAGTCAGTGATATAAGATTGTAATATAAGGAAACTAAATGCATATACATTATCAAACTCGGACAATATCCATTCATACTAAAACTCTGAGCAAAAATATTTTTTTCTTAAACATAAAGTTAGTGCTGATAATTTTATTTATTTTTTATTTACATTTTAAAATGACTTAAATTTTATTTTTAAAAATTTATTTGAAATTTTATTATACCACCATGAGGTAAACAATTAAAAACTGTTATAAAACTGTTACAAAACAATTACAAAACTGTTCATCATTAGCTTCAGTCATACAGTCATACAGGACAAAGAACCTCCACCTCCAGGCACATCTCTTCGACTCCACTGTTCTCCCTGCATTAACATACGCCTCAGAGACCTGGACCCTATGAAAGCAGGATGAGGAACGCTATTTGGGTCTCCCAAAGAGGAATTGAAAGAGCTATGCTTGGAATATCACGCCTCACTCCAGTGAGAGAAGGAATCTGGAGCTCCGACCTCCTTCACTGTTCCAGAGTCAGGGGCGCTGTCTCGTTTGCCAAGACATCGAAAATCAGATGGGCTGGATATGTAACGCGATTTGGAGATGACCGCTCGACTAGAGCCATTACCGACTGGATGCCACTGGACGTCAAAAGATCACGTGGCCGCCCTACAAGGTGATCAGACTTCATCGTCAAGACCCTGAATGAACAGCTCTTACGTATTCCTGAAGCAATATTGGGCTACACTGACACGTGATAGGGTCAAATGGAAATGTTACTGGGCCTGCTCGAGCAAATCAATGAATAACAGGATGTCAAGTGATCATACAGTGTTGCAGCGCCTATCACTCGATCAGTGCCCATTTCCCACCACCAATGTCCCCTGATTCCGTCCTTCCCAGGCACTTTCCTCCTCCTCCTCCTCCTCCTCCTCCTCCTCCTCTTCCTCCTCCTCCTCCTCTTCCTCCTCCTCCTCCTTTTCCTCTCTCTCTCTCTCTCTCTTCTCTCTCTCTTTCTCTCCCCTCCCTCCCTCTTCTCCCTTTCTCTCTCTCTCCCTTCTCATACATTGTGGCTTGCAATACATACAGCATACATTTAGGGTGTTATCGTGTATATCCCTTTGCCTACATTCAATGCTCAGTTCTAGGCCGGTATTACATTCCCAACAATTATTAGTGCTGATAATTTTAGCATTTTAACATTTTTGTATATTTCTAATTCACAGAGAAGTGGGGAAGGACAATCCATAGAACTCAAATGTATCCAATAAGATTTAGCAATTGTGTCAATTTTATTTCATCAATACCAGGCACAGACACTTTGAAAAAAATTCACAAAGTACTTAAAATCAAATTGCGACATGCAGTATCACTAACAAGTATTTCAGTATTCATATCTAATAGATATTTAAATTTAACAATTACCACAACTAGCAAATTAACAAAAAAAGTTTTGGTGTTATGTAATAATAATAATACAATCCTGATTTAATTATATGACATGCCGTAGTTACTCTTGACTAAACTGAAAAATATCTTCTGATTGTTCATTCAAATCAAGATCCAAAAAAAAGACCATACATCAGTTAGTTGTTCTATTTTTTGAGTTTCTTTTCATCTCTAATGCCTCCTTACCCTTTTACTCTTAGCATTTAGCTTAGAAAAGGCCAGATAATTTAACTTGATTTTGCACAGCTTGGATTTGACTATTAGTTTCCTGGTGCCGTTGCTCAGCTTCTGCTTCTGTTCCTCAATGTTTTCTGTAAAGTGGTAGATCTATAACCTGATTGGATTTAAAAGTTGGATTCCCCCACCTACCTCACTGTTTCCTTCTTCTACTTGAATATACCCAGTGGCACTACAGAGAACTTGTAGGATCATCTCTCATGATCTCTTAACATCTAGTTGTCACTTTCGCTTGCAACCAGGTTTCATCAAACTGATACATCCATTTAAAAAATTACTTACTCTAAAAGCTTTAACACTTTTCTATGATCAGTGAAAAATAAATCCATTATATCTCACAAATTAATTCAGTTATGATATTAAAGTTCATCAGTAATAACTTTGAATTCCAAATGACATTAGTAAGGATTTCTAATAGAAATAGTCTAAATTGGGGCCTGAGCAACAGTACAGTGTATAATTCACTGGCCTTGCATGCAGTCAACCCTGGTCTTATCCCAGGCACCCCAACCAAAGAAATAGTTTAAATTGTATAATATTGCATTTTAAATGAAAACTTATATTTAGGATACATTTTTATTAGGGAACATTTAAAAAATGTGAATTTAAATTCTAAGATTCACTCCAAATTGTCTTATAAGAAATTATCACAATTTGTTATTTTCATGTTTTTTCTTTTTTAATATTTCAGAACGAATATTCAAGTAAATATTGAAGTACAGTATGTTATAGTTTCATAATTTACTTTTTGCTCTTATTCTGTTTTGGGCATCTTTCATATAGATCAGTGTTTGATCCTGGGCACCACACATTTTTTAAAATTACAGATCATCATTATTATTTGTAACGGCTTATTTAAATGTTCTTAATATACTTCCCAAATTGAGATCCTGGGGAGCTGGAGAGATAGTACATGTGGGTAGGCTGTATCCCTTGCATTGGATTAGGCCAACCCAGGCTCAGTTCCCAGCACCCGTGTGGTCCCCTAAGCACCTCCAGAAGTGATCCATCAGCACAGAGTCAGAAGTAAGCCCTGAGAAGAGCTTGCCATGACCCCAAAACCAGACAAAATAAAAATAAGTTTGAAACACAAGAAAAATCCCAATCCCTAAAGCTTTTTAATTAAAAATATATATTCAGGCCGTACCTAATATGCACAATATTGCATATTATATATGTATATATGCATATTTAGGTATGGCCCAAATATGCATACTAAGTGAATCAAAACAACAATGAGATACCACTTTATACCACAGAAACTGGCACATATTCAAAAGAGCAAGAACAAGTGCTGGCGTGGATGTGGGGAAATGGGGACACTCATCCATTGTTGTTGAGAATGCCGGCTGGTACAGCCTTTCTGGAAAACAATATGGACCTTCCTCCAAAGACTAGAAATTGAACTCCCATTTGACCCAGCCTTACCACTCCTGGGAATCTACTCTGGGAAACCAAAAATACGCAGCGGAAACACCATCCCTACTTTTATGTTCATAGCAGCATTATTCGCAATAGCCAGAATCTGGAAGCAACCAGAGTGCCTGAAAATCGATGACTGGATAAAGAAGCTTTGGTACATCTACACAATGGAATACTATGCAGCTGTTAGGAAAAATGAAGTTATAAAATTTGCCTATAAATGGATGTACATGGAGAAGATCATGTTGAGTGAAATTAGCCAGAAGGAGAGAGACAGATACAGAGTGACAGCATTTATTTGCATAACATAAATATATATGTACATTTATGATACCAATATCCAAGGTCAAGTGAAACATATATCAGAAGGTCTTGTCAAAGGTGGAAATTGTCACAAAGGTGTGGGAGTCAGAGGCTGGGTAGGACAGAGAATGGAACAGTGTTCTAACGGTTGTCGAGGGTACTAATGCCAACCTAGAACTGAGCATTGGATAGAGGCAGGAAGATACACATGACAGCCCTTTGATGTATGTTCTGTAGTCCATAGTCTGGAGGGAAGGAAAATAGAAAGAGAGAGAAAGGGAAAGAAATAAAGAACCTGCCATGGAGGAGGGCTGGGGAAGGGGGAGTGAACCGGGGGCGTTGGTGGTTGGAGATGGGCGCTGGTGGCGGGATGGGTGCTGGAACACTGTATGACCAAAACCCAAATATGAACTTTTAATTGTATATCTTTGTAATTGTAAAAAAAAAAAATTTTTTAAAAAAATTAAAAATAAAAAAAGAATCGGCACTCCCTAGAAAATTATAGGTTATAATCTACCATGACCATCCCAAGTTCCATTCTGTGATCCTCCGGAGGTAACTACTGTTATATGCCTTATACCTTTTATTGCATTTTTAACTAAGGATCAAAATTATGAAATAAAGATATGACATGCAGGAAAAAAAATCATATGCTATATTCTGGGTAAATATAAATATGTGTATATATATGTATATGTATATGTGTATATATATATTTTATATAGAGTATATGCTTTTAAAGATTTTGCTTATTTTATATAGAAAATATTCACCTGATCACTTGAATCCCGTTATTCATCAATTTGCTCAAGCAGGCACCAGTAACATTTCCACTGGACCCTATCACGTGCCAGTGTGAGCCCAATGGCATCTGGTTGATTCAGGAATATGAAGAGCCTCAAACCGTTCCTTTAGGGTCTTAACAAAGAAGTCTGACCATCTTGTAGGTGGGCGGCCACGTGATCTTTTGACATCCCGTTGGATCCAGTCGGTAACGGCTCTAGTCCAGCGGTCGTCTCCAAATAGCATTACATGTCCAGACTGTCTGATTTCGATGCCTTGGCAAATGAGA
This sequence comes from Cryptotis parvus, assembly GCA_021461705.1. Classification (NCBI taxonomy): domain Eukaryota; kingdom Metazoa; phylum Chordata; class Mammalia; order Eulipotyphla; family Soricidae; genus Cryptotis; species Cryptotis parvus. Next base: position 130,502 of record JAJIBD010023591.1, on the reverse strand, counting down.
CAGCGTCCCTGATTCTGGAATAGCAATGGAGGTTGGAACTCTGGATTCCTTCTCTCACTTGAGTGAGGTGTGGTATTCCAAGCATAGCTCTTTTGATTCCTCTCTGGGAGACCCTAATAGCTTTTGTAGGGCCCAGGTCTCTGAGGCATATGTTAATGCAGGGAGAATGGTGGAGTGGAAGAGATGTGCCTGGAGCCGGAGGTTCTTTGTCCTTTTAGATATTTCTTCAATGCCTTTGAAGGCATTCCATGCCGCTCTCTTCCTCCTGCGCAGCTCAGGTTTTAGGTCGTTCATCATGTTGATTTCTCGACCTAGGTACACATAACTGCTGCATTCAGAGATGTTTATTCCATTGAGAGTGAATGGGGCCTCAGGAACTAGTTCATTTTTCATGAACATTGTTTTGTTTAGATTCAACTGTAGTCCTATCTTTCCACATTCTTGGTCGAAGTCAGCCAGCATTTGTGCTGCTGGGCTAATGCTTGGTGTTATTAGAACGATGTCATCAGCCTAGCAGAGGTGGTGTAGTTGCCGACCGTGTATCTTCACTCCCATTCCTTCCCATTCTAATTGTCGCATGATGTTCTCGAGGGTGGTACAAAGTTTTCACAATACAGTTTCTAAGAAGATTCGTTGTTCAACACCAATCCCACCACCACTGTGCCCCTACCATCACCAGAGGCCTTCATTTCCCTCTCATTCCCTATCCCCATGCCTGTTCTCTTAGCTGGCACTAATTATATTGATCATTACAGCCTAGATAAGGGAATGGCATTGATAAGGTCATGACTTTTTCTTCTGGGTTGTTATGTGCAAGTCTGGCTAATTTCTGTTCTTGGATTCACTTTCTAAGTTTCTAGAACGTAGTGGGTTTTTAATAGTCAACCCCAGACCTACCACCACTGCACCTACAGCCAACACCATTTCAAATTTTTTCTCAACCTCTGTTTGAACTTATCCTATGCATAAATTTAATCTATTATATATTTCTTGTTGGAGCTAATTCTTAGAAGAAATCTAGTGGAGATTTTTAAATCTCCAAGGTGCCATTTGAACCTACTGTATAGGAAATTATTGATATGTTCCCATAGACCACACCACATGTCCACATACTTGTGATTGTATGCCCAATACTTAATTCTATAAAATATGATTGGATACCTGGTTCATCAGTATTCCAGGCTTTGAGGTATTGTGCAGTCGCTTTGTGGCTGCGCACCACGGGAAAGCCAGTAATAGCTGTTCCGTGTCTGCGTCCCTGGATCATGGCCGACTGCACCGGCAGCAGTTCTGGGTGGGCCCACTGGGTCTTCCACAGGTGACCAAGGTCAGGAGAGGGGCCCCCAGCCCCAGCTTCATGGAAGTATGGTGTGTTTAGCCATATGGGACGTTCTTATCATTTTCTTTTTCTGATATTCATATTGTAGTGTGCTTTTTCTTCTTTTTGCCTCTCCCATTCCCTCTGTTGACATTGTTGCTGTGATGAGGATGAGTTACACACAAATGGCTGATGTGCACACACACTTAACTAGAATGCTAATTGTGGTTTGCACACTTGGCCAGAGTGTCATGCTTACACACCTATTCAACTTAGGTGCTTGCCCTTCAGTTGTAACCTTTCACACACACCTGGCTATGGTATGGCCAGATATAGCTTGCAGCACCAGAGATCTCAGACAGCAGAACTGCCAGGAGAAACAACAGAGCAGCCATAATGGTGCCCAGCGCATGCCGCTTGAACCTGCAGTCTCACGTTCACCTTCAGCACCTTCAGTCTCTGAGCCATCCACTGGTCCTCAAAGGACATTTTTGTTTATTGTGCTAGGTATCAAACCTCTGCAAGTCATGTGTTTCACTGCTGAGCCACATCACCCCATCTGTGCTTATTCTTTATCTTGCATATTTCCTCTCTACTATTTTCCTCTATTCAGACGTACTGTGATTTATTTTACTGCCATTTTCATAGCATCATTTTTTGATAAGAAGAGATTTTTGTATTTGCCCTTCTATTAAGTTCATTTCTTTGGTCTTTGTTCATTCTCTGTGCAACATTCTTTGGTCTGTGTTATTTTCTTTTACTATTTTTTGGGACCAGTATATTAATTTTATAAAGTTGCCATAACAAAATATCATAGGATAGGTAATTAAGCAACAGAAATTAATGTCCTCATGTTGTTTTTGCTGGAAAACCACCAGGACAGTTCTACTGTTCAAGAAGGGAGACATTCACAACATTGGCAACTATCGCCCCATCTGCCTGTTGTCCGTCATCTACAAGCTGTTTACACGCGTCATCCTGAACAGGATTAGCAGAACACTACATGAAGGACAACCATGCGAGCAAGCAGGCTTCCAGAAAAGATTCAGCACAATCGACCATATCCACACAGTAACCAAGGTCATTGAGGTTTGTAGGAGTACAAGATGCCGCTCTGTCTCACGTTCATTGATTTACAGAAAGCCTTTGATTCTGTGGAGCCTGAAGCAGTCATCGAAGCCCTTGCCAAACAGGGTGTTCAAACCCAATACATCAAGATCCTTCGTGAGCTGTATTACGGATTCTCCACCAGTATCTCACCATTCTACATTGATGTCAAAAGAGGGGTTTGACAGGGTGATACCATTTCACCAAAACTCTTCAACGCCACCCTCGAGAACATGATGAGACAATTAGAATGGGAAGGAATGGGAGTGAAGATAGATGGTCGGCAACTACACCACCTCCCGCTTCGCTGATGACATCGTTCTAATAACACCAAACATTAGCCAAGCAGCACAAATGGTGGCTGACTTCGACCGAGAATGTGGAAAGATAGGTCTACAGCTGAATCTAAAGAAAACAATGTTCATGAAGAATGAACTAGTTCCTGAGGCCTCATTCACTCTCAATGGAACAAACATCTCTGAATGCAGCAGTTATGTGTACCTAGGTCGAGAAATCAACATGATGAATGACCTAAAACCTGAGCTGTGTAGGAGGAAGAGAGCGGCATGGAATGCCTTCAAAGGCATTGAAGAAATAGCTAAAAGGACAAAGAACCTCCGGCTCCAGGCACATCTCTTTGACTCCACCATTCTCCCTGCATTAACATATGCCTCAGAGACCTGGACCCTACGAAGGCAGGATGAGAATGCTATTCAGTTCTCCCAGAGAGGAATCGAAAGAGCTATGCTTGGAATATCATGCCTCACTCAAGTGAGAGAAGGAATCTGGAGTTCTGACCTCAGTCACTATTCCAGAATCAGGGATGCTGTCTCGTTTGCCAAGGCATTGAAAATCAGATGGGCTGAACATGTAATGTGATTTGGAGATAACCTCTGGACTAGAGCCAGTTACTGACGATCCCACGGGATGTCAAAAGATCATGTGGCTGCCCACCTACAAGATGGTCAGACTTCTTTGTCAAGACCCTGAAGGAACGGTTTGAGGCTCTTCATATTCTTGAATCAACCAGAGGCCATTGGGCTACATTGGCACGTGATAAGGTGCAATGGTAATGTTACTGGTGCCCGCTCGAGCAAATCGATGAATAACGGATTCAAGTGATCAAGTGAAGTGATGTTGTTTTTGATTGTTTTGCATGCTGGGATTGAACCCAGGGCTTTGTGCTTGTATTGAAGGTTTTCTACCCCTAAGCTATATCTATGGCCTGTTTTCATTGTTCTGAAGACTGGAAGTCCAAGATGGTGGTGTCTGAAAATTTGGTTTCTTCTTGGGCCTCTCTTATTGGTTTGCAAATGGCTGCCTTCTTGCTGTGCCCTTGCAGAGTTGTCCCTTGGTTTGTGCATTATCTGTATTTTAACCTCTTTTGAAAAGGGCGTGGGTGTGGGCAGTGAGTTCACACCTTTGGATCATGTGTTTTACAAGTAGGAGGCTCAGGTTTTACCCAGCACCACATGGTCCCCTGAGCAAACAAAGGAAAAGGATGCCAGTCACATTGAAGTAAGGCTCTCATTTTGCTCTCATTTTGCCCAAATTATCTCTTTTTTAGGTCTTCTCTCCAAATAGTCACATTTTCAGATACTGGTTATTAGGACTTCAGCACATGAACTTGGAAAAGCACAGAATTTAATTCAGTAGAACTATTTCTCCAAAGAAATTGAAGGTATTTTTATCTGGGTGGGGTGTGGGTGGGAAGAGCTGTTTTAGTATAAAGTATCTAATGTAGAATATTTGCCTTTTCATGCTTTCTAGATAGTATGTGATTTAAGTTTTGAATTCTTAAATCATATACTATTTAGAAATTATTTTAAAAAGTATTCTTTGGCTAGGAGAGACAATACAGAATTAAGGCACTTGTTCTACTGGCAGCTAATCCCAGTTTAATGCCCAGTACCACAGATGAACCTTGAACACTACCAGGAGTGAACCCTGAGCATAGAGCCATGACAAAGCCCTGAGAACTGCTAGGTGTGCCATTCCTCTCAAGGAGTATTTCTTCATTTCAAAATTGTTAAAGTAGTTTTAGTCATAGTTGGTTGTTTATAATTTCTTGTGCCTGCAAATACTCTATCTCCTAAAAATATTTTAAGGTCTTTTTTTGTAGTCAAATATCATCAATCTCTACTAGTTCTTTGTCCTATAAAATATATAAAATATTTATACTTTATTAAAAAGATGAAAATTAGACAAAATTACATATACTTTATAATTTACATTATTCTGTTCCTCTATATCCTCATTCTTTTGTTCAAATTGTTCCACTCTAAAAGAGTTTATAAAATTGTTTCTGCAATAATTAACAATTATTCAACTTTAAAAAAGGAAATTCTGGCTCATGTGACAATAGGGATGAACCTTTCGCTCCAACAAGGAGTGAAAAAAACCCTAACAAGAAGATGAGAATTAAAGGAGGAAGATTCCGATAACAAGGTTCTTTGTTAGTTGGAAGAAGCCTAAGTATCTATCAGGCACAGAAGAGTTGTTCCATGTTGGAATGGCTACATGAGGAAGAGGGAGGTAAGGGTGGAAAAAAGAACTTGAATTATATGAGAGAAGTCCTTGTGCTAGATTCTCGTAGTCCTTGTTTTGATTACTAACTCTAGGTAATAGTGTTTTAGCTGCAACATCCTGGTAAGTGCTCAAGAGAACTCCAGGTGAATGTTTCTTCTGGAGGACATTAAAGCCAATGGACAGAAGAACTTGCCTTAGTGCCAGGGAGAAATTAATTATATAAATTTTTACAAAAATTATTTAGACTCTCTTAGATTTTGTACATTTGGGATGTGAAGAATAGAAAAATAGACTAAAAACTTAAAAACAAGCAAAACATAGTATTTTTACCCAGAGGGCTAGTTTTCCTTTCCATAATCCTCCACCTTTGCATTTCTAAGTTTTATTAACTCCAATGTCTTCCTTCTCCCCACCTCCCCCCACCTTTGAAGTGTAATTGCTTCCTGCAGTTGTGATGTTTGGGGGGGATAGATAGTTACTAAGTTAATACTTTCGTGCAGCTAATAATTCTTGGTTTTAAATTATCTTGTTCAAAAACTGATGCGGCTTTATCTCTTAGTTACCCTGACTGATATGTATTATGAAATGAAGCTTAATAAAATAAACTGACAATTGTAATTTCAAAAATAGGAGATAAAGGTAATTCCTTCATGAAAGGAATTGATAATAAAGTTATATACATTTGAAAACTTCCCACTGCAACAGAGAGGGAATGCCAGGGAGAGGATAAATGAAATAAAGCTAATTTGTAAAGCTACGAGAAAAGAAGTCAAAATACCAAACTGAAAGATATGAGCACAATATAACAAAGAAATAAAAGATATGAGCACATTGGACATTGGGTAGCAAAGGTTAATGTCCTGGAGAAATATGAAACAAGGGAAGTGAGACACAGATGTTGCAGCACTCTGCTGGGAGGAGATTTTGGAGAAAGTGCAGCAGAGGGAACTTAAGAAGATCCCCTGGCTTCCCAGGGGCTAATTGTGTGGGGAGACTAACATGCTAGGGTTCACAGGGCAGAGAGGCAGAGAGGAGAAAAGTGCAAGGAGAGACCCTCAGAACTCTGCAGAGGGTCCGCCCCAGGTCTCCAGTTAAGAAATGATGAACACGTGCCTGTGAGCAAATTGTCCGTGGTTGAGGGAAAAAAATTAGTAGGAACAATCCTTAAAATTCATACAGGACCTGGAACAATTCTTATTCTAAACAGCCAGCTGGAAAAGGCCTCATCATTCATGGGGCATAGAGTAAAAGTATCCTTAAAGGCACTGGGTAGAAATAAGCCATTCAATGAATAAGCCCGTCACTCTTGCTCTGCTGAACAAAGCTTAAGAACAAGACCAATAAAGAATGAGTTGTATTCAAGTTGTATTCAAGTAACTTAATTTCATTTGGAACAGTTCAGAAACTTGTATAAAACACACAAAACTATTTACAACATAAGGTAAAATTCAGGATGTCTACCATCCAAGAAAAACTACCAGTCACGTAAAGATGATTTTATCAGAATGCTGAATTTAGAATTGTGAAATAATAAATTTAGAAGTGTGAAATGATAAATTTGTGTAGTTTCCACTAAGCTTATGGTAATTTGTTATGAGAGAAGACAACAACAACAACACCTCTCATGCAGTGAGAATATCTACAACAGCCAAGTATGGGCTGCCATGCACTTGGGCTGCCCATGACTTTCTATGTTTATGTTTCTTAATTTTACTTCATAGCATTTTCTAAAGTAGTTGCACCAATTTTATATTCCCATTATTTGCTACTCTGAGATAAACGATTTTTATTATTTTTGAAGCATTATGATTTACAATATGATTCACAATAGGTAAACTTTTTTTTTGCTTTTTTGGGTCACACCTGGCAATGCTCAGGAGTTATTCCTGGCTCTGCACTCAGGAATTTACTCCTGGCGGTGCTCGGGGACCATATGGGATGCTGGGGATCGAACCCGGGCCGGCACAGGCCGTCCGCGTGCAAGGCAACACCCTGCCCACTGGGCTATCGCTCCGGCCCCACAATAGGTAAACTTCCCCCAAAAAAAAATTTTTTACTACACCATTTTAGACATACAGTTGAAAGATGCTCATGTAGAGTTTTGGTTCTACAGTGTTCCAATACCCATCCCTCCAACCAAACCCCTCTCCCATCACCAATGTCCCCACCTCCCTCCCACACCTCAACTACTTGGCTGATTCTGTATGTCATTTCTCTCCTCTTTATCTCTCCCCGCCTAAACTTTCCTGCACATCGTGGAATGCAGTGCATTAAAGGACATTACTGTTTCCACTATTTTAATGGACCGCACGGCCGTGCGACCTGGGATTGAACTGGTTTTGCTCTGTTAATCTGGTCGTGAGGCAGTTTCCCGGCGTCCGGACAGCGAAGGTGATGGCTAGTGTGGTGGGCGAGTCTCATCCGGCTGCTTCCGGGACCCCCAGAGGTGATGGGCCCACTCCCAAAACCCATCTGTCCTCCCAGGGGCCCCATAGTCAGCTGGGCCGGGGCGAGCTGAGTTCCAGCTTCCCCAGCCGCTTGTGAGGCTCTTCATCACAATAGGTAAACTTTTTATTCCATCTTTCCATTACCTTCACTCTCTACTTTAAAAAATAAAATGTTATGGGCTGTATACAGCCCCAAAAATCTTGTGGTGTGCCCCTGGTGCATGACGGACAGACAAATATATGCTTCTTGTCAACTGCCCATGGCTCATCTTCTTAAATTTCATGGCCTTTGAATGTTATAAATATTCTGGCCTTAGAAGAAAAAATGTTCTAAATCAATGCCTTATAGTCTGTGTGTCCTATCATGCTCATTAACTATTTAACCTTTCATTTCTTTATCTGAAAACGAAGACAATATTTTCCATCTATACCAGGTAGATAAACTAGACAAAACATAACTCTATATAGTGCCTAGTATACATTAATCATTCTCTTCCTCCACAACTCCACGAAGTACAAGCCCAAAAGCCTAACCTCCGTTGAATGCAGAGGTGCAACCTCGCTTGGTTCTTAGGGCTTCTTTTCCACTCCTGGGCAAGTCAGAGCCAGAAAGTATGCTGGCCCCTGTAGGTCTGAGGGAGATGTCAGATAGAGGTTTATGAGGCAGAAATATATGATGTATTATTTCCTGCTCTACAATTCTAAATACAGAAATCCCTAAATTCCTATCAGTGAGAAATAAATTAATGAAGAATTGATGGAACTGTACATTAGGAAATTAACAAACTAATTAGATTAGCCTATTAGATGAGTTAATCAATAGGCTATATTATTTAAGTAAGCACATTTAACCCATTTCCAATTTCATAATAACCAGTGTAGTCAATGTCATTATTGGTATTACATTTGCTCATGAGGAAACCAAGGCATGGAGAGGCAGACTTCCCCATGGTGCTGTGGTAGTATGTGTGTGTGTGTGTGGGGGGGGTGTATTCTTCTGGGTACTGTTTCTTCCTCACTGTCAGGTAGAACTCTGGAGATGCTCAGCAGAAGGTGTTCTCCTCTTCCATCTTTGAGGATATACCCTTCCTCTTGGTATTAAATTTCCTGCTTTTTGTATTAATATGTGGCCAGCCACGCCCCGGGAGGGTACTTGAGGGGAGGTATCCTGGTGTGAAGATTCAAAGCGTCCCATTTATTTTCTCTGCAGCTCAGAATTCTGGGAGTTGTAGTTTCAGTTTCTTTCCCCAACGAGTGGCTGCAATAGCTCCAGGGCCTGCCTGCCTGAGGCCTGCTGCTCTGCAGCTTTCGCCACATGCCCCAGTCGTGCCCCCCAAGGCTTCCTCTTACATGTATCAACATGGATATATCTTACTAAGAAAGAGTATAGGGCCAGGGAGATAATTCATGGAACTGGAGTGTAGGTTTGGCATGTACATTGCCCTAGGTTTGATCCGCAGCATCATATATTCACCTGAAGCACTGTTGGCTGCAGCCCTGGTGATCTCACACACAGCTGAAAACAACCCCCAAAAAACCAAAATAGTAAAATAAATTATTCGCCTATGGTCTTTTAAAAATTAATCATGTTAAAATGACTTTTCACGATCCGTTATTAGAAAGTAGAGTGACTCTAGTTTTCCACTGTTCAGTGTTGTACCAGCTAGACACATGCTCTATTCCAAAGCAGCTTTTGGGACTGAAGAACTAGATATTTTAATCTTATAATCAATATATTCCACGTGGGGCTGAGCAGAGCAGCTGTGGGTCTGGAGTGGTTGGATGTAGAGATTCTCTCTTCCGGTGTTGCTGCGTAGCTGTGGGACTGGAGTGTCTCTACTCCAGGGTTGCTGGCTGTGAAGGGCGGTAAATGGCTCAGCTTGCCCCTGGCCAAGTCCAACATAGCTCCAAGGGTTTGCTCACTCGTGCCGGGAGGGCCACCCTGGCTGGACTTGGAGTGGGGATTTGGGCTCCTCCTTCCATTCCTCCACCTCCATGTCGGAAGGCATGGCTGCGAGCTCCCAACCACAATAGCCAGCAACCCCGGAAAATAGACATTCCAGACCCACAGCTGTGCCAGCAACACCGGAAGAGAGCCACTCCAGAACCAACCACTCCAGATCCACAGCTGTGACTCTTGGCCCCACATGGAAGCAGCCCATGGAGCTCTGGAGGGTGTTCTAGGCAGGTTCTAGCCATAACCCATTATCCCAGTGAGCCTAGCAAAAAGGCAAGGGAACCCCGACACCATGAAGTCAGTCATTCTCAACAGCCAGACTCCATAGCTCCTCAGAACTCCACCTAAGGGAAAAGCTGATCTCTCCCTGGTGAGGTTCATCAGTAAAGCTCGAGATGAGAGTCTACTACTGAGAGTGTACCACCTACATGGCAGAGTCTGGAAGCTACCTGTGTTGTATTCGATACACAAAAAACCAGTAACAAATTATAGACCTCATTCCCATGACCTGGAAGGAATGGTTTGAGGCTCTTCATGTTCCTGAGTGAGCAGATGCCCTTGGGCTACACTAGCATGTGACAGGACGTATGGAGATGTTATTGGTGCCCGCTCGAGCAAATTAATGAGCAATGAGAAGACAAGTGATATAAGTGATATAAGTGAATCAATACATTCAACTTTAAATGCTGAGACACAATTCAGTTAATGAGAAAATTTTCAGTATTTTTCTCACTGACTTAAATATGTAAATCCAGTTTTTCAACTGTAAAGTTTTCAAAATCTAAGCAATCAAATATTTCCAATTAACATTGTATATAAATGTTAATTTAGTTAAGTATATAAAAAAGAACATAAAATGTTTCCTTAATACTTTCTTAGTATTGTATGTTAAAAATGATAGCTATTTGGATATATTAGGTTAATAAAATAGAATGTGAAAATTGCTTGCACCCGTTTCTTTTCACTTTGTTATATATATGGTTAATAGAAAATTTCAAATTACATGTTTAGCTCTCGCTATATTTCAATTGAATAGAACTGCTATAGAATTTTTTTCTACATTTTTATCATGTTTTACATGAGGATGAGAATCCAAGGGAGGGCAAAAGGATTTCCAGAAGATTGAGAGAAAAAGAAAGGGAAAATTTTATCTTCATTTTCAAATATACCTCAAGGTCACAATGCTTGAGCCTGGTTTTCAAGAATAAATTACATTTCACCGTATTGCAGGGTGCCATCCAATTTTCCTTTTGTACAATAATTTAATTCTAATATTGTTTGCACTATCTAAGCTAGAGTTCCCTCAAATTTTTTTTCAATTAAATAGATTAATTTCTGAAACAGGATTTGACTGTATAGGCCCTGGGCAAAATTTTTTTTGGGTTCAACACTTTAAAAAAGTACATCCTGGCATAGGGAGAGAAAAGACAACTGGTCTTTTTTATTCCCTTGAATTAAAAAATAATTATTGAATCACTGAGATAGACCATTACAAAGCTGTTTGTGATTGGGTTTCAATCATATTATCCCAACAGCCATTCCTTTACCAGTATACATTTCCCAGCACCAATGTTCCCAGTTTCCTTTGAACTTTTAACTTAAGAAATTGAAATAAGTATTGCAAACTGATTGGATACATTAATACTCGTTTGACTAATAAATGGATCTAAACTAGAATTTTAATAACTTTTAGACAAGAAGATCAGTGGGGACAAGGGGCCAACAGTAATCATTATAGAGTATCAAATCGCTGTAGAGTAATCATTGTAGAGTATCAAATCGCTGTAGAGTAATCATTGTAGAGAATCAAATCGCTGTAGAGTATCTGCATGAGGTATTGCCTCATGTGGAGAGGGTTGATCCTCAAAATGCTTTTTAGCTGGAACTCAGTATTCCTCTCTGCAAGATGGGCCTGTGATTTAGCTTTCTGGGTCGAACTATAAAACTAATGGGAGTGAACTCAACTCTACCCTTCAGAAGTATTGCTATAGTTGTATATCAAACACCACTGAAAACATGAGCTCCAAACTACAACAAACTCCAGACCCCATATTCAGCAATGGCAAATAATTCTTTACTTCATATAGGAACACAATAAAGGACATCACATTCTAAAGGAACCCCAGATCATGTGAGTATAAGAGCAGGAAAATTCAGACCAGGAATGTACTGCAATGGTGAGGTACATACTTCTCACATTTAAGACTCTAGGTTTGGACCCTGGCATTAAAACAGATGAAACAAAAAATAGCACAATGTGAATGGGCTACAACGTTCGTCACCTTAAACTGCAAGATACAGTTCCTATCCCTCAGGTTAGCATTAACATACTTCCAACTGGCTACTATGATTATTCAAACATAATAAGAATTATAAATTGTTAAGAAATATCTTTAAACAGACATTTGTAATCCATTTTGTGAGTGGAGGAACTCTCATTACAGGAAAAATAGCTTACTGAATATCCAATTAAAGAACAGAAAAGAGGGGCCGGAGTGATAATACATCAGGATGGGCATTTGCCTTGCATGTGACCAATCAATGATTCTATCCCTGGCATCCCATATGGTCCCCTGAGTACCACCAGGGAGTAATTTCTGACTGCAGAGTGAGCTGTAACCTTTGAGCATCATGTAGTGTGACCCAACAAACACCACTTCCCCCTCAAAAAGGAATAAAAGGAGCCTCCACAGTAAATCCTAGGATGAGTATAAGAAACATTCACTGAGTGTGTGACTCTCTCACAGAAGAATACTTTCTGATGAAACTTAGGCAGGCTAGCTGTTTGTGATTTCCTCATCAGGTCTTTTAGGAAAATTCAAAAGGCCTCAGGAAACTCCAAATCATGTCCAAACTGGTGTTTCCCAATATCACCAAAGTGATTACACGTGAAGTTTTCAGGAAGTGCTAATATGGGCCATAATCCAAATGTCAGGCTTAGACATGGCATGATGTAGGAAAGTCTTGCACAAATCAGGTCATGGTGTGACTTTGCTGTGACTCCTTGATGATACTTTTCTTCCATGTGATAAGACACTTATTGTCCAGCTCGCCATACAACATAAAAAACTTATTTCAGATTCCTAGGAGAAAGAAAGAGGTATAAGCTGATGTTTTATATTCATGCTCAGGGTCAGCTTCTAAATAGTATAACACAAATTTGCATCACTAAAAAAGAATCCAGCAAAATCCATTACTTGTCTTTCAGTTTGTCAGTGAAGATCAAAATTGAATGTTTCAGTAGTTTCACAGGCCCAAGGGTTCTAACCTGTGAGTAATGTGTTCACTGAACTACATCCCTATTCCCCAGTTTGATTTTTAAATACTATTTTAATATCGAGAAAAATGAAATAAACATGGTAAAATAAACTATACAAAGGTAAAATAGTGTAATGGCCAAGTTTCAGACTTATGCAGCTAGTCTTCTCTGAAGATCACAGTTAATGTCCTGATACCTTTATATCTTCATTTGAAGAATGAGAAGCAAAACCAGATTCTAAATATAACAACTGTTGGGGCACAGATGTGGCCCAGAGGTCAAGCACTCATCTTATTTGGGTCAAGCCCTGGGTTCAGTTCCTAGCAATTCTCACCCTCACTACTTCCTCTTAAAGAATAGTATAACAAATACCGAATGAGATAGTTGTGAAGCTCTAGACTCATAGTAGGTCCTCAGTAAACTAAATAGCAATTATCTGACCCCATGAGAGGTGGTAACCAGGAATGAGGTCTTTTTAGTCATCCAGATGTAGACTGAAAGCCTGACTCTACCACTTCCTATGACCCATCTGCCTCTAACTTCTCTTTCTTCACCTACAAAAGTGTCATGATGAAAGCTCCTATAAAGATTAGTTTGAGGATTAAGGATAATCATTAGCACCATCCCTGACCTGGATGGTTCACTAAAATGCTAGCTGTTATGGCTTTGTGCCCAATCCTATCCAAAAATAATCTAATTTGTGTATATTATCTAACTTAATCCTAGAAAATTGAGTATCATTACTCCATTAGACTGAAACTAAGGAGGTAAAGTACTTTTTAGTACTTTCCCAAGTGTTGCATTGTTACTATGAAGTATGGCTTAGGTTTCACTAATTCTAAAACTAACCTCTTCATCCACTTTGGCTTTTGCCATATAAACTACCTTCTCCCCATTTACTCCTGAATCTTTAATCTTTATTTGCCCTCCGGCGTTTATAAGAAAGTTATCCCCACCCTTTACCTTCATTGTTGTGCTTGCTGGGCATCACGTACTTGCTGACAGTTTACCAGAGGTTGTACTTATGGTATCAGCAGTGCCAAAGATGGTGTTTGGCAATGTGAGGTGGCGCCAGGATTGAAATCAAAACCTCACACATGCAAGACAGGAGCTCTCCCAAAGAAGTCACATTTACCTCGCTGGGCTCAAGAAGTTCTTAAAAATGATTATACTTGAATGGCATCCAGAAGTTTCTGCATGTCTGGAAAGCAAAGCAGCACTGGCCACAAACTCCATGACAGCCCTAAGGTGACTGGAAGCGCGGGTGGACTGGTTTGAGATTTAGAGATTTTTATCAAACTTGAGTCAGAGCTGGGTTTGTTTACCCTAATTATATGTTCTTCATTTGGGTGTTTCTGAAACAATACTATGAAGGATCTTTTATGGTGGTTGTTTTTATTCTTCACAGAGCAATTATCTTTTGAATGGATGCTGTTAATTTCTTATGCAATTCTGAAGTAGCACTGGCCACACCTTTATGTGTAGCTTTCTCACAGAAGCAGTTAGAAATGCACAGAGAAGATCAGCCTGCTTGTCCTGCTTTTTGTTTCCTCCCTTGCAAGGCCATTGCTGTTTCATTCAGTGTACATCCAAGGTCTTAGGAGCAGAGTCTGGAGAATGTGGCAGAGACAGATGCCTTTACCTCCTGTTATGCACCTCTGGAAACTGAAAGCATGTTTGTAAACCCTGAAAAAATTTCTAAGACTTCTTAGAAATGTTCTCATGATCACTATTTCTAGGACGTAGTCGAGATCAGAATTTTCTTTGGTTCTGAAGCAGGTTAAACTGTAAGGGGACAGCAAACATAGTAGAGAGTTCAAATAAACAAGGAACTTGCATTTCTGATTTTTTGAAATAAAATTAAATGCTGTTGTAATCCTAAAACTATGTTAGGCTTTGAGGGAGGGAGAGGGAGAGGAAGAGGGGAGCGAAAAAGGAGAGAGAGAGACAGAGAGACAGAGAGAGAGAGAGAGAGAGAGAGAGGTACCAGACCTACGTGTGTCAGTATTAAATTAAGCAAAATTATAAAATGAGTGATCTTTGTCCACTTCACTGTCCCTTTCAAGGCTTCTTAATTCCTTCTCTTAAACAGCTCTCAGCCTTCCTGGGGCTGGGTTATTAACTATTGTACAAATTTAAGTCACCTCTGTGTGAAGATGTCCACATGAACTCTAACAATGCACTTAAATGAATTTATGAGCCCTTTAAACTCATTCGTAAAATTCAGGTTAATAACTGCAGTCTAAAATAATAAATAAATGGAAAATAAACTAAATATTCAAATATTTTTGTTTTCTTTGGGGAGTTGGAGAAGAGGCAGTTCCTCTCAGAAAGTGCTCAGGAAGGTCAATGACCCTACCCAGAGATTCTCAGCTGACTTTACCTGTGGTCCAATGCAAGGACCCAAGGATGTGATGGTGCTTAGAGTCTTCCATGGCTGCAGACATCAGTGCTTGGGGACCATGGAGTGCCAGGTTTTGAGCTGGGTCCAGTTGCAATCAACGAAAGTGCCTTAACTCCTGTGATATCTCTTCTTCTCATAGATTTTCTTATGGATTATAAAAAGTATATGCTTGGAATGAGTAATGAAAATGTCTATGTATGTACATAGATACAGACAGACAGACAGACAGACAGACAGACAGATAGATATTGTAACTAAACCCTGGATAATTCTTTGAATTCCTTCACTTAGAGTTCAGATACCTAGACTGTTAGAATTTAAGAAACAATAAAACTAAATGGTCTCCTAAAGAATGCATCTTCAAGGATGGTTAGACATGGCAAGGTATGTCCTAGAGGTTTTTAGTAATGCCGAGGGAAGACTTAATGCATCAGGATTTCTGAAGGCTCCTAGAGAAGGAAGGATCAAAGCAGCTTCCTGGGCCCATTGAAACTCATTTTCTATATTTGATTTAGATAAGATGGAAATAAGAGCTGAATTGTTTTATTCTTGAACTTTGACTGGACATTTTTCACATGTGTAATACATATTTTATATAAAAGTTAGTATAGAAGTAGGTAGCATTTTACTGCTGAATAGCATCTTTGATCTTATTCTTGTGTTATATTCAAGGAGACACTCTGAAGAGGAAAATGAAACACCACATAAAGCTTTGTTTTATTTTTCTAAAAGAGGAGGGAATCTTCTTTATAATATTTCTACTTAAATAGACTTACACAGTTCCCTCCACTAGTAAGGCTACTGCTATGTAGAATATACAGGCACAGGAATGGTGCCTGTATATTCTACATAACAGTAGAATATACAGGGAAGGAAGTAGAATATACCTGGGAAGGAAGGCAGTAAGAGAAGATATATTTTTGCTATAAAGGCAGAAAACTTCTATAATTGGACATAGAGATGGTTGCCTCTAGACAGCCACACTCCATACCCAACCTGAGACAGATCTCACCTAAGACAGCATAATGAAGAATTTGGCTCAGGATGGGACAGAAATAGGCAAAAGAGATGACAACTAGAAAAAATACTGGTGCAGGATCCAGTGTCATTTGACTATAAATTCACTATCAACTCACCAAGGAAGGCCATTTATGTGAGAACAGTGGATGTCTGAGTTAATTGTCAGTCATTGTATACATAAGTTCCCCTGAGAGTTATTTTCAGATGGTATTGCAGGTTATTGGGAGTATGGGAGACTTTCACCATGTCAACTCAGACACAGCTCAAAAGAATCCTATCAGAAACTGCAAATTTTGGTCCTAATCAATGAAACGTTACAAATCTACTAATGTGAGGTATTGGTAGATAAGACTGACCATCTTGAAGCAACAAGTTAACTTGAGAGCTAGTTCAACCTGAAGGCCCAAATTTGGTACCAAACACTGCTATAATCTTCTAGGAGCCTCAGGCATGACCCCTAAACATAGAGCAGAAGTAGTCCCTGAGTCCTGTGGTGTGTAGTCTGAAAAGGAGAAGCAAAAAAATATTGATCATACAATGCAAAATGGGAAGGCAGCTCCACTTCTGACTGCAAAGAGCCAGTTGGGATGCATAGCAATGTAAGGTATGGGTAACACTCACTTTATAAACTGTCAAAGATGATTTGTTACATGTTAGCACTTTCTATTAGTGTTTCATATGGATCAATTCACTTAATTACTACAGCAACCTATGAAGTAGGTGTTGTTACTATCCTACTTTACCAATTAAAAAATTGAAGCAAAAAGTGACTCAGTAACTTGCCTCGGGTCATGTAGCTAATAGTAGGGAGTCAGGATTCAAATCTAAGCAGTCTGGCTCCACAACCCATAATCTTTGTATCTCATTTCACTTGGAAATCTAGTTTTCTATTTTCCTTAAGGTTTTGCTCTAAATCTAACATGCTAAGTTTGCCAGAGTCCATCATATATAAATAGCCAAGGACAAAATGAGGAAAAATGATGAGAACACTTTTTTCTCACTTACTATACTAGCTGGTGGGAAAAATAAGTAATTTGACAAGTAAATATATAGTAGGTTAAGTAGTAATGAATATTATAAAGAACAACAAAGAAGAAACTAAGACTTGTGGACAGATGGTATTGCATCAAAAAGAGTGGTTGGGAAGGCGTCTCTGTTGACATTTGAGCAGTCTTCACTGTGAGCAGTCTTATAAAACACACCCTCCAGATTATTCCTAATGAACAGTTCCTATAAGAGACTAAACCATTTATATCTTGAAACAGGCTTTAGCAGTTGTACGGTATCATGATTAATCTATAGAATAATTAAATAAGCACATTTCACTATAACTTATATGCCTAACCCTACAGCCAAATCTGATAGATATTATAAAGGGGAGGAAATAAATGATCATTACTTTCATAAACATAAACATTCTAAATGAAATATTAGTAAATCTCAATCATACACTGAAAAATTAACACACAATGCCTAGTTGTTTACCAAATAATACAAAGATCTAAATGACAATATCAATAACACAAGCACAATTATTATATGAAATAACAAATGAGAACAATACAGTAATTTCTGCAGATTCAGAAAAAACTTTTGTCATGACTCAATATCAATTTGTGATCTTGAAAAATATAGAAAGATAGTAAAAGGAATACTCTTCATTCTGGCATTCGTGGAATAATATATATTATATATATCTAATAAACATTAAGTATTTTCCATTTTAATATTGGAAACATTGTACAGATATGTGTTCTCACCCCTACTATTCAATGTCATATGGGGGATGAGAAAACTCTAGCAATGGTAATAATACAAGATAAATAAAAGTCATAAATATTGGATAGGAAAAAATAAAATTATTTGCTGGAGATTATTATATATACAATCCCAAGAAATTTAAAATGTAGGTACTAGAACTAATAAGTAAATTTGGTATGATAATAAAATACAAGTTGATCACTTGATCACTTGACATCCCATTATTCATCAATTTGCTCGAGCAGGCGCCAGTAACATTTCCATTTGACCCTATCACATGCCAGTGTAGCCCAATGGCATCTGGTTGCTTCAGGAATACGAAGAGCCTCAAACCGTTTGTTCAGGGTCTTGATGAAGAAGTCTGACCATCTTGTAGGTGGGCAGCCATGTGATCTTAAAATACAAGTTCACCGTCTATCACCGTCTTCCCATTGTTCATTGATTTGCTCGAGCGGGCACCAGTAACATCTTCATACATCCTGTAGAAAGCAAGTATAGCTCAAGGGCATCTGCTTGCTCCAGGGACAGGAAGAGCCTCAAACCATATTTCAGGTCATGGAATTGAGGTCCATAATTGTCACTAGTTTTTGACATAACAAATAAAACACGGGTAGCTTGCCAGGCTTTGCTGTGTAGGTGTTATACTATCAGTAGAAAGCTCTCATCTCAAGCATTTACTGATGAAACTTATAGGGGAAGATCAGGTTTAAGCTTGGATGGAGCCCTGAGGAACTATAGAGTCTGAATGTTGAGAATGACTGACCGCATGATGCTGCCACACTGTTTAGGAGTCCCCAAAAATAAAAACAAGGGCCAGAGTGGTAACACAGCAGGGAGGGTGTTTGCCTTGCATGCAAGTGACCCAGGTTCAATTCCTGGCATCCCATATGGTTCCCTGAGCACTGCCAGGAGTAATTCCTGAGTGCCTGAGTGCAGAGCCAGGAGGAACCCCTGAGCATCTCCAGGTGTGACCCAAAAAGCAAAAACAAACAAACAAACAAACAAACAAACAAACACCTTTCGTGTGGGGCTGAGAGCTAACCACACACCATGGCCCTGGTGCTGTGGCAATGTCCGCATCTAGAGTGCCTGTGCACCAAGGGAGTAAAGGCACTCAGTGGCTTGCAAATGACAGGGATTTTACCCAATGAGCACTGGCTGGTCCTCGAAGCACTCCTGGGTGTGGCCCAAAACCAGTTCCTAAACCCAATGCCCAGTCCAATGCCCTATCTAGTTGTTGGGGCTGTTTGGAGTCCCCTAAAGTATCGGGTTCCATCGGGTTCCCTGGTCACACTAGTGGCCGACCATTCCCTCCGCTGAAGAACACAGAAGCAGGACCACTGGTTCTTTGAGAGTCTAAAGCTTTACTTTTTCCAACTTAACTCCACACTAACTGCTACCAAGGGGCACCATGCCCCTTCCACCCAAGCCTATTGAGATGCTAAGGCAGAGCATTGCTTTTCTCTCTCCTAGTAAACAATCATGTCTGTGATAGCACAACGGGTAGGGCATTGTACAAGGCCGACCCCGGTTTGATCCCCAGTATCTCAAAGGTCCCCCCGAGCACGCCAGGAGTAACCCCTGAGCATGGCTGAGTGTGACCCAAAAAATAGAGGAAAAAAAAACACAATCATTTCTTAGAGGAACACAGCGAGAGACAGGAAGAAGCCCAGATTGAACCCTGACCTCATGCAAGGCAAAGGCCCTACCTGCTGTGCTATCCCTCCAGCCCCATGGAACAAACTTTTAGAATCTCTGCTTTGGCCCAACAACAAAGGTCAGAAACAGTAGCTTTTGTTCTGACCTAAGAAAAGGTGTGTGGCCTTGCCGCTCAGCGATTAAAATACAAGTTAATATAATAAAATATATCTATATATATTGATATTTTATTATACTGCCATGAGATATACAATTACAAAGATGTTCATGTCCGATTTTGGTCATACATTGTTTCAGCACCAATCCTTCCACCATTGCACATTTCCCAACACCAATGTCTCGGATTCCCTCCCCTCTCCCCTAGACTGCCTCTATGGAGAGTCCTTTATCTCTTCTCTCTCTCTCTTTCTCTCTGTCTCTCTTACTCTCTCTCTCTTCCTTCTCTTATACACTGTGGATTGCAATACATACATTTAGAGGTTATGTGTATCTTTTTGCCTGTATTCAATACTCAGGTCTAGGCTGGTCTTATCACCTACAACAATCGTTAGCACACTGTTCCCTTCTCTGTCCCACCCAATCTCCGACTCCCAGGTGCTTGTGGTAGATTCGGCTTAACAAAAATATATTTTAATATTTTGCTTTGGGTGGCGGCAACCTGATTGTGCTTAGCAGTAATTCCTGACAGGACTCCAGGGACCAGCTACAGTGCTGAGTGGCAAACCTGGGTCTGCTTCATACAAGGTGAGCATCTTTATTCACTTACTATCTCTCTGGCCCCACCAAAAAATATTTTATATTAGTCATAGCAATTAAAAATTTTTAAAAAATCTATTCCACTTGTGATGATCATATGAAGTAAAATGAGTAATCATTGCAAAAGAGAACTTCTAGATGGTTTCATTCATATGTGGAATATAAATAACTTGAGCAAATAAATTTTTAAAAATAAACAAATCAAGAAATGAACTTCTAGGACCAGAGTCCTAGAAGGGCACTTGCTTTACATGAGGCTGACCTGGGTTTGATCCCGTCATCCCAAATGACCCCCAAAACACTGCTAGAAGTGATTTAGGAGCAGTCCCTGAACATCATTGTGTATGGCTCATAAACAAAACAAACAAAATCTAATTCTAAACTTGGAAAAAACTATGGAGATTATTAGAGGAAAGAGAGGGAGTTGGAACACAGTGGTTATGGGAAGTGGTGGGAGGACGCTGGAATTTTGGTGATGTTTTTAAGTGTGATTTCTAACCATGTATGAAGGTGTAAATAGGCCTTTCAATTCCAAAATAATTAAAACCAATGATGATTCAATTTTTAAAAACCAAAAATAACAAAACAATAAATTCCATTTAAAACAGTGTCCATTAAACAAAAATATTTAATTTAGAAGCAAAATAATCAGAAAATGTGTAAGGTCTTTAAACTAAAAACTGCATGATATTACTGAGAGAAAATATTAAAGTTCTAAAGATATGGAAATGTATGCATGGTTGTAAATGTAAAAGCTTCACAGTCTTAGGATGCCAATTATTCCCAAATTGATTTATAGATGCAACGCAATACTTACCAAAATCTCAGTAGACATTCTTAAAGTATGAATTGACATTTAAAATTATGTTCCTTTCAGGATAAATATTTTATTTTTGTGTTATTGTATGTATTGTAGTGAAATATTTACTACAAACAAATTTAGGTATCCATTAACATAATCTTGTGATTTTTTTTTAATTTTTGTACCACACTGGCCTACTCTTGGCTCTGTGCTCAGGGATCACTCCTGGTGGACTTGGGTTACCATATGGGATACTGGGGCTCGAACCCGAGTTGGACACGTTCAAGATAAGGGCCCTACCAACTGTACTATTGTTCTGGCCCAAATTTTTTTTTCTGATGAAACTTTAAATGTCTTAACAGCTTAGAAATATGTAATATGATTTCACTGGCTATAATCCCTGTGCTATACTCATGATAAAATCATGAAGTGAGAAATCAGACATTGTGTAAGATCTTTTAAACTAAAAAAGTTCTCTTATAACTGAAAATTTGTGCCATTTGACCCCACTACCCACTTTAAAAGTAATAACAGTGTAAGAGGATACCATTATCTGATTTTGAGGTACTATAAAATTATAAAAATCAATTTAGTTCAATCACTATCACTATCACTATCTTCCCGTTAATCATCTATTTGCTAGAGCGGGCACCAGTAATATCTCCATATGCCCTGTCTCATGCTAGTAGAACCCAAAGGCATCCGCTTGCTCCAGGAACATAAAGAGCCTCAATTATATCAGGTCACAGGAATGGCCAAATATAAATGTTACTGGTAATTGGCAAATCATTACTACACGAGCAGCTTGCCAGGCTTGCTGTGCTGGTGGCATACTGTTGTAGTCACCTCTAAATAAAACATTTATTGATGAACCGTGCGGCGATAGTCTGGTCTGCTGGGTGGAGTTGTGATGAGAGGGAAGTCCGGATGTGGTAAATGGCGGGCCCCATGGAGTAGGGGAGGGTGGTCTGGCTTGTTGTGAGGTTCTGCTGGGGTGGCAGGCCAGGGCTAGAACCCGCCATGCCTCCCAGGCGCCTCACGAGCAGCTGGGCACAGGGAGAGCAAGTAGCAGCTCTGCCCCATGTCTGAGAGTCTCTGGTTCAGCATACCTGGGCCAGATTGAAAAAAAAACTGCTGCAGGGTGGCTGTCGATGATCCGGGCTGTGATAGTTAGTTCAATACTGATAAAAAGTTACACATAAGTCAATAGAACAGAATGGAAATTCAGAAATAGACCTAGGGGCCCACTGTACAGCAGGTAAAGTGCTTGCCTTGCACACTGCCAACCCAGGTTCAATCTCCGGCATCCCATTTGGTCCCTCAAAGAACAATTTCTGAGTGCAGAGCTAGGAGTAACCCTTGACCATCGCTAGGTGTGGCCACCCCGAGAAGAAACATAAATAGGCCCATTCGCACATGGCTAATGATAAGTCAACAAAAGGTGCCAAAAAATCCACAAGATTGTGAAGTCTTTTTTCAGGAAAATGTTCTAGAACAATTGGATATGTGTATAACAAAACATTTTAAGTGGACAATGGTAGAAATTCAGGGGGCACTCAGGTTGTGGTGGGGCATAGGAATGCTGTATATTAATACCATGATAATATTATTATAAACTATCCCTGCCCCTTGAGGTGTTGCAGGTGTGGCTGTGGTGCCTGGCTGTGTTGGCAGGTGGCAGATAGGAGATAGGCTTGTCTACACCCAGGGCTCTGCCCCGTGGGTCCTGGATTGTTGATCGGCTGACATAGAAAGAGATTGGGCCCCCTGGGATGAACTCAGAGCCACAGCAGAGCCTGGCAAGCTACCCATGGTGTATTCGATATGCCAGAAACAGTAACAATAATGGATCTCATTCCCAATGAATGGAGATGTTACTGGCACCTGCTCAAGCAAATTGATGAACAACGGAAAACAAGTGATACAAGTGAAACTTTATTAAAAATAATAAAAATATTTTAATCTAGTATAGGAAAACATCTCTGTAAGCTTAAAATAGTCAAATAATCACAAAAAGGCACACATTATAAGACACAAATGGATTTTAAAGAATTCTTTTTCAATAAATAAGTTGCAGAGTAAGAGGAAGTATTCATTGCTAGCTAGCGATCTATACATACCTCTAGATTTTTATCTCATATCTATCTTCTCTATATCCAACAAAAAAAGATTTGTATCGAAAGTATATGATGAATTCTTGCAAGTCAATAAGAGCCCTCAAAATCAAAATTGTCAAAGTATTTGAACACTTCACTAAGTAGGATATGAGAACAGAGAATAAATATTTCATATATCATAGGAAAATGCACTTGATCACTTGATCACTTGAATCCCGTTATTCATCAATTTGCTAGAGCAAGCACCAGTAACATTTCCATTGGACCCTATCACGTGCCAATGTAGCCCAATGGCATCTGGTTGATTCAGGAATATGAAGAGCTTCAAACCATTCCTTCAGGGTCTTGACAAAGAAGTCTGACCATCTTGTAGGTGGGCGACCACGTGATCTTTTGACATCCTGTGGGATCCAGTCAGTAACAGCCCTAGTCCAGCGGTCATCTCCAAATCGCATTACATGTTCAGCCCATAATTTTGGATTGCCGCAGCTCGTAAGATCTCCACCCAAGAGATTAAGCCAGTCTCCAGCCAAGCTTGTCAGAAACCCAGCCTAACCAGGACCCACCCTTGAGAGACCCGCCCTTCAGAGGAGAGTATTTCAAGCCCAGGAATTCTTGAGCCACAGACACAGATACACCCGGCAGAGCAGAAACCAGCTTTCCCTGTTGTGCGAGCCGCTCTGCGACAATGCAATTTACCTCCAAATTACCATGAATATTCTGAGAGAGCCCCACAAACTACTGAGAGAGCCCCACAAACTACTGAGTGTATAGCGCCCGACGGCAGAGCCTGGCAAGCTGTCCAAAGCATATTCAATATGCCAAAACCAGTAACAAAAATGTTTATTTTCCTGACCCCGAAAGAGCACTTAATACGGCAGAAGTAAGAAAGGTGAACAAGCAGTGCCTGATAAAATTTCACGGCCAACCTAGGCTGCCAAAACAAAGAAGAACTAAAATGACTGTCTATACTTTCAATGCATGTATGCTGGCATCGGAAGCATATATTGAGGATCTGATGGTGAAAGCCCAAACGATCATGTACGACATCATTGGTCTGACTGAGACGAGGAGGTATCAGTTGCATCATGCTGTATTTGACATCAGAGGAGAATTATTCCTTGGAACATGCGACTTTAAAGAGGCGTTGGTGGCGTTGCTGTCCTTGTCAACACAAACATTGCCGTAAATATTGATTCATTTGAATGCCTAACAAACAGGATAGGATGATTACACTCGAAGAGATGTGGCCCACTGCCATCCATTTCTAGGAAAATGCACGATTGAGATAAAACTACCTGCACACTAGAGGAACTTAAATTTAAAGTCTGGCAATATCTGATGCTGAAGAGGATGCTCTACAGCTATAATTCTCATTTACCACTGAAGAAAACATAAAATAATAAAGTCACTGTAGAAAATATGACAGTTTCTTATGGAGCTCCATGGTAAACCCTGAATTTAATCCCTGTATGTATGAGGCCCTGGGTTCAATTCCAACATGCCAATAGAAAGAAAAAAATGACCAAAAAAGAATTAAATCATGGAAAAATGATGGAGGGAGGGAAGGAGGGAAGGAGGGAGGGAGAGTGGGAGGGAGGGAAGGAAGGAAGGGAGAGAGGGAGGGAGGGAAGGAAGGAAGGAAGGAAGGAAGGAAGGAAGGAAGGAAGGAAGGAAGGACGGAAGGAAGGAAGGAAGGAAGGAAGGAAGGAAGGAAGGAAGGAAGGAAGGAAGGAAGGAAGGAAGGAAGGAAGGAAGGAAGGAAGGAAGGAAGGAAGGAAGGAAGGGAAGGAAGGAAGGACGGATGGACAGGAGAGGAAAGAAAAGAAAGAGGGAGGAAAGGAAGGAAGGGAAGGAAGGGAGGGAAGGAAGGAGGGAAGAGAGAAGGAAGACAAGCAGGTTCCTACCCTATGGCCCAGTCACTTAGTTACTAGGCATTTACCTGAAAATAATAAAACCATGTCTGCACTGATGCTTTCATATGAATGTTCATTGAATTTTTTATTTATAATAACAAACATTGGAAAAATGAATGAATGTCTATTAATCTGGGAATGTATAAACAGAATATAGAGAATCCAAACACTGGAATTCTTATTCAGAAAAAGAAAAACACACCAAAATGAGTGACTCTGATTGCTGAGTCAAATGTCACACCAAAAATTGTGTGGTATGTATGATTCCATTTATATGGAGTTCTAAAGAACATAAGCTATGTCAAACCCACAAACCAAATTGGTTGCCTGTGACCAGAGGTGGAAGAAGGTCTCAACCTTTAAAGAAGGTTGAGCTCAGGTGCCCAAAGAAACACGAGGTCAGTGGCAGTACTCTGTATCTTGCTGGTGGTCAGGGTTTCATGGTTTATACACAACAGTGTCCAAGAACTGGACAAAGAAACTATGGTACATATACACAGTAAAATATTATTCAACTATGAGAAAAAAATAAATCATGCAGTTTGCTGCTATGTGGATGAACCTGGGAGTGTCATGCTGAGTAAAGTCAGTCAGAAGGAGAGGATCAGATTCAGAACATCTCCCTCATCTGTGGGATGTAAGGAAACAACAAATGTTGAAGAGTCATAGAAACCAAGAACTAGTCTTTAAAAATAAAGTGGGGAAGTGCACTGGGTTCCTTGAGCCTCTAAAACTGAGATTTTGAGTCTCATTAGATAACCATACCTGTCAGTCTCTATATAGGTAAGAGATAGATGGCAGTTTATCAAGTTTCCATTTCTTTGACTTACCAATGAGGTTGAATGTTTGTCATAGATTTATTAACTCATTTTTTTCCAATTATTAATTCTATTTATTTTAATAATCTAGAAAACCATTTGTCCAGTAGAATTATGAAGCCTAATTCTTTTGAGTATAATTTAAAAATTTTTTGCATTGTGCAGTTTCAAATTTTTACAATAAAAATCATATTATTTTTCATGAAACTTTCTCTATTGTTTTCTTAACTTGAGAATTCAGTCCACAATGTCAGATAAGACAGATAACATAATTCTTTTATTTTGTATTTGTTTCACACATTTATCTCCTAACTCCCTAGGGAATTAATTTCTCTTTTGTGAATCTGAGCATTTACAATATATCCTTTTATCATAGTTAACTAGTTATATAAACACCATATATTAAATACTTTTACCTCATCTACAAATTAAATATACTAGAATTTGTTTCTGAGTCATCTATCTAGTTCAACAAATTGTCTAATCTATAGTATATTTTAATTATTGATGCTATGTATCACTGTCTTCCCGTTCATCATCGATTTGCTCAAGCGGGCACCAGTAACATCTCCATATGACCTGTCTCATGCAAGTAGAGCCCAAGGGCACCTGCTTGCTCCAGGAACATAAAGAGCCTCAAACCATTCCATAGGTCATGGGAATGAGGTCTATAATTGTTACTGGTATTTGGCATATCAAATACGACACGGATAGCTTGCCAGGCTCTGCCGTGCGGGTAGCATACTCTTGTAGTCATCTCAAAATCCAGCACTTATTGATGAACCACGTGGCTGCTTGCGGCCGTGTGCGGGCTTTGATAGGCTGGTCTGCTGGGTGGAGTTCTGACAAGGGGGAAGTCCGGATGTGAAAAATGGAGGTCCTCATGGAGTGGGGGTTGTCTGGCTTGTTGTGACGCTCTGCTGGGGTGGCGGGCCAGAGCTAGAACTTGCCATCCCTCCTGGGCGCCTCATGAGCGTCTGGGCACAGTGAGAGCCAGTAGCAGCTCTGCCCCATGTCTGTCTCTGGATCAGCATACCTGGGCCAGATTAAAAAAGACTGCAGCAGGGTGGATCTGGATGAGCTGGGCTGTGATAGGCTGGTCTGCTGGGTGGAGTTCTGACGAGGGGAAAGTACGGATGTGGAAAATGGAGGTCCTCATGGAGTGGGGGTCGTCTGGCTTGTTGTGAGGCTCTGCTGGGGTGGCAGGCCAGGGCTAGAACCTGCCATTCCTCCCAGGCGCCTCATGAGAGTCTGGGCACAGACTTTCCCCTAAAAAAGATGCTACGTACTGCAATTTACTTTCTCTAAAAAGATGCTACGTACTGCAATAAAATAGGGAAAACTCAAACTCACTTTAAATGGGTACTTTGTGCTATTTGTAAATTAGTTCTCAATAAATTTGAAAGAACTAAAATATAATTGGTTATTATTCATACTTGTCTTGCTATTTTTATATTCATTTATTGTTGATTCATGTTAATGGTTTCATTTTAGTTTTTTGTTCTGTTTTTATGGCTCACAACTGGGTGTGCTCAGGCCTTACTCCTGGCTCTGTATTCAGGGGTAACTCCTGGCAGTGCTGGGGCTGGGGTACCATAAGAACTGAGAATCAAACCCAGTCAGTAACCTACAAGGCAAGCACCTTATCTGCTGTACTACCTCTACAGCCCCTCCAATTGGAATTTTTTTTTGCTTTTTGGGTCACACCTGGCCATGCTCAGGGGTTACTCCTGGCTCTGCACTCAGGAATTACTCCTGGTGGTGCTCAGGGGACCATATGGGATGCCGGGATTGAACCCAGGTTGGCCACATGCAAGGCAAATGCCCTACCTGATGGACTATCGGTCCAGTTCCTCCAATTGAAATTTTTAAAAAGCACCATACACGTTTATTTTGCAGATTCTAGCTCATATATTTTGGTTGTTTGATCTTGGAAGATCCAAGTCTATAGTCTATTATTTGCACTGAATCTCATTTTTTTAATTTTTAATTTTTACAATTACAAAGATATACAATTAAAAAGTTCATATTTGGGTTTCGGTCATACAGTGTTCCAGCACCCATCCCGCCACCGGTGCCCATCTCTCACCACCAACGTCCCCGGTTCCCTCCCTCCCCCCCAGCCCTGCTCCATGGCAGGTTCTTTATTTCTTTCCGTTTCTCTCTTTCTCTTTTCCTTCCCCTCCAGACTATGGATTACAGAACATACATTAAAGGGTTGTCATGTGTATCTTTTTGCCTCTATTTAATGCTCAGTTCTAGGTTGGCATTAGTACCCTCGACAATTATTAGTACACTGTTCCATTTTCTGTCTTACCTAGCCTCTGACTCCCACCCGTTTGTGATAATTTCCACCTTTGACCAGACCTCCTGATATATGTTTCACTTGACTTTGGATATTGGTATCTTAATATGTACATATATATTTATGTTATGCAGATAAATGCAGTCATTCTGTGTCTGTCTCTCTCCTTCTGGCTAATTTCGCTCAACATAATCTTCTCCATGTCCATCCATTTATAGGCAAATTTTATAACTTCATTTTTCCTAATAGCTGCATAGTATTCCATTGTGTAGATGTACCAAAAGCTGCACTGAGTCTCATTTATAAAAGACTTTTTCTTCTGGGGTTGGGACTCTTGGATGGAAAACTTATACTTAATTAATATTAATCACTTGGAAAGCTGGGGGGTCCAATTATATGATGCTTTATTCCTCATGGGTTTTGGCTTTGATTGAATAGGGAAATCAAAGGGTACCACTGGCAGAAAGCATACTAGCTTCTTTCTAGTGTTTCCGGCTTAATTCTAGCATTTGAAGCTTAATGGTGAAATGCAGATCTATCCACCCTCCTGGTCTCCAGCTCAGAGTTGTGTCCCATTCAGCCCCCTAAGAAACCTAAATGTTCTTTTTACTCAAATGCTCCAGTTTCAATCTGTGAGCTTTTCTATTCTCAACACCCAGAGGCTTCTCTCATTCTCTATAATCTCAACTACATGATCTTAGGTGTGGTACATGAAGAACCATCATTTTACAGCTAAGAGAACACTCAAAGACTCTGACATACTCTTGGAAGGGCATAGTATGCTTGTGCTTGCCTTTCTGAATCTCAGAGAGAGGGAAATAAATGCTAAAAGGTAAAATAAGAGACTTAAAAAGAAATTTTGTCACTGTGATTTATAATACCTTTAATAATAGGGTTTAATGCATACCTAATAACCTTTTAAGGGCCTTTCTCTTAAAAAAAAGGTATGAAAGTATCTATCATATTCCAAAACAGGATATGTCTCTGAAGATGGGTATGAGCAACAGAGTCAAGTGCTGGTTCCATATAGCTCTCCATTTGGGTTGAGACTGAGGAGAGAAATGTTCGGGACAGGGATAGCAAACAACTCTACAGAGAACACAAGGACAAGGAAATCCACCACAGTCTATTTAAGTTAACTAAAATATGGGGAAAGGATTATGACTTTCACAATCACGAATATTTCTTTTTTTCCTCCTCTGATGTTTTACCCAACCTATGCTTTATTTATCATTACAAATTAAATTATGTCCATTTTGATGATTTAGACCCTCTGTTTTGAATATTGTAGACTGAAAATGACTAGCTTAACTGCTGGGAGGTTGGGAGGCTGATATTTATAAAGAACTCTGTGGAATTCAAGATTCCAGTTTTCATTTCTCTTTCTGTAAGAAATGGAGTAAAAAGTTCATTGAATGCCCTAATTAGCTTACCAGCTGAGTTTTAAAGTAAAAAGATAGCCTAATACTATTTTTAATGTCATCCAACAAGGTGATAAATATACTTTCGGGTTGTAAAGGTTAAAAGATTGTTATTATTGTTATTTTTGGTTATAATTGTTGGCTAAGTGCCCACCATGTGTTGGGAGGGTAAAGAATTATTTCCTTCTTTCTCATGAACATTCTGCCTTGCTGGGGAA
Source organism: Cryptotis parvus (assembly GCA_021461705.1). NCBI lineage: Eukaryota > Metazoa > Chordata > Mammalia > Eulipotyphla > Soricidae > Cryptotis > Cryptotis parvus. The sequence goes on along the minus strand of JAJIBD010023591.1, from coordinate 100,688 downwards.
TAGCAGCTACTTTTTGTTCTGGTTTATGATTGTTGTCTGAACAAGAAGAAAGAACTGATGTGCCAGCTTCAGATCTCAATAACTTATAACCTGGATAGTTAACAGGCATGTAACTCCATTTTACTGGCTTGGTTTGAGGGCATAGCTAAGCTGCTCAAAACATTGCTTTGATTAGCCAACTAGGAAAGAGAAATTGAGGGAATGCCTTTTCCTGATCTGTTTTAGTGAATGCATTTGATAGAATCACTTGGAAACTCAGTTCTTCCTGGTGACTCTCTCTGCCTCCTGTACGAATACTGTCTGGAAGGTTTCCTTGGCTGGGGAAATGGGCCGGGGACTGGGGGGCATGTGTAGTGGGTAGCTAACCATGAGAGGTATATCCAGGTCCCAGAAAGCCTTCTCAGGATTTGAGCTCAACTTCGGGACATGACAGAACCTGGCAAAAATGGAAATACCTTCTCTGACATTTTTTGCTCCTGTTTTCTAAATTCACTTTCAGATAAGGGCAGTGAGTTTGCTAGAGTGGGAAGTGCTGACAGACAAAGTGTAGTCTACTACAAAATTCTTCCTGGCACTCTAATTATCCTTTCCTTCTCGACTTCAGTATCACATGTAGCCATGTGTAGAATCATAAAATAATTATGCAGTGTACAAGCTTTCTGGGAGCATGTACCACTGTTTTCCTAATTCTTTATCTCTCCCATTGATCGTGGCGTGTGTGCATTGATCCAAGTCGGCCATCTGGTTAGGCAAGATAAGCGTGCTGGTGTCTTTGCATTGCACTGTCACTAGGGGAGGGGGCACATTTTGGCTGTAGGGAATTACGGGGCAGGATTAGCCTCTTCCTATGAGGAAACGGAATTTTAAATGCAATGTTGCAGCTGCATGGGCCATGTCGCTAACTTCTGTTTTTGCCATGAACGAGTAGATTTTTTCTTCTTGTTGAAATTGTCTCCGAAGGTATAACTATGCCCTATATGAAATGGAGGGTGGGGGTGGGTGGGGACAAGATTCATATTTAGTACATGTTAGATTTATGAGTACCTGATATATTACCGGATTTCTAAATGGTAAAATATGCTTCAAATGATGACAAAAGGCTGCTGGATAAAGCATTTTAAACTGAGTCTCCCTAAGCACTTTCCCTCCCCCACCCCAAATCAACATTATTTTAGAGAGAAAGAAAATATTTGTAGAGGTCTATGCAATGAAAAACTAAAAAGGCAATTGAAACAAATTATGCACGTATCATACACAGCAGAAGGAATTACTGGGCAAAGCTAAGCCCAGGACTGTGGGATACCCTCTCCGTTTGTTTCTCTCGCTCGCTCGCATTCACGTATTGAAATTAATGTTTGCCCCAAGTTGATGACCACTGGGACTGAGTGAATGTGTGATTTAATTCAAAGAGACTTTTTTCCAGCCCTGTTGGCCACTGTTGTTTTTAAAATTTGATTGCAGCCATTGTTGTCTCATATTCTGCAAATGTGTGGAAGACTCAAAAGCTTTTCCTCTAAAATTGAACAATTCTGTCAAAAAAGATTAGTTCTATTTTGTCTGCTGGGTGCTGACTATTCATGAATGTAAAGAGAGAGGGCTTGGGTGTCATACTAAGTTGCTAAGGTGGCTGGATTTCGGCTATTGACTTGAGGATACCAAACTGCAGTCTACAAAAGAGCAGCAGAAGGAGAGGGAGAGACGGCCTGCCATGTGTTTGAGCTATACCTTCTTTTAGCTGCCCATTTATTTCTTTTGTTGCCAGAACTTTTTATTGTCATACAGTTGAAAAAAAATGTTAGACACAAGCTTCAGGCAGCACCAAGCAGAAAAAGGGATTAGCATATCAGTAGGATCATCTTACACTGAACCAAATTCTTTTCAGGATGTATAATTAGCGAATACAGTCTTTTTTTTTTTTTTTTAGTAGCCTATGGATGGGGAAAAAAAATAACCCAAGCTCAGATCTTTGGCTAGACTATTAGAGGAAATAAAAAACAGTTACCAATTTCAGAGGCATATATACGTATAACTGTTTCTTTGCACAGCCTTTTCTGTTCACCTCCAGAAATGTCAGGTTGAGGCGAAAAACTTACTATGAATTTCTGTCTAAAAGGAAAATATGATGTAGTTGAACGTGGTCAAAATTTTAGACCAATGAAATCAGAATTGGTTGAAGTAAATGGAGAGGTTTTCTGAGCAGCAGGACTCAAAGGAAGCGCGTGATCTTTGCATGATGACAATTTACTCTACAGAAGGAGTTTTGACTATAATTAAAAATGTAATTGGGAAATTGAAGGCAGTACAATGTACATTTTGGTTCTATTAGTGAGTAATTCTAAAATTCTCTTCTAACGGGTGGCTGGTAAATATCTTTATCTGGCAGGAAGAAAATGGAAGTCCTGGATTGCTTCCCCTTATCCTCCTCTCACTTTGCTAACAGTTCAGCATTTAAGCAGGTTTATATTCAGCATGCAGGTAAAAGACTTACCTAATTAAGTCATATTTGATGGCATAAATATCTACTTGTATTTTCAGTTATGCAGGCTTTTAGACAAGGACATAGAAAGTGAAGGGAAGGGGAAAAGAATACTTTTTTCTTAGAGCACATTTTTGAAGATGAACAGACTATTAAGTCAGTGGGCTTATCTATAGTTTCTCATTTTAAATTTATTGAGATAACTGACATTTTTCCTTAACACATGGGATGTTTTTGTGTCAGTTTGCACCCTTCATGACTCAGGTTTGAACAGTGAATAATTATCTTTATTTGTGTTCACTCTCCATTAGGGAGCAACAGACACCCTGCCTGACACCCTCCCCCTGTAAAATATCTCGAACAACACTCTTTGGGCCTGATTCTGAATCAACTTCATTTCATAATTTCTGAAGACTTGTAACTCAACTCTGTGACAGTAACTTATAAATGAGCTCATTCTATCACTAAGCAGCGTTGGAAAATGAGGTCCCCGAAAGCAGCTATTTCAGGGTTCACAACCCTTTGAGATAGGAGGGAAGAAGACCATTGAGCTTTTCTTTGAAATTAGAGAATCTACCTATGGTTCTTTCTATTTGTATTTCTTTTGGTTGAAATTTCTCTCAGTCTCTCTGGGTCTCTGTCTCTGTCTCTCTGTCTCTCTCTGTTTCTCTCTGTCTCTGTCTCTCTCTCTCTTTTCCTCTCCCTCTCTCAAAGTAAGAAGATTGAATGGTGTCATCTTCATTTAGGGAAATCACTTTTGTCTGCACGGGTTATATCTCCATGAAAAATATGTATGGCATTTGCAACATCACAAGGCAGAAAGAATAAAAATAAAATGATTGTAAAAATGTGAATTAGGATATCATTCATTATTTCCTTTAATAATCATAACACTACTTCTTAAAAATATTTTGTTATATTAGTTGTCAATAATTATTTATAATATGTATAATTCCTCTGACATTTACTTGTAGAAAGATTTATTTGCCATTTACTTGTAGAAAGTGTACAAAAGACAATGGATTTTGTGTTTATTCTTTTGTTTGGTGCCACACCCAGCTGTGCTCAGGGCTACCTCCTTGCTCTATGCTCAGGGATCACTCCTGGTGGGGCTGAGGGTACCATATGGGGTTTCAGGGATTGAACCCACATTGGCCATATGCATGGAAAACTCTCCATCTGCTGTACTATCACTCCAGCCTCTAATTTTCTAATTCAACTTGTAGTTAATTGTTTCCAAATTACTAACTATGTTATGCACAGAAGCTTGATGGTCTTTTGCGTGCTCAGATACGCCACTGAGATTTTTCTGATGTACAAACATACTTACACCCACCCAAGTCAGAGATCTGAGGAGCTCCCAGGGTGCAGTCCTCAGAAACATGCAGCAAAAGAACAGACAAATCTGGTGCTCAAATGACTGAATTAGAGAAATGCAAGTCAAGCAAGGACTTGATTTGTTTGAAGCCTTATCTGGGTGTAGGAAGGACTGGGGGAGGGAGTGGGGTTGGAACACAATTTAGGTTGAATGGGGCTCAGGGTTTACTCCTATATGTGCTCAGGAATAACTCCTGGAGGTGCTCAAGGGACCATAGGTGGTGTTAGGGACCAAACCCAGGTTGACTGCATGCATGGCAGTACTCACTATTCTATCTTTCTCACCCTATGGGTTTTTAAAGACCTGAGAGCTTTGGTTTCAAGAATTTTATGTAAAGGGACATATAGGCTGATCCACATGCATGATGTCAGCAGGGAGTATAATGGATGAGTCAGACTAGAGAGAGAACTCAATGCAAAACACAGGAATCACAGAGATGGCTCAGAGGGATGAGAAGGGGTAGGAATAGGGGTTTCATATATAAGTTTTCTGTTTCAAGTCTTGTGATGACCTAACCCAGAGAAATGGCCAGAATCGTTTTATAAATATCAGATTTTGGCTTAAAACAAAAAGTAACTTGCAATTAATCAAAACATGTTGACTGGTAATCTGAATAAGATCTTAAATATTGTTTAGTATGGAGTATGATATTTCTATATAAAACCACACATAGACTATTAATATTGTATATTTTGTATTAGTATGCTCTTCATATTAACCCGTTGACATTTTTATTACATCAATTGTGATCTTTTAAACTTTCACCTCCATGGAAAGGGGCCCTTGAACACATAATATGTCAAGTTAACACCCTGCATTGATCTCGTACCATCACTTAAGTGATTGTGGGTTACTGTGATTAGACAAAAAGTAAGACACAAATAAGATCATTAAAAGCTTGGGTATTTATACAATATTAATAGTCTATGTGTGGTTTTATATAGAAACATCATCATTAAAAGCATGATTCAAGTCTAATAAACCTTGTGTTTATTAAGAACAGAGACCAAATTTAAATTTGTAATGGGAACTTCTGCTTCCTGCTTCATCTTTCCAGGTAAGGCTTGCCTTACCTGGAAAGATATCACAGGGTCTAATCTGGAAATGGAGGAAGAATCCCTTCCTTCCAGCAAGGCCCCGGCAGCCTCCACATCCAGCATGGCCGTCTTAAGGGCCCAGACCACAGTACTAGAGTGCGGGGCTGCTTATTTCTAATCAACAAACTACATACTGCTCAGTTATTCTTCCTGTTAATGGGTGAAAATAGAGAAGAAAGAGAACAACCCCAGCCTGATACCTCAACATCTTTCAGGGACCTGACTACACAGACTTACCCCCTGCACACCAATACTAGAAAACTATTGGGGAAAACGTAAAAACCCACCAAGGTTAATGAGCAAATATATCACTAAAGGCATAGACAACAGTAGTAAATTTTCAGTGTTTTAGTGACATCATGATGAGGATGTTCAATGAATTCAAGGAAACAATGGCACAGGTAGTGAGCAAAACACGAGAAAGTATGAATTGGAGTGGAAACAACCACTACGGAGCCTGAGTCGTGGTACAGTGGGTAGCACATTGACATTGCGTGCAGTCAACAAGCTTTAATTTCCAGAACCCAAGATGGTCCCTGGTGCCAGCCCACCAGGAGTAATTTCTGAGTGCAGAGCCAGGAGTAACCCCTAAGCACCACTGGGTGTGGCCCAAGAAAGGAAGAAAGGAAGAAAGGTAGGAAGAAGGAAGGAAGGAAGGAAGGAAGGAAGGAAGGAAGGAAGGAAGGAAGGAAGGAAGGAAGGAAGGAAGGAAGGAAGGAAGGAAGGAAGGAAGGAAGGAAGGAAGGAAGGAAGGAAGGAAGGAAGGAAGGAAGGAAGGAAGGAAGGAAGGAAGGAAATGCGGAAATGCAAGAAAAGAACTACTACAATCAGAAACGACAGAAATGAAGAATATGGTCGATGATATAAAAAACCTCAATAGAAGCTCTGAATACCCAATAGCCACTCCCACACCCCAAAGATGCAACCATGCCCCCAGTCAGTCTCCACCCTCAGCACTGAACTCCCCAGAGAAACTAATCAGCCCAAAACTTCAGGTGCATGGGTTTTTTTTGGACTGAAAACTCCAGGCCTTGTCAAAGTCGGGATGGGTATATTTCACCCACCTCTCCATCTTCCCATAAGACCTGGCAGCCACGCCCATATCCCACCACTGCTGCCATGTGAGTTCATCTGTCTTGTTCCAGAGACTTATAAATAAATTTCAAAAGAGATCAACTAGCAGAAAAATTTCTCAAATACCCATTCCTGGCTGAGACTTCCAGGCATTCTTTGGGAGGGAGGCTTGTGCCTTACTAAAGCCCCAGAAGCCATTCACATACCCAAAGCCACTGCCATGCCTCTGACAGGACGACCTAGTTAAATACCAGGAGGCCCAAAGGGTCCCAGTAAAAATAGACTCAAAAAGGAAAATGCTAACATATTATACTGAAAATACCAAAATCCAGATTTAGAGAGACAGAATACTGAAGGCAGTAAGATCAATAAAGGAATTTACATGCAAAAAAGCCAATAAGATGTGCAGCATATCTATCAAATGAAACTCTGTGTGTCAGAAGTATATGGAGAGACAGCACTAAAACTCAATGAAATGAACACCTCACTAATAATACTCTAGCCAGGTAGAATGTCATTCAGACTTGAAGGAACAATACAAAGCTACATGAATAGGCAATAGCTGAGGGAATTCATAGCCTTGAAACCAGTTTTGCAAGAAGTGTCAAAAGAGCTTCACTTTAGGACAGGACAAAATTCCTAACAGGTGGCATTAAGTATGGCACTCACTAAAGAAACATATGGTTGCCCTGTACTAGATAAAGAAAAAATATGTTTACTCCTAGCTTGTTAAGGAATTTTATACATTCTCGACAATGAATTAACATCTTATTTATATTGGTTAAGATAACTTAGCAATAAGTCATAACAAATGGACTTTCATTGTTTTATTTTCTGATAATTCTATCTGACATTCCTTAAAGTTTTGTTGGAGCAAGTAATATAAAATAAATTTGTTATATTCCTACGGGGGAGGACTGGGTGTGAGGAAGTAGGGAGAGGGTGGGAGGGAACCTGGGACACTGGGGGGAGGGGGGACACTGGTAGTGGGATTGGTGTTGGCACATTGTGTGCCTGAAACAACTGGCATGAACAGCTTTGTATATCATGGTGCCTTTATAAAAATTAAAAGATAAAAAATTTTTAATGATGTCAGAGTTTCCATTTTCAATCATCTGCTCATTTTAATGCACACAATGTATGTCTTTTAAACTGCTTTTCTGTTTTTTGCAGATTTGGCGTAAATTAGATATTGTTTTTTTAAATGGACAAAACACACTCTATCATAAATCAGCTGACTTTTTTTTTTTTCTTTTCCAGTTTTGTCTTTTAGTTTTTGAGTTACAGTTGGTAGCTCTCGGGACTTACTCCTGACTCAGTGCTTAGGGATCATTTCAGGCCATGTTCAGGGGACTACATGTGCCAGGATTTGAACCAGGATTGGTTGCATGCACGGCAAGGGTGTTAACCCCTGTGCTATTTCTCCGACCCACAACTGATTTTGCTTTACACTGGCTATGTACAGAGCTATTAGCAAACAAGAGTCTTTCTGTTCTTACAAGTAGAAGTTGTATAATGAGATATTTGTGTTCAACATGCTCTTACATGTTTTACTGATTAATCCATAATGTAAAAACAAGAGACTTTTTATTTTAACTTCTGGTAACGACTAAGATCTTATCAGATCAATAGGCACTATTATACGTACTTTACCATCATATCTCATCCGTAACCCTATGAAATGCTATTATTGATATACCTCACTTAGAGCTAAATAAACTGAGATACAGAGAGGTCAAGTGACATGTTTAAGGTCATAAGGTAGTCAGTTGTGGAGCTAGGTTCACAATTAGGTAACCTGACTCTTTTTTTTAAACCACGCTACATTAACCTTTTACCCTTTTCATAGAATTAAAAAAAAACTCAGTTTTTCAAGATTGTTACAGTGGGAAGCACATACCCAGGGAAATAAAGACAAAGATATAGATAAACTCATTAGGATCAGCAATAGACAACAATAGCCATAAATCCCTGTTAAGAGTTTTAATCCAGACCTCCATATGCATAGAATGTAAGAACTGGATGGGAATTATTACTTCATTAAAGTCTAATGCTTTTATTTTACAAATGAGGGGATGTGGCCCAAACAGGTGAAATGATTTGCAAACTGGAATGAGAATTCATAGTTCATTTAAGCTCCAAACTACATATTTTTCTATATTGTTGAAATTTAATTCAAATTTAATCAAGTAGTTCAGAACTCTGGGGAAGAGAGCAAAGTGGTCAAAGATATGCATGAAGATGATAACTGGTCCTACTGGTAGGCTTAGGAATCACTAAAATATATTAAAATTCTGAAAAGAAGTATCTAAAGGATTAATTGGTAAGACATTTTTTCTCTTTTGGGGTCATGCATGGCAATACTCAGGTGTTACTCCTGGCTCTGCACTCAGGAATTTCTCGTGGTGGTACTCGGGGAATCATATGTGACACCAGGGATCGAACCCAGGTTGGTTTCGTACAAGGCAAATGCCATAATTGCTTTACTATCACTTTGGTCCCTAAGTTGGAAAGACTGTTGACATGAACAAAAAGGGGATAGAAAACTTCAAGTCCAAATTCAAGGCAATGGTGAACTTGGAAAGATGAAGACTGAAAAAAAAATTTGAGTCATTTTCACAACTTGTCACTTGTCACTTGTCTTCCCGTTCATTGATTTGCATTTTCACAACAAAATAAAAAATTTGTATTTCTGAAATTTGTATTTCACTGCAAGCCTGGCGAGCTGCCAGTGTCATATTTGATATGCCATATACCAGTAACAATTATATTAGGTCATTCCCATGACCTGATGTAATGGTTTGAGGCTCTTTATGTTCCTGGAGCAAGCAGATGCCCTTGGGCTCTACTAGCATGAGGCAGGGCATATGGAGATGTTACTGGTGCCCGCTTGAGCAAACAGATGATGAACGGGAAGATAGTGATAGTGATAATGATGATTTCTGAGGTCTAAGTCAGGTTCCCCCTCACTTTTAAAGTACATGATTTTTTTTTTTTTTTTTGCTTTTTTTGGGTCACACCCGACAATATTCAGGGGTTTCTCCTGGCTCTGCACTCAGGAATTACTCCTGGTAGTGCTCGGGGACCATATGGGATGCCAGGGATTGAACCCAGGCCGACATGGGCCGGCAGCGTGCAAGGCAAACACCCTACCTGCTGGACTATCGCTCCGGCCCCTAAAGTACATGATTTTAATTGTACATTGGATCACCAAGTGTGGATGTTTCTTGCAACTGAGAAGCCTGTAAATGAAAAGGCAGAGATAATCTAGGCCAGAGATGCAGATCTGAGAGCTCCAGGACTCAAAAGGAGCATTCATTTGAGCATTCATTTCCAGAACTCAAATCAGAGCATTCAAATTATTACTACACACAGACAGAAGGACGAACATCTAATAACAAACAGAAGGCTTGAAAAGACTCCAGAACTGTTTTTCCTTTTTAGAAGTTCTTACCTGCATTTTCAAGGTCTAATATTTTGGTTAATGACTGTTTTAGAATAGTTATTTAAATAATTCACAACACTTTTAACTCTAAACCTGCTGCTGCTAAATTAGGTCTTTTTCAAATAAAGAAGCCTAATTGCAGTCTACATGTGTTTCCTCATGTTGGCTATTCTGATGACTACAATGCCTGTCAAGGCAAACAGCATTTTTTTTCCCAAATAATGTGTATGAATTAGAAAAAGTTTTGATCGGGCCCAGATCCAGGTTACCTGCATTCATATTCCAACTGTTATCAAGATAGGTTAATGCCAAAAGTTAAGATTTGCAGAGGAAGAAAGTGGGCCAGTCACCAAGGAAGGGAGTTCTGTTTTCACTGTGGAGAGAATGTAGTCTTAATTAGGTAAACAAAGAGGTTTTTTATTACATTGTCAACACATTTCACAAAATCTCCATTTAAGTTTCTTCTTAAAGAAACTAGAAAATATTAAGAAAGTTAATTGGAGGGCACTCAAATGACAACCAACAAACAGGCACAATTATCTTGTGACTGGTGTGTGACTTAGGGATGTTTTTATCTTTCATTTGTGGCAGGATTTTAGAATGTGGGAATGCCCAACCAAGTGGAGGCAGGTTCAGTATTAAACGACACATTCCTCTATTTATATTTAAATAACCATCTGCATGAAATTATGCACAAACCATGGAATAATTCCTCATAGAAATTACTGTTTAGAAAATAAAAAATCTGAGACATGGTGTGCTTTTCATATTAAATTGCCCATTTCCAGAACATCACATACATTTGCACAATGTAGAGATGCTGCATGTGGGCCAATACAAATTGCTTACAATGTTAATGAAGATGGATGGGGAAAGCTGAAAAACATTCATTTACAAGCAAGGGGGAAGAGCTGCAGCTTATGCAATCCCATCCTTAATTTTTTTCTGCCTTGATAATATACAAGTGAATGATGGTAACTTAAATAATATAGCTCTTAGAAACGTTCTGTTATGAATTTTCATTTTCAGATTTGAATATGGTCTATTTTTCCCATTTGGACTGAAAACAGTGCTTGTGAAGCTTGGAGGCATACTGCTCGGCTAGGAAAGGGAATCTTCCTTGTTGAAGAAAGAGGAACAGGGAGACTGACTATAAAATTTAGACAGCCTTTAAAATAAAAAAAGAGAAAAATCATTTCCTCATTCTGTAGTAGTTCCTTTTCCAGTTTTTATGCTGATATCCTTTGTAGTCTGCTGCTACCAGCCCAGAACTACTATCCACTTTTTCCAAGTTCCTCAGCCCAGCTACAATGATGGTTGACTCCAAGAAGAATAAAGTTTGCTCTAAGAAGAGAGAGATCTGTTTTTTTGAACATCTCTCCTTCTAACACAGTCCATCACCCTTTGCCTAAACGGGAAGAGGGTGGAGAAAGGGGCACACATGAAGAATGGGGATATGTGGGAAGATGGGGGAGGAACCTTTTGCTAGTAAGTAAAGCATAGTGAGTTGGGAAGAAAGGCTCATCTTTCATCCAGTATTAATCATCCAGTATTAATTCTCCATCAGTCAGGACTCCTTGGGTACTACTGATTGGGTACTACATGATTGGGTACTACTTAGGTGAATGAGATAAAGGCACAGAGTCACTTAGTTAAATATATGTAAATGTTGTTGTTCCTCAAGCTCCACAAAAATTCTGTTTCCTTGAGTTCTCCTATTCAACAACACACATTTGTTAATTTATTTATTCAATTGCTCAACAAATATTTCTTGAGGTCAGCCCCAGGCTAGTTACTGGGAATACCACCATGGACAAGAGAACTCTAATCCCTGCTGCCCCAAGCTGAGAGGTCAATGAAAGACATCAATGCTGTAGGTAAACATACAAGGAGCACACATCCCACGCTAAGAAGGCTCCATACACGAACAGCTATTTAAGCTTAGCTAAAGTTGACTGAAGATCAACTTTGTACAGGACACTTTACTATTAGATAATAAGGAGTGAACAGATCTACAAGTTAGATGTACTACTAACAAGAAGTTAGTAGTACATCTAACTTCTCACCTAGATGTACAAGGTAAGAAGGGTGCAAGTAAGCAGATATAATTAAAGTCACTAGGTATTAGGGAGTCGGGAGATAGCTTGAAGGGCTGAGTGCCTGCTTTGCATATGCGAGACCCCAGTTCCAGCCCCTGATGCTGCAGGCCACCACCACCTCAGACCTATTGGGGCCACCCTAGTGGCACCCAGAATCTCTGGGGCTGGGTAGTACTCAATTGCTGCACCAAAATATTAAACAGTCAGACTCATATAGCTGTCCTGAGTGTCAAAGGGACTTGTCCCATGCCCTCTGAGCATTGATGAGGAACATAGTCCACTCCCAACTACAAAGTAATATTCCCCAAAATCTTACTGGAATAAAAAATCATTTCCAAATGGAGAAGAGAAATAGGGAAAACTTAACTTACTCTGGTCTTTTTTAGGGAGGAGTTTGTGGAGGGCATCCCCTTGTTGCTCCCAGCAGTAGTTCAGAGCACCAAAACCAGGCCTTTCACATTCTAGTCCACTAAGCCATCTCTCCAGACCTCTTGTAGTAAAGCCTTCGAGAATGACTAGATGTGATGTCAGAGAAGAATCAAAATCTAGGCAGACCTTGCAAAGGTCTGAAGGTCTGAAGAAGGTCTTAGATGAAAAGTTGGGAGAGATCCCTGAGCAGGAGACATGACTGCACTGTCTGGGCTGTGGGAAAAAGAATAGGACATGTGCTGAAGGATGCTGGAAATTTGGGGTCTAAAGAGGCAGACAGTGGCAGTCACCACGAATCTCAGGGGCGGCACTCTACTAGGCCTCCCTCCCTTACTCCTCCAGAATGGAATGAGGTAGGGGTGCTAGGGATTTCATTGGCTTAGGTTGTACTACTCAGATGAGTGAGGAGCAGTGAGGGACTGAACCACCAAGATCACCCATAAGCCTCTTGTCCCATTGTCCCTGAACCAAAGTTTTCCCTCAAACTCTAAGACAAGTCTGGAATAAGAGCTCCTTGCAGATTGCAGGAGAGCTTAATGGATGCTTAATGGGTGTATTGAACCCACTCGGTTCCAGCCTCTTTGCAGGAATGAACAAACACGTAGATCTCACCCTCACATAGGCCAATATTCTGAGATAGTACAGCTGTGATCTGTGAAATTATTTATTGCATGACACAGGAAGAACTCAAAGGAGGATGAAAGAATGTATCGTCTCTGCAGAGAATCAGAGAGGGATGGGGAAGCATCAAGAGTGGGAAGTGTTAAGGCTTGAAGGTTAAAGAAAAGAAATCTTTAGTCTATTATAGCAATCCTGGCAACTTGTCATAGAGGTAAGACAAAATACAGTGTGCTCAGTAAATGTATATTTACTTACACACATAGCAGTCTGTTGAATAGCTGTTGAAGAGTATATGGAAAGATGATACTGCATAGAAATTCAGGAGTTAGATAACCCTCTTTGTATGTTAAGGCATTTATTTTTCATCTTTTTGTTGTTCATGATTGGGTTTCAGTTATATAATGTCCCAACACCTGTCTTTTCACCAGTGTGCATTTCCCACCACCAATGTCCCTGATTTTCCTCCTGCCCTATGTTAAGATATTTAGACAATAGAGGTATTGAAAATTCTTGAGCAGGATAGGTAGAGGCAGACACTGGTGGTGGATATGACATTGGAAAATTGTATGCCCGAAACAATTTATTATCAGTTTTCTTAATTGACTTACTGTGTGATAAACCATTACAAAGCTGTTCATGATTGGGTTTCAGTCACACAGTGTTCTGCACTCCATCCCTCCACCAGTGCACATTTCCCAACACCAATGTTCCCTGTTTCCCTCCCCCCCCAACCTGCCTCTATGGCAGGTACTTTCCCTCCTCTTCCTCCCTCTTCTCTCTCTCTCTCTTTCTCTCTCCTTTTATGCACTGTGGTTTGCAATAAAACACTGAAGGGTTATTATGTATATCCCTTTACCTACTTTCAATAATCAGAATAGTCAGTTCTAGTCTCATATTACTATTTCTCACTATTATTGTCAAATTGGTCCCTTCTCTATCTTACCTACCCTCCACAATGCCCCCCACACACACATAGTAGATTCCAACCATTGGCATGTCCTCCTGGCCCCTGTTTTCCCTAGCCTTTGACATTAGCCTCATGTTTTTATATCCCATAAATGATTCCAGTCATTCTATATCCTTCCTCCTTCTGACTCATTTCACTCAGCACAATACTCTGCCTGACTATCCAGTTATAAGCAAAATTTCATGACTTCATTTTTCCTAATAGCTGCATAGTATTCTATTGTGTACATGTACCCTAATTTCTATATCCTGTTGTCTGTTCTTAGGCACTCAGGTTGTTTCCAGATTCTGGCTATTGTGAATAGTGCTGCAATGAATATAGAAGTACAGATGTTGTTTCTGCTGTGTGTTTTTGGGGCCCTGGATTTATTCACAGGAGTGGTATTGCTTGATCAAATGGGAGCTCAACTTCTAGTTTTTGAAGGAATGGCCATATTGTTTTCCCAATGGGCTGGACCAGTCAACATTCCCACCACAATGGATGAGAGTCTTCCCCACATCCATGCCAGCACTGATTATTCTTGCTCTTTTGGATATGTGCCAGTCTCTGTGGTGTGAAATGATGTTTCTTTTTTTATTTGCATCTCCCTTATGATTAGTGACAAAGAACATTTTATATGCCTTTTGGCCATTTGAATTTCTTCTTTAGGAAAGTTTATGTTACTTTCTTCTTCCCGCTCTTTGATGGGGTTGGATGGGTTTTTTTCTTATAAAGTTCTACCAGTGCCTTATATATCTTGGCTATTTCCCCCTTCTCAAATGGGTATTGAGTAAATATTCTTTCCTAATCTGTGGACATCTTGGTCACCATTTCTTTTGAGGTTCAGAAGCTTTTTTAGTTTCACGTAGTTCCATTTGTTTATCTTTGCTTCCACTTGCTTGGTTAGTCAGGCATCTACTTTCTATAAGGTGATACCACCAAGGGCAGTGCTAGATGAAGAGAAACTTATTTGCCTTTGGGGGGTGGGGGAGAGTCCAATTCTGAACATACCACATTTGTAGTAGGTAAGTGGCATATCAACTATGAACTAAGAAGACACAGGATTGGGGTAAGATTGTGTGTGTGTGTGCATGTGTGTTGTGAGGCCAAACTCAGTGATGCTCAGGAGTTACTCCTGCTCTGCACTCAGTAATCTTAGTAGTGCCCAGGGTACCAGATGGGATGCCAGGCACTGAACCCAGATTTGTCACTTTTCTGTGGTATATAGAATACTGGAAGAAGAAATGTACTGAAGTAAAAGGAAGATGCCTAGATCACTCCCCCAGTATGACAACCCTTTAATGTATGTTCTGTAATCCATAGTCTGGAGGGAAAGAAAAAGAGAAAGAGAGAGAAACGGAAAGAAATAAAGAACCTGCCATGGAGGAGGGCTGGCGGAGGGGGAGGGAACCGGGGACGTTGGTGGTGGGAGATGGGCACTGGTGGCGGGATGGGTGCTGGAACACTGTATGACCAAAACCCAAATATGAACTTTTTAATTGTATATCTTTGTAATTGTAAAAATAAAAAAGTAAAAAAATATATAATAAATAAATATAGAGTATAGAAAAAAGAAAGAAATCAGAAGGGGAAAAGAGAACAGGAAGTAACTGGTGGTGGGCATTAAGGATTCATTCCTACTGGTGATATGGTGAATGGGATAGCCATATATCCAAACACAGACTCAAAAAAACTGAAAACATGAGATCTAACCCATAATTACTGAAACTTTGTAATGTGACTGTGACGTTGACAGGTGGGGATGTTGTGGTGGGGAGGTAATACAGGAGCACTGGTGAAGGGAAGGTGACACTGGTGATGGGATTGATGTTGAAATATCAGGTTCCATGGTGTAATGGTTAGCACTCTGGACTCTGATGTTGAAATATCATATGCCTAAAACTCAACTATCAATAACTTTGTAAATTACAGTTCTTTAAGGAGCCCAGATCAACAACACATAGGCAAACACTCTACCTGCTGTACTATCTTTTCAGCCCCATGGGGCAAAGATTTGAAATACTAGTTTCCAGAGCTATTTGAAGTCACCAATGAAGTTAAATTGCTCTGAAAGAATGGGTAAAGTCCAAGTACTGTTGGAATAGGGCTCTGTACAATGCCAGTGGTTAACAGGTATTTTCTGAGAAGGGACATCCTAGTCTTAAATTGAAAGCTGAACATACTGCATTTGTAGTGTAAGTGGAATATCTTACTTAGGCTGAAGTAAGATTGAAGTTGAGTATTACTATGAAGACACTATATTGCTCCAGCCATGAGAGTCATGATTTGCATCCACAAGACTTTACTATAACACAGGGAGTTTCTACTTAAGACTACCAAGTTTAAAATATTAAATATTTATTTTAAATTGATGAAAAATGGCATGGATATGTTACAGCCCTATTTCATGTATTTATAGGTTAATAATTTATATGTTAAGAATTAAGACTCTGCTTACTCTTGATTCCAAGTCAATGACCCAACTAAGATGCTTCGTTTCCAAAGACACTATCTCTGGACTTTTATTTATGGTATTCTGACACCCTGATAGGCCCCCTTTCCCCATCACACCTTTAACCACTCCACCATCTTTGCTTAGTCGTTGCTGTTGTAAAAGTCATGTAAAACCTTTCCTCCTTGGAGAAGCCTTTATCCCTGATCCCCAATCCACCCTGCACCAATTGTCTCAGGTGTCTCTCGTATAGATTTCCCCTCATTGTTCCCAAATGCTCATAATATCCGTGTTGTAATGAGACATTTTCTGATCTGCTTCCCCTCCCAGACTATGGGCAGGGAAGTAAATATATCTTGCCATACCCATGTCTGTAGTATTGTATATACAACACACAATGTCTGACATGGTAGAGGCATGTATTGAACATTGTTAAAGGTTAAAGATATACACCACTCTCACCTCCCTTGCTCTCTTTCTGCCTCTTCATTTGTATACTTTTTAATCTGATAGAATTGAGAAAGCAGTTTCAAAATTCCCTATCAGCTATGTCAACTTCTCCATTTACAGCCTTTCTCCTTACCCTCTTTGTTTACAAGTCCAACTTCAGCCTGCTAGAATGCCACACCCTTAAGGCAGCCCCTTTCTATTCAGCAGCCCTGGACAGCGCATGAGGGAGTCTGAATATCATGTGTGTGATATTTCAGAGGGAAGCAGGAGGTCCAGGCAAAGAATTATTATTTATTGTTGGCCAACTAGAATATCTGAGTTCACATTTGAAAATTCATGAGTTAAAATAAAAGCCCCTGAAGTATAGTCTGAATCCTTGGGGGGATCTCTTTAATCCTGGAATCATGTGAAGACCCCAAGGCAAAGTATACTTATTCTGTTGTTGTTTCTAAGTTGTGGGTGTGCAATGGGGAGAGAGCAAAGATGTGAAATGGGGAAAAGAAGGAAAGTTGTTTCCTAATTTTTATAGCACAGGTGACATATATAAGAATTTTAGTTGGGGGAAATAACAGAACTGAAACATCTGAGAACAACTTCAAAATGAAGTGATAAATTTCCAGAAAACAGTTCTGCATTCATGGTGAATATCAAACTTTGACACCATTCCTGTCAGTAAGAAGATCCCTGCATACACGTTTACCACGTTCTCTGGGCTGTATTCACAATAGACTAGAGTAGACCAGGAAATCCCATTTCTTGCTTACCCAAAGACGTGTCCCAGAGAAGAATGAATGAGATACTCCTGATGAAAATATAGTACAGACAAAAATTTAGATGGAAATCCATTTTTAGATGGAAATTTAGATGAAAATCCATTCCAAGCTTTTAACAAAAGCCACCTGTTATTATTTTTAGAACGAGCTTTGGTGGGTCCTTGGTGGCCAATCAGCAAGCATGAGGTTGGCAAGACAAATCTAATCAGAAATTACCAAGACCATGGTGGTGGGAGAGGTACATTCTGAATAATAGTGGAGTTATAGAAAGGCGGCTACTCTGGCATGGGCAAGTTTCACAGCATCTGAAGACAAAATGGCTTGAGGCTTAGTCATTGTTTAAAAGCCATTCCTCAAATTCCTTGTTTACTGTCAGCACAGAGAGTTGTGGACTCTGTGACTTTAGCTGTTAATGGGACTAAACACTTATGCCAACAGATTAAGCCTTGCTGAAACATTAAGAAAATTGGCCCAAACAGAGTCTGGATGGATTGTTGTTTAGTGGCTGTTGCTTTTTTATTGGGGGTTGGGGGAAGTGACTGCCCCAAGACAATGGCTTTTTTGATACCTGTGAAATAGTAGCAATTGAAAGGACAACTGAGTAGATTTTCTACTGAAGGGAAGAGATTGTTTCAGGGGGAAAAAGTGAACATTTAATTTCAATGGTTTCAACTGCCCACATAGCACATAAATGAGATTTCTTGAAAATAAAACTGACAAATATTTTGAAGCCACCAAAAGTTTTGGAAGAGTCTGTTATAGTTGTTTAATTTTGAAGCTATAACTCATTTCTAGGAAAGATGAAAAAATCATTCAGCTAAAGAGGGCCTCCTGGCAGTGGGATGATACTAGGGTAGAAAGTTATTGAAGGTAGAAAAAATTCTTTTTAAAAATATTCTTCTTTGTTACACTGTACCTTTAAAGATTTATCTAATCTCTTGTCATTGAGAAGAGAATCAGAGCTTGCAATAAATCCAATAAATTTTCCTTTCAGATTCCCTAACCTCTTCAAGAAAAATTTATATATTGACTTAACAGACTGTCTTTAGCATAACTTGACTTTTTTAAAAAATAAATCTTCCAAGAAAGAATAAAAAATAATCATTATGCCATTTTTTTATTCCCAAGTCTTAAACTTTACAGTTTGGAAAGAACTTTACACTAAAAATTAGAATAAAATTAGACTCATTTTATTCTTTCTGTAATCTTTTGCATTAAGACTTCTTAGATTGTTTAGCATTGAAACTGATTTTAGGTTTGGAAATGAAAAGTTTATAGTTTGTAACAATTATTTTGTGTACAAGCATAAAAATGCCTTTTTTTTTTTTTGCTAGTAAGAAGTACTCCAAAATGTAATGAATGATTGTAATTCTTCTCTCTAATCCTCCTTATAATTTTATCTATGGCCAGGTTCTTTTCATATTTCGTATCACAAATCAAAAAAAAATTTTACTGGTAACTTTTGCTGCGGTTAGTAAAGAAAGGAAGAATAAAGGTAGGGATGAAAAGGAATGAAAGAGAGAGAAAGAGGAAAGAGGAAAAAGGAAAGAGAAAAGAAGGGAGAAAAGAAGAAGAAAAAAATACATTATTAGCTTTTCTCTAAAAGCTAATGTTCAGAGAGAGGTGCTAAAGATGTCTTTGATTCCAATGTCTTTGGAAACTTCAAACTTGACTTTGATAAATCATTATAATAACCAGGGTGTTCTTTTTTAGTCTTACTCCTAATGTCACTAGCCAGAGTTCTAAAGGCATGCTCATAATATTTGCTTTTCATCTGAATCAAGGAGGCAAGGCTAAGCAAAAAGTATTTAACAGAGCATATAGGATTGAAGCGATGAAAATCAAGGACCCTGGTAATTGAACCTTTTGGGGAGAGGGAGAGAATCTTTCTTCTGGATCCTACAGTCCATTTAATAGGATAAAATTAGCTTGAGTGGTTTGGTGTTTGAAGAGGATATGATGTAATTGGAAGTGCCTCCTGGGTTTGCTGCTGGACAAAGCAATCAGGTGAAGACACAGGAGGGCATGGAAGCTCTGAAGTATGAATCTTGCCTTCCGCCTTCCTAATTAGCCTAAATTAGCTATGCCAGTTTTCTGCTTGCTTTTGAATTTTCCTGCTAATGCTTCTTTCAGGGTGGAAGGGAGACAAATATGAAATGCCCAGTAAGTTCTATCCAATGACAGTCTATCCCCATGAACGGTGGGGTTTTATAGTGAAGACCGTAAAACATGAGTCACAGGAACAAGTGGATGTTGGGCACAACCCCTAGGGACTGAGGGTGCTGCAGCTTGCTCTGTGTGATGAGGAAGTTTTGAAAGCATAAGTAAAAATTTGGTGATTGAAAGAATTTTCACACATCATCCAGAGACTTCACTTGAGAGAATTGCTGCTGACTACTTAGCTTGAGATGAACCAGGTATGTTTCTCACAGCACATGTGTTTCTTCTCAGAATGAATTGCCAAGTCAGAAGAGATGTGTTTTTGTGTGTGGAGCTAATGTCATTCAAATTTTTTTTTACTTTTTCCCTAGTCAGTAAACTCTGTACAGAGATTTACAGCACAAGTTTGAATAAATCAATATCAATTAGATCAGTATTAGAGTAGAAATAAGTATAAGAACTCAACCTTAAAGAAATAAGTATACTATCTCAACCTTTAACATAGACTTAAAAAGTTTAGTTCTTAACAAGCAGAGCAATAATGGTGTATAGACCAAAAAATATAAATAATAGAATAAAAAAATTATTTTAGTGATTGTTGACAATCAGCCAGAAGCACAGGTTTCTCCCTGAGTCCCTTGTCATTAGTTCTCATAACTTTACTTTGTTGTTCCTAAGAGGTGTTCTGAATAAACTGATGTTGGTTTTTCAATTTTTTATGTGTCATAAAAAATTTCAGATGTTCACATAACATCTGAAAACAAATGTTTAAGATGACAAGTAGAAACACACAGACAAACAATTACACCAACTGTGTGTTTTATTTGACTTATTCAACTTGCCATATCAAATATGTACCAAGCTGAGTCCTGGGGCTGGAGAGATAATACAGTGGGTAGGGTGTTTGCCTTATACACAGCCAACCCAGTGTCAATCCCGGTATCTCTTAAAAACACTTGGAAAGATCCCTGAGCACAGAGGCAGGAGGAAACCCTGAGTATCACCAGGTGCAATCAAAAACAAAAACAAAGTTTATTGAATCCTGTGGGATTTGCAGAATCCTCACTTGTGTCTGTTGAGGCTTCTCCTTTGCAAATTAGGGACTCCAAAGCTTCTATTTCATAAGTTTCAGGGAAAATATGCCCCTAGCAAAGAAAACTGTCTTGAGGTGTGTCTTCTGTCCTTTCTACATATCCAAGATCCAATTCTATACTTCTTAGAAGTTCATTTGACATTGAAGCTTTTGGTAACACAAAACTTAATGATTTCAAAACATTGACATGATGCATCTCAGTTTAGTAACTTGCAGAGTGAGCAGGGGCACAGATAGACTATATAATAGATATGAGTTGATTTGTGTTAGCAAACAGATCATATGAAAGTGGGTGGTAGCCAGGAGGGCAGCCATGCTGTGCTGCAATGTGCTTTGCAACACCATGGTGCAACATGACACATGGTTCCTGCCTGTTGGCTCTTGCTCCTCCAGCTATGTCTAAGATCCCTCTGTACAGGATCTGGTTCTCATCAATAGGGAATAGAATAATGGAAATCTTTCATTGTGAAATTGTGTTTACGTGAAGCATGGAAACTACATGTTAAGATCACATATTGTTTAGCCAACTGGGCAGTGCTGTGACTTTCTTATCAATCCAACTTGACTCAGACCCAGTTTTTGTGACCTAACCCTTCCCAATCCTCCAGTACATTTCCATTCATCTTTCCACCTACGACAAGGCAACTAACTCATGTGAGGCAGCTTAAAAGAACACAGTACACAGTTCTCCCATCAGCTTTATGAAAAGTATTAATTGATTTCCTTTGAATTCCCATTCTAATTACTTATTGTGTATATAGGTTATCATACATCTTCTCATTTAAATTGTATTTGGTGTTCACCTTCAGAAGATCTAAGATCATGTTGTCCATTGGCTCAAAGCTACCAAAAGGACTTTGCTGAAGTCTGATTGATATAACTGGGAACTTGACATCTAACTTATGTGTTGTTGCATAAATTTTGGTCTGAGGACAAATAAATGAAAAAAAGATAGCTCCACTATTCTGTGAGGGGGAAATCCATGTATTCAATGAATACTTACATGTATACAACAGAATGCATTCAGCACGCATTCAGGAGAATGCATTCAACCGCCATGCATGCAACAGAATACTTTCATGTGATGAGAACAATTTGAGCTGGTAAAAATATAGAAACAGGTGGTCACGCTCACTTTGGTCTGGGTGAGAAGCCCAGTTTGAAGCCTGTCTCCCTAAGGCTTGTGCCCACAGCCCACAGACTATTCTCAGCATGGACAGCCCACCCTGCCCTGCACTAGCACTCTACATTTTCATTGTCAGTCCACTAGACATGGACACTGACAGCCACCAGCACTACCCTCCCCCACCCCCCCATCTACTGTGGTTGGACTTACTGGGGAGGTTGGAACATTGAGCCATAAGAATATTTTTTAAAAAGTCAATAAATCACAAAGACCATTAAAATGGAAAAAGGAAGAGAGAAGGAAGGAAGGAAGGAAGGAAGAAAGGAAGGAAGGAAGGAAGGAAGGAAGGAAGGAAGGAAGGAAGAGGGAGGGAGGGAGGGAGGGAGGGATGAAAGACTGAAAGAAGAAAGAAGGAAGGAGGATGGAATGAAGGAAGGCAGGCAGGCAGGCAGGAAGGAAGGAAGGAAGGAAGGCAGGAAGGCAGGAAGGTAGGAAGAAGGCAGGAAGGCAGGAAGGAAGGAAGGAAGGAATATTATATATTCCTTCTATATTATATAGAAGTGGACATAATAAAAAGCAAATCTGCCCTCATGGTCTTTCAGACTAGTAAAACAATTAAATAAAAAAAGTAAAAGGGGTTCTTCATGTAATATTAAAAGTTATCAAAAATAGTTAAAACCTTAAAGATATACTACTTCACCCCCATTAAGATGACTGTAAGGAACAAAGAGAAAGATAAAGAACAAGATTTGGTACTCCTTACTTGCACAAAAGCATCAAGGCTGCACTACCTCATTTTGTAGTCTCAACTCATGAAAATATCAGGTTCAGGCACGACCTAGATCTTTTAGGGACAAGTGATATAAAAATGAGACCATAATGTTAATATTAGATACATATGCTGACTGATATGTATGTATGGTTTCTTTTAAAAATTAGATTTTTATATTTATATATTCATTATATTATTCATTCTACTCTTTTGGGGTTCTGAGACTGGATCTCCAACATGTGTGGGGATGCCCCCATATTAAAATAAGAAGTTCCCAGAATACAAGCTGGATGTCCTACAGTTCAGCTCTATTCTGACAAATTCTACCCAGAGATATCTGGCTCCTTGGATTAAGGGGCTTAATCCGACAGAACTGTTCCCCACCCCCAGGTATAGACACAAGCCCAAGTTGTTTTCTGGTGTTTGGACTGATTAACTATAACCCTTTCCTTAGACACTGAGTGCCAGGTGCAAGGCCAGGTTGTATTACTGACCAACTGGCAGTAAATCAGAGGTTCCCACAAAATCCTCCTTGGGTACAATTAATTTTTCTGAAGTGACACACAGAACTCAAAAAAACATTTTATATACTGCCTTATTGTAAAAGGAGATATTTCAGACACATTCAAAATAAAGACATGCATTGGTCAAGTATGTGGGAGTGAGGTAGAGATTCCATACCCTCTACAGAAAAACCACTCTCTCCAAATCTCCAAACCACTCTATCCCTGTGTTAACCCTTTGCATGTTCTCTCTGTCTGTCTGTCTGTCTCTGTCTGTCTCTCTCCCTCTCCCCTCCCTCTGTCTCTCACAATCTTTTAAATTTTTATTGAAGTTTCATTACATTTGCCTGATTGTTTTACTCACTAGCCACTGACATTTGATTTTACCTGAGGGTTAGGACTGAAAATGCCAATCCCCTAAATTACATATTTAACTCTACTAGCAACCAGCTCCCAGACTTTGATCACCTCACTTGATCACTTGAATCCACGTTATTCATCAATTTGCTCGAGCAGGCGCCAGTAACATTTCCATTGGACCCTATCATGTGCCAATGTAGCCCAGTGGCATCTGGTTGATTCAGGAATATGAAGAGCCTCAAACCGTTCCTTCAGGGTCTTGACAAAGAAGTCTGACCATCTTGTAGGTGGGCGGCCACGTGATCTTTTCACATCCCGTGGGATCCAGTCGGTAACGGCTCTAGTCCAGCAGTCATCTCTAATCGCATTACATGTTCAGCCCGTCTGATTTTCGATGCCTTGGCAAACGAGATAGCGTCCCAGATTCTGGAATAGCAATGGAGGTTGGAGCTCCGGACTCCTTCTCTCACTTTTGTGAGGCGTGATATTCCAAGCATAGCTCTTTCTATGTCTCTCTGGGAGACCCGAATAGCATTCTCATCCTGCTTTCATAGGGCCCAGGTGTCTGAGGCATATGTTAATGCAGGGAGAACGGTGGAGTCAAAGAGATGTGCCCGCAGCCAGAGGAGACATTCCATGCCGCTCTCTTCCTCCTGTGCAGCTCATGTTTTAGGTCATTCATCATGTGGACTTCTCGAACTAGGTACACATAGCTGCTGCATTCAGAGATGTCTGTTCCATTGAGAGTGAATGGGGCCTCTGGAACTAGTTCATTTTTCATGAACATTGTTTTGTTTAGATTCAGTTGCAGACCTATCTTTCCACATTCTTGGTCGAAGTCAGCCAGCATTTGTGCCACTTGGCTAAAGTTTGGTGTTATTAGAATGATATCTTGGGCAAAGCAGAGGTGGTGTAGTTGCTGATCATCTATCTTCACTCCCATTCCTTCCAATTCTAATTGTCTCATGATGTTCTCAAGGGTGGCGCTGAAGAGTTTTGGTGAAATGGTATCACCCTGCCGAACCCCTCTTTGACATCAATGATCACTTCCTTGTAGAATGGTGAGATCCTGGTGGTGAATCCACAATACAGCTCATGAAGGATCTTGATGTATTGGGTTTGAACACCCTGTTTGGCTAGGGCGTCGATGACTGCTTCAGTCTCCACAGAATCAAAGGCTTTCTGTAAATCAATGAACGTGAGACAGAGCGGCATCTTGTACTCCCTACAAACCTCAATGAGCTTGGTTACAATGTAGATATGGTCGATTGTGCTGAATCCTTTCAGGAAGCCAGCTTGTTCACATGGTTGTCCTTCATCTAGTGTCCTGCCAATCCTGTTCAGGATGACTCGAGTGAACAGCTTGTAGACGACGGACAGCAGGCACATTGGGTGATAGTTGCCAATGTTGTGAATGTCTCCCTTCTTGAACAGTAGAACTGTCCTGCTGGTTTTTCATTGGGAGGGCACCTTGCATTCAGACAGGTAGCGTGTGAAGAGCCGAGCTAGTGTATTTTTTTTAAAATTTTTTTATTTTTACAATTACAAAGATATACAATTAAAAAAGTTCATATTTGGGTTTTGGTCATACAGTGTTCCAGCACCCATCCAGCCACCAGTGCCCATCTCCCACCAACAACGTCCCCGGTTCCCTCCCCCCCCCCTCCCCCCCCCCCAGCCCTGCTCCATGGCAGGTTCTTTATTTCTTTCCCTTTCTCTCTCTTTCTCTTTTCCTTCCCCTCCAGACTATGGATTACAGAACATACATCAAAGGGTTGTCATGTGTATCTTTTTGCCTCTATTTAATGCTCAGTTCTAGGTTGGCATTAGTACCCTCGACAATTGTTAGCACACTGTTCCATTTTCTGTCTTACCTAGCCTCTGACTCCCACACGTTTGTGATAATTTCCACCTTGACAAGACCTCCTGATATATGTTTCACTTGACCTTGGATATTGGTATCTTAATATGTACATATATATTTATGTTATGCAGATAAATGCAGTCATTCTGTGTCTGTCTCTCTCCTTCTGGCTAATTTCGCTCAACATAATCTTCTCCATGTCCATCCATTTATAGGCAAATTTTATAACTTCATTTTTCCTAATAGCTGCATAGTATTCCATTGTGTAGATGTACCAAAGCTTCTTTATCCAGTCATCGATTTTCGGGCACTCTGGTTGCTTCCAGATTCTGGCTATTGTGAATAATGCTGCTATGAACATAAAAGTAGGGATGGTGTTTCCGCTGCGTATTTTTGGCTTCCCAGAGTAGATTCCCAGGAGTGGTATGGCTGGGTCAAATGGGAGTTCAATTTCTAGTCTTTGGAGGAATGTCCATATTGTTTTCCAGAAAGGCTGTACCAGCCGGCATTCCCACCAACAATGGATGAGTGTCCCCTTTTCCCCACATCCACGCCAGCACTTGTTGTTCTTGCCGAGCTAGTGTATTGATGAGTACTGATGGCAGATTCTTCAGGTGTTCAGGTCTGACTTTGTCTGGGCCTGGTGCTTGGAACAGCACCAGGCCCAGACTTTTTGTGCTTTCTAAAGTCACTTTATTTATATAACAAAGGATACAGGAAACAGGGATAAAGACCAAATAAATATTTCTTCATAAAAATTACAATATCACAGTAACAAACATTTTTAGACCCCTGACAAGCTTACCATGTATCAGGTGTGAATAAAGTACAAATAACATATCTATACCTTTAAGGCTCAAGATAAAGTGAAGAAAATACACAATACACTCTTTATAATATCAAGTTTAATATTTTACCTGCCATACAAGGTGTTGCAGGTGTGGCTGCAGTACCCGGCTGCATGAGCAGATGGCAGACAGGAGACAGGCTTGTCTATACCCAGGGCTCTGCATTGTGGACCCAGTATGATTGATGATCTGACAGAGAAAAAGATTGGACCCCCTGGGATGAGCCCAGAGCCACATAAGAGCCTGGCAAGCTACCCGTGGTATATTCAATATGCCTAAAATAGTAACAATAATGGACTTCATTGCCAACGAATGGAGATGTTACTGGTGTCTGCTTGAGCAAATCGATGGATAACGGGAAGACAAGTGACAAGTGACAAATGACATTTTTAAAATATTGAGTCTATCGTGTCAACCCTCTAGATGGTAATTTCTTTTTCTTTTTAATTTAATTTTAATTTTATTTAATTTTTTATGGAGTGCTGGGAATGGAATCCAGGGCTTATGCACGCTAAGCCATGTACTCTGTAGATGGTAATTTCTTAGAAAGCAGAATGGGTCATATTTTATAGATACAATGGATATAAAAGATCATTAAATTCAACCTAATATTTAATATCTAACAAATACTTATTCAGGAAAACTTGTCTAAAGTTGTCTATAGCTAAGAAAATCATTTGTAGGAACCAAAACCAGAACACAATTAATTGAGTTTGACCATGAGAACTGGTCTTGTTCTGCTATGCCATAGGGTCATGCTACCTTGGATTTCTTCCATGTCTCCTGAATCCCTTTGATCATGTCAAGTGTCCAATTTTATGTTCCAAACATGCTGATCATTGAATAGATGGAAATTTGGCAGTAATTGTCATGTGTGTATAAATAATTGTAGGTCTAAGAAACTGTACATAAAATGACCCTTCGGATTGCAATCTATAATTCCTTTGCAATCATATTATCCTTATTTGGAGAAAATATTTATTTGGGGTGACCCAGAGGAGGCAAATTTGATGTAGATTATGCTAAGATTAAAGACTCGTAGATCACTATTTACCTACATTGGACATATGACAGGAAATGATTGGCTCAGGAAGCTGACTACTTCTCTAGTTTTGAGTTTCCTCAGTACTAATGTGGAGGTTGCCATGAGGATATGTGAAATAGCATGGGATAAGCTCTTAGCACAGTGCTAGACACATAGTAAGCACCAAATCAATAACAATTCTAGTGTTATCATCTTTAATGCAGCAAATCCTTATGAATTTAAGCAAAGGGTACTTGTATTATATTTAATTTTTTAAAACTAGATCAATGGAGTTTGTCATTAAATTTTACAATTTAATTTTATTTCATTTTATCTCTTAATAATATTGGAGATGTCTTACAAATCAAAATATAGTGCAACCAATTAGGAAATCTAACAAATAAGGGTTGACCTGATCTCACCTTAGTACCACTACCATTTAAAAACTACTCAAAATCACATTAGCACCATTCAGGAGTCACTCAAAAAGTAGCATAATTGAAGGTCACATTCTTGGCCCTCCTTGTATGAATTGCTATTTGCCCCAGGATGTTTTCAAGGCTGTCAATAGGTATTAAAGATGAAACATTGACAGAAGTGTGTAGACAAGAGGCAGGAAAATCAAGAAGTCTTGAATATAATTAGATTTACAGTCAAGAACCTGGGATGGCTTAGTGATTTATCTTCAATGTGCTATTCTGATTTATTTTTTGTTTTGTGGATAGTTGTAACATTGTTCATTTGATTGGTTTGAACTTTCAGTCAATAAAAACCAAAAAGTTATTGTTGCATTTTTAATTTTCTCTGGAGTAGTAATAGAATGAAATGTACAGGATTTATAAGAAAGAAAATTTTGTGGGAAGCAAACTTAGCTTTATTTCTTGTTGAGAGGAAGAAAGTTGTGTGAATCAGACTGTCTATCCTTAGAGTTCATACAATTCTTACTGTTAGAGTCAGTATTTTTCGCTAGAGTAAAGGTGAAACTTGAGAAATATTCACTGCATTTATGCAGTGAATAAAAATGATGGGAACAAGATATATAAGGCATTGGTAGAAATTCAGAAAAAAAAACTTACAACACCATCAAAAAATGAGGAAAAAAGATGAACAGAAACTTTCTCAATGAAGAAATACAAATGGCCAAAGGCACATGAAAAAATGCTCTAATTCACCAATTATCAAGGATATACAAATCAAAACTTCAATGAAGTATCTCATACCACAGAGATTGGCATACATCAAAAAGAACAACCAGTGCTGACTGTATATCGAGAAAATGGACTCTCATTCTTGCTTGTGGGAATGCTGATTGGTCAGCCTTTCTGGAAATCAATATGGGAATTCCTCAAAAAATTAGAAATTTAGCTTTCTTATGACTCAGCTATACCAATCCTTGGAATATAACCTAAAGTGGCCCAAAAACACACTAAAGAAAAACCATCTGCTATCCTGTGTTCATTGTAGCACTTTTCATAATAGCCATAATCTGGAATCAACCCAAATGCCTGAGAATAGATGAATGGATAAAGATACTGTGGTACATCTGCAAAATGGAATGTAATGCAGCTTTTAGAAAAGATAAAATAATTATATTTGCTTAAACACTGATGAACATGGATAGTATTTTTTATTCTTTTATTTTTAAAAGTATTTTATTATACCACTGTGAGATATACAATTACAAAGATGTTCATATTTGGGTTTTGGTCACACAGTGTTCCAGCACCCATCCCTCCACCAGTGCCCATCTCCCACCAACAATGTCCCCGGTTCCCCCTCCCCCAGCCCATCTCCATGGCAGGTTTTTTATTTCTTTCCCTTTCTATCTCTTTCTCTTTTTCTTCTCTTCCAGATTGTGGATTACAGAACATACATTAAAGGGTTGTCATGTGTATCTTTTTGCCTATATTTAATGCTCAGTTCTAGGTTGGTATTAGTACTTTCGACAATTGTTAGCACACAGTTCCATTTTCTGTCTTACCTAGCCTCTGACTCCCACATGTTTGTGATAATTTCCACAACAAGGATAGTATTATGCTGAGTGAAATGAGAGGGAAAGGTACAAACAGAATCTACTCATTTACAAGATATATAATCAATAATATTGTTGATAGCATATTAATTAATTATGTATTTATAAATAATAATATATTATTTATATATTATTAAGTGTACATATATTATTCACATACTATAGTGTTTGTATATGCACACATACATACTATAGTATGTGAATATATATACATATATGTATATAATATATCTGTCACTGTATTCCCATTGTTCATCGATTTGCTAAAGCAGGTGCCAGTAATGTACCCATTTGTTGGGAATGAGGTTCATTATGTTACTGTTTTGGGCATATCAAATACACCATGGGTAGCTTGCCAGGCTCTGCCATGGCTCTGGGTTCATACCAGTCTTTTTCTATGTCAGATCATCAACCATCCAGGGCCCACAGGGCAGAGCCCTGGGTATATACAAGCATGTCTCCTGCCTGCCACCAGCTGATGCAGCCAGCACATCCTGCAGGTGTGGCTCAATGTTGCAGGTGTGGCTGTGGTGCCTGGATATAATATATACATATATAAAATATGTATATAAAATAAATATTGTACTATATATTATATATAATATAAACACATATGTATACTATAATATCTGAATACTACCCAAAGACAGTAGAAACAGGGCCAGGAGGGTTGGTTAATCTACCACAAAAGGGGGCAGTGAAGTTAGGACAGAGAAGGGACCACTATGACAATGTAGTTGAAAATGGTAGTTGAAAATGATCACTACCATTGGTAATGACAATGATAGTTGAAAATGATCACTCTGGACAAAATAAAAATCAAGGGGCAGAAAGGATGTCCAGTGACATGCATGAAACCCTTTCATGCATGTATCTAAACCACAGCACCTAAAAGGAAGGGAGAGAGAGAGAGAGAGAGAGAGAGAGAGAGGAAGAGAGGAAGAGAGAGAGACAGCAAAAGGAGGAGATGAAGAGTGTCTGTCATGGAGGCATGGAGGTTGGGCAGGGGCAGGCATAGGCAGGAGAAAGACTGAGGACATTGGTGGTGGGAAATGTGCACTGGTGAAGGAATGGGTGTTGGAACAATGTTTGAATGAAATTCAATCATGAACAACTTTGTAATTGTGTATCTCACAGTGATTCAATTTTAAAGTGATGGAAATATTAATGAGTATTGCTGAAAATCTTGAATGGGCTTTAGAAGACAATTGCTGGCAAACTGTATAGCATAGTAATGCTTTTCTAAATATAGCATTGTAATTCTCTAAATATTTTTCTTTGTCCAACTAAGACCTATGGGCCAGAGAGATAGCTCAGTCCACTGAGTATATGCTCGGTGAGGAGGCCTGGATTCAATCCCCAGCACCACTTGGCCCCCTGAGCACTGCCAGGAAGGAAACCTAAGCATATCGCCATGTAGACCCTAACCACTGCCATTTGCAGCCCCCATGCCCCAAAATATTCTAAAATAAATCTAAGAGAAAGAATCTGAGTTCCAACTGGGAGAGAGGTCAAAAGGCTAGAGCTCATGCATGGAGAAGTTCCAGATACCAGTTCTGGCACAGGATGGTTCCCCAAGAACTGCCATGAGCACCACTGTGTGTGAGCAAAAACAACAAAAATGCATAAAAAAACAAGGATCTGGATGGATCGGACAGATAATACACCAGATAAGAGCTGGTCTGATAGTACAGCAAGTAGGGCATTTGCCTTGCATGTGACTGACCCAGGTTCAATCCCCAGCATCCCATATGGTTCCCCAAGCACTGCCAGGAGTATTTCCTAAGTGCAGAGTCAGGAGTAATCCCTAAGGATCACCAGATATGACCTTAAAAGAAAAAAATAAATAAACAAAATAAAAACAGCTAAAAAAACATTTTCTTTGCACATAGCTAACCTGCATTCCAGCCCCGGCACAGCATATGGTCAACTGAGTCTTGTCATGAGTCTTTCCTGATTGCAGAGTCAGGAGTAAGCCCTGAGAAAAGCCATATGTGCGCCCCCACCCCAAAAAAATAAAATCAATACAGAAAAAAAAAAAAAAAAAAAAACCAAGAGACTAGAGAGATAGTATAGGCCTTAAGGTGATTGCCTCACATGCAGCCAATCTGGTTTAAATCCCCAAGAACAACTCCTGAGCACTGCAGATGTGACCCGATCTCCACACCAAGTTTAAAAATAAAATAAAACCTGAGGCTCACTTTTGCAACACATCATAAGCCAGGATAAATTCCTTTCACAAGTAACAAGGAAGAGTAACATAGCTTAGTTTAAGCATGGGTGTCATGGCGTAAAGGAAGTACCAAATTCCAGGAGATTGGAAACAGGAGTAAGTACAGATCTTTGTAGCTATTTATATATCTTTCCAGATATTAATACATTGTATATAATTCTAAACTCCAAAAAAGTTCTGAAAACCAAAAAAGGTTTTAAAAAAATTTTAGCAGAAGCTCTTTTATAAAAAAAAAATATGACCTAAGTTGACAGGAGCTCCTGGTTTATCTTTTATCTCTTGATAAGTGGAACACTACATACACTGTTCTTCTCTGTGGATGAAAGGCACTGCCCTAACTCCCATGGAGATAGATAGTCCATAATAAACCAAATGCACACTAACTCCGTCAAAATCTAAAAAGTTTTAATTGCCAGCCACACCTGGACCTTAGGATTTGAGGTAAGTAATTTTGGAGCTATATCAATTTATAGTTTTTGACCAGAACTTAGTCATGTTGTCTGTTAGAAGTAACAAGGACTATGAACAAGATCTACTTTGATAAATAAAATCTTTTTTCTCTGAAGTCATGTATTCTATAAAAATTCTATTACTATGGAGAAAGAAATATTAGGCACTGGGTCTTGCCAGTAGCCTTGAATCAAACCTTATCTCCCCAGTCTCAGTTGCTGCCAGACCCATCATGCTTTATACTAAATTCCTCACAGAACTCCAGAAGTGGAACCAAAAGTGTCCATTTGGTCTTCTATACGTAGCCTGGACTGACTTCGAGTAGTCTAATTCTGACTTCAGAAGATCTTGACAAGGCTGGCTATTCTTATTCCTCTGTTGCAGCAACTCAGACAAGTCTACAGAAGTTCATAATCCTTCAGTACAAGCTGAAGGATTGTGATAGCTCAGGGCATCTGTGTGTTCTCACAGATGTTTTTAAGTCTTCTCATAAATTTAAGACTAGACCTTGGTTGCAAAAGAACAGGATTTCTATGAGTGAGGACCCGCATAACAATTGCCAATGGCTTTCCCACTTTTTCTGTCAAGTTAATAGACCTACATTAGAATGACAAGAACATCTTCAAAATAAAAATATCCAAACATAAACATCACCTGTTTTAATTCACCAAACCATCAAATGCAATTTATGCTTCTTTCAAAATTATTCAAATTCATGAGAATAAACTCTAATATAGAGATAGCTTTGTGTTCTAGAAATCACAGTGAACAAAAGATAAACGTTTGTCTTTATATTGTAACTGAACTCAAAGGAGAAATTTGGGGTTAGTATTGAAAGAAATAAAATAATTTGAAATTTTTATTTTCAACTCAGAGTCTAGAAAACATAATTTAAGAAAATGTATGTGGATAATAGTTCATAATAACCTTAACCTTGTCATTGGCACAATCAAATTTTGTCTTAAGCCTGAATGAAAGCAAGATGAGTACAAAACATGTAGTCACAGACAATAATAGCAAAGAGTCAGCCCTAGTTTGGGTGCAGTAAACTGTAAATCAATAAAGGTTTTATAATTGTATGACAGTTTACAGTTGGCCTCTGAAAGCCTACTCTATTTTCTGTATTTACCTTCTTGGTTCCTGTAAGAATAAGATTTTGAATGTCCAATAGTTAAAGCATTAAACAGAGATGGCAAATTTTAAGTATTTCATGAGTTCTCTTTTAACTTTTAAAATGGTTATTTGAACAACTGTTCCAAATAAGTTAAAAATAGGTAAATATGCTGGGGTATATCAGTTTTTTTTCAGCTTAACACTAAATATAAAAAGGAAAAGTAAACTATTTTATGCATTTCATACATTTTAATGGCCAGCTACTATAGATTGTTGTGCTTTCTTGCAACTAAGGGAAAATTCACCCATCACATTGTGCATTTCCTTGCAGCAGAAAGTTATTTTTTATCACACCTTACAAATGATCCATTCTGATAGTGAGTTTACAGTTTGGAGAGGAGGGGAAAGGAGTGAAGTTAATTTGAATTTATAAAGTCTCTAAATGATAATTGAATCACAAGTCTGGATTATAATTCTAGGAGCAACACTTGACTTGGTCAAAATCACTGTTATGAAGAGATGCAATTTTTACACAGTACTTCACATTGATTAAGTAATGTGTGAAAATGTAAAAAAATGTATTTGAATCTTAATCACCGTCATTTGCATGAAATAAAAGTCTGTGTCAGGGGAATGCACATTATAATAACTCCTGGGTGTTTTGGTTGCATCAGTGAGCAAAGAAGTTGTATGCATTTTTTCCAGTGCTGATATACAAGAATTCCTTTTATATTTATTGTATCTATGATTGTATGAAAATTCTGCAATATAGGATTTTGGTTGGTGAGAGACAACAACTGATTAACTACCATAACAATGACTGTAATTAAAACAGATATTTGATAATGCATCCCCCAAAATTAAACTGGATGCGTTCAAATACAGAATATAAAAATAGAAATGATATGAACCTCATTCTCGGTCAGGCTCTCTATTAGCAGGAAAGGTAATAAATGGGGAATGAGCTCAGTAAATCCTGTCAGTCTCTTCTCCAAATATTCTCCTCACTATTGTATGCTTAGGAAATGAGAATGTAGGGGCTATAAGATAGCAGGTAGGGTGTTTCTCCTCCACTCAGCAACACAGGTTCAATTCACCATAACTCATATGGTCCACAAAACCCCACCAGTAGTGATCCCTGAGTGTAGAGCCAGTAGTAAGTCCTGAGCATTTGCTAGGTGTGGAGGGAGGAAGTGAAGAAAGTAGGGAGGGGGAAGGAAGGAAGAAGGAAGGAAGGAAGGAAGGAAGGAAGGAAGGAAGGAAGGAAGGAAGGAAGGAAGGAAGGAAGGAAGGAAGGAAGGAGGGAGGGAGGGAGGGAGGGAGGGAGGGAGGAGGGAGGGAGGGAGAGGAGGGAGGGAGGGAGGAGGGAGGGAGGGAGGGAGGGAGGAGGGAGGGAGGGAGGGAGGAGGGAGGGAGGGAGGGAGGGAGGGAGGGAGGGAGGGAGGGGAGGGAGGGAGGGAGGAAGGAAGGAAGGAAGGAAGGAAGGAAGGAAGGAAGGAGGGAGGGAGGGAGGGAGGGAGGAGGAAGAGGAGAGGTCTGGTGGTAGGAAATATACCCAAATACCACCAAATATTAGTAAATACCACCAAAAGAAATTCCTGAATACTCGTGGCCGGAGCGATAGCCCAGCAGGTAGGGCGTTTGCCTTGCATGCGGCCTGCTCGTGCTGGTCCTGGTTCGATCCCCAGCATCCCATATCGTCCCCAGAGCACTGCCAGGAGTAATTCCTAAGTGCAGAGCCAGGAGAAAACCCTGAGCACTGCCGGGTGTGACCCAAAAAAGAAAAAAAAATCCTGAATACAGAGACAGGAGTAAGTTCTGAGCACTGCTGATTATGTGTCCCCCTTCCAAAAAAGAGAAACAGAAAAAAAAAATGTTTTGATGTTTGATAACAAAAAAGCAATTGTAAACTCCAATACCACCTCTTATTGAGAAACAAAAGTTAAGTAGAGATGACTTCCATACAGTTCCCAAATAAACTTGCCAAGACTCATGCCCTGAAATTAATAAACGCTCATGAAACATTGGGCATGAAACTTGGGGCATGAGACCGACTCAGTGGTGGAACTTGTCAACTGGAGGAGACAAGTTTGATTCTAGGCACTGGCCCACATGTTTGAGAATGATCCAACAGCCAGGTAATGCCACTAGGGTTTTCAGGCACAGCCAAGCGTCACCATAATCAGTTGTGTATAAGTACAGCAAGTGTGCGGCACCAGACAACACCATAACTAAAGTGTGCTCAACAGTGTGTGACCTTAATCACTGCAACAGAAATGGAAGGAAGATAAAATTATCTTTTAAGAAGTTAACAACATTCCAAAATGCACGCTTACTTTCTCAATAATGTGATACTGTTTTAGTCACAGAATCTGGATTCTCTCTCTCCTCTTTAATTGTTTGCAAGATACCACAATATCTATTGAAAGAAACTACTCCTCTTCCTTACCTAAAATATTCATTCATTCTTTCTTTCTTTCTTTCTTTCTTTTTTTTCTTTCTTTCGTTCTTTCTTTCTTTCTTTCATTCTTTCTTTCTTCTTTCTTTCTTTCTTCTTTCTTTCTTTCTTTCTTTCTTTCTCTCTCTCTTTCTTTTGTTCTTTCTCTCTTTCTTTCTTTTTTTCTTTCTTTTCTTTTCTTTTCTTTCTTTCCCTTCTTCCTTTCTCCTATTTCTCTCTGTCTCTCTCTTTCTTTCTCTTCTTTCTTTCTCTCTCTTTGTCTTTCTTTTCTTTTGTTCTTTCTTTCTCTCTTTCTTTCTCTTTCTTTTATTTCTTTCTTTTCTTTCTTTCTCTCTTTCTTTCTTTCCTTTCTTCTGTCTTTCTTTCTTTCTTTCTTTCTTTTTTTTTTTTTTTTTTGCTTTTTGGGTCACACCCGGCAATGCTCAGGGGTTTCTCCTGGCTCTGCACTCAGGAATTACTCCTGGCGGTGCTCGGAGGACCATATGGGATGCCGGGGATCGAACCCTGGCCGACATGGGCGGCGGCGTGCAAGGCAAACGCCCTACCCGTTGGGCTATCGCTCCGGGCTTCTTTCTTTCTTTCTTTCTTTCTTTCTTTCTTTCTTTCTTTCTTTCTTTCTTTCTTTCTTTCCTTCCTTCCTTTCTCTTCCTTCCTTCCTTCCTTCCTTCCTTCCTTCCTTCCTTCCTTCCTTCCTTCCTTCCTTCCTTCCTTCCTTCCTTCCTTCCTTCCTTCCTTCCTTCCTTCCTTCCTTCCTTCCTTCCTTCCTTCCTTCCTTCCTTCCTTCCTTCCTTCCTTCCTTCCTTCCTTCCTTCCTTCCTTCCTTCCTTCCTTCCTTCCTTCCTTCCTTCCTTCCTTCCTTCCTTCCTTCCTTCCTTCCTTTTCTTTCTTCCTTCCTTCCATCCATCTGTCTACGGCCATACCACCCTGAACGTGCCTGATCTCGTCTTTCTGTTTGTCTCTAAAATGCACTTTTACCTATTACATAAGCAGGCTGGGGAAATGGGAGGGAAACTGTCCCCACATTGGTGGTGGGAAATGTGCACTGGTGGAGGGATGGGAACTGGGACACTGTGTTACTGAAACCCAATTATGAACATGTTTGTAATTGTATATCTCATGGTGGTATAATAAAAAAAAATTTAAATGTCCTTTCCATGTCCAGGGGTCCTCTCCTCACCCTCCTCTTCACCTCTCCACATGGTCTCTCTTCTCCAAGATTAAGTCTGTGGCAAGAAGGCTTTTATGATCACTCCAGGCCTCAAAGACTTCTACCTCCTCTCCTATTGTATCAGTGAACAATGCTCTTTAGTTAGCTCTTTCTGTTTGTGATGTTTCTCTCTTCCCAATCATATACATCTTAAGGATGAGATGATGTCTTATGTGCTTTTCTCTCATCAATTCTTTCCTTCATCAACTGTGTATTTACTACCTGCTCCATGCCAAGCGGAGCCAATCCTTGGTTTCTCCTATGGCATTTGGCAGCATGACTCATGGGTAGAAAAACATAAAATGCAAATCTGTTAGGAATACACAACTTGACTTGAAGACACTTCTTGAACAGCTACTCTCAGTTTGCCTGATTTATATTAACTCCTTTCCCCCTTCTTCCTGTGTATAATTAATCAGTTGTTTTTGACAAAAGATCAGCCTTTAGTATCAGCAAGAAGTCTACTCCTTGGTGATGGAGGGAAAGAGACAGATGATGCCAAAGCAGTCAAAACCTGTTTCTGTCCCCAGCTCCACCCAACTCCTTGTGTGCTATTGTTTAAATGCTGTGACTTCTGTGTGTTATCATGTCTCTTCTATAAAGTAGAAATAATGATATATTCCTCACTACCCCCAACACTCCCTAGGGTGAGGGTTAATAAGATAATGGCTGTAAAATGTGTCGAGCTCATCCAAAGAGAGGTACCACACTCTAAAAATGTGAAGAGCTATTATGTAATTAATTAGATTCAAAGTACAGGTTGTAAGTGGACCTGTGGAGTATTGAAATGAAGCTTCAAGGAGGGAGGCTAATGTTTAACTTGCCCTGCAGGCCCAGGCAGCATTTCCAGAACTTTCTCTTATACACAGTAATTTCAGAAAATCTATTTTCAGTACATATTTTACAGCTAGGCCGGCATATGCCTGCAGGAGAGAGAGATGAATGAGCATAGCCTGCGTTAAGATTCCTGATACTTGTTTCTGTGTCAGGAAGTGCCATGTTTTCTTTTTCATACAAGCATCTCAAATTCGTAGAGTAGAGCTTAGTAAATATAGCAAATATGGGACTTAGTAGAGTAGAGCTTAGTAAATATTGTATGAATGAGTCTGACTTGATGGGTCCTGAAAGGAGAGATTGAGCTAAAATAATTGGGAACCAGCAGGACCAACATTCACTTATTTGAAGAAGGGGATAAAAAGGGCGATCACCCACTGAGCTGACTATGTAACTGTCATCACATGGGCACCAACGCTAGCTACATGAGTCACAGGAGTTTGTGGTGCAGGAGCAAAGATCATTGTAATATTACCCTCTGTTGAAATAGGAAACTTTGGGCATGCCTGGTATAAGAAGCATCCAAGAGACTCAAGAGGGTTCATGTGTGGATTTACATGGCGTTGCTCCTCCAGCATTAGAGGTATTTATGGCTGAGGTCCCATCAATGGAAACTGGTTAACCAAAATAGAGTCAAAGCTGTTTCATAGAAGGAAAAGAAGAGAATTCTGGCTCATCATTCCTATCCTACTAGAGGTTTAAAGGTATTATGAGATAGCTAAGACGCCAGAGTCTCTAAAGTCATAGTGCAAAGACAAAAGAGACGCCTGAAGGAAAAAAAAATGAATCCACAGGAGCTGGGTGAGGGTGGGCTGCTGACCAGACTGAACCCCAGGATATCAGCCTTGTGTTGATTTCGGGCACATTGTACTGCAAGAAATGTAAACTAGCACTATCCTTGTACTCTGGAAAACATATCTGACACTTATGAATTCAGAGGACTGGAGCATTGAATAATGACTTGGAATCTAGGAAGTGATTCTGTTGAAAATCTTGATAGAAAGTAACCAGAAAAAAATGTCAAAGAAAGAAACTTCTTGGCCTCTACATGAGTTAATGATAGTCTGTGCTTGCCAAACAGGGGGCAAATGAAGCCCATCGACAGACATTTTCATTAAAAGAAGAAAGGGAAGAAACAAAGAAGAAAGAGTGGAGAGCAAGGAAAGGATGGAGGAGGGGAAGAAGGAAAGAAAAAAGCAAGGATGATGGGAGACCAAAGAGAATAGCTCAATGGACTGGAGTACATTCTATGCATGCAGGAGGTCTGGATTGATCTCGCACCACACGGTCCTCCAATCTTCCAGGGAGTTACTCCCATGTACTGAACAAGAAATAACCACTAAGTAAAACATACTGTGTAAAACTCTGGTCTTCCTGATAGACTTGAGAATTCACACAGAATGAAGAGGAAGGGGGAAATAGTTACAGAAAGTAGATTTTGAATACAGAAGACCAAGTTATAGAATATGAATAATCATTCTCCTTGAAGTAGAGAAAAGACTGGATCACTGTCACTGTATCACTGTCTTCCCGTTCATCATCGATTTGCTCGAGCAGGCACCAGTCACATCTCCATATGTCCTGTCTCATGCAAGTAGAGCCCAAGGGCACCTGCTTGCTCCAGGAACATAAAGAGCCTCAAACCATTCCATCAGGTCATGGGAATGAGGTCTATAATTGTTACTGGTATTTGGCATATCAAATATGACACAGGTAGCTTGCCAGGCTCTGCCGTGCAGGTAGCATACTCAGAAAGTTGATTTCTTGAAATCACATAGAAGGTGGATTTCCAAACTAGTAAAAGTTATATGCTGTAATTTATCTAGAACTTACCTGCTTGAAGTTACTGGATTTTGAAGATGGAAAGCCTATCTTTCTAATATTGAGAAAATGGAGCAAAGCAGAGGAGGGCTATACCAGGCTAACCTCTGATAGTGTTCCTAGCAACACTAAAGGCTGGTGGGCAGGATGGGAACAATCAAAGAACTTTAAGAGAATTTTGTAGAGGTCAAGCAGGTAATGTCTAGATAAATATTAGCATATTACTTTTATTAGGTTGAAGTCTATATTTACCATGCAAAGATAACAAAATTCTCAAATGTGTAAAGACTTGAGTCACTGCTTCCCGAATCCTTTCCCAAGATCAATTTGAAAATAAACTCTATCAGAATATAGTCAAAATAAAGAATTCAGAGATGAGCAACTTTTAGGCATAGGACTCATAGTAAATGTTTCCCTAAGCTCTCCAGCAGTGACCCCTGAGCACAGGGCCAGGAATAACCTCTGTGTACTCTTAGGTATGGCCCAAACCACTTCCCCCAAAATTTTGCAAGACTAGTTTTTAAATTTAATGTCTTAGATATTAAATGATGAAACTCAGTGTTCTACAGCTTATAACAAAACTAAGAGAGAAGAAACAGGCTAAAACATATAAAGTGAGCAAATCTTATCGTCACCAAGGAATTAAAGAATATAGATGATAGTATTTGAAGTGACCAATTATGAACGAAAAGGATTCAGCACAATCGATCATATCCACACGGTAACCAAGATCATTGAAGTTTGTATGGAGTTCAGGATGCCACTCTGTCTCACGTTCATTGATTTAAAGAAAGTCTTTGATTCTGTGGAGACTGAAGCGGTCATTCAAGCCCTAGCCAAACAGGTCGTTCAAACCAATACATCAAGATCCTTCATGAGCTGTATTACGGATTCACCACCAGGATCTCACCATTCTACAAAGAAGTGATCATCAGTGTCAAAAGAGGGTTTCACCAAAACTCTTCAGCGCCACCCTTGAGAACATCATGCGACAATTAGAATGGGAAGGAATGGGAGTGAAGATAGATGGTCGGCAACTAAACCACCTCCGCTTCACTGATGACATCATTCTATTAACACAAACATTAGCCAAGTGGCACAAATGCTGACTGACTTCAACCAAGAATGTGGAAAAAGGGGCCAGAGCGATAGCCCAGCGGGTAGGGCGCTTGCCTTGCACGTGGCCGGCCTGTGCCGGCCCGGATTCGATCCCCGGCATCCCATATGGTCCCCCGAGCACCGCCAGGAGTAATTGCTGAGTGCAGAGCCAGGAGTAACCCCTGAGCATAGCCAGGTGTGACCCAAAAAGCAAAAAATAAATAAAATAAATTAATTATTTAAAAAATAAAAGAATGTGGAAAGATAGGTCTACAGCTAAATCTCAGCAAAACTATGTTCATGAAAAATGAACTAGTTCCAGAGGCCCCATTCACTCTCAATGGAACAAACATCTCTGAATGCAGCAGTTATGTGTACCTAGGTCGAGAAGTCAACATGATGAATGACCTAAAACCTGAGCTGCGCAGGAGGAAGAGAGCGGCATGGAATGCCTTCAAAAGCATCAAAGAAATAGCTAAAAAGACAAAGAACCTCTGGCTCTGGGCACATCTCTTCAACTCCACCATTCTCCCTGCATTAACATATGCCTCAGAGACCTGGGCCCTACGAAAGCAAGATGAGAATGCTAGTCGGGTCTCCCAAAGAGGAATTGAAAGAGCTATGCTTGGAATATCATGCCTCACTCAAGTGAAAGAAGGAATCTTGATCTCCAAACTCCGTCGCTATTCCAGAGTCAGGGACGCTGTCTCATTTGCCAAGGCATTGGAAATCAGATGGGCTGGACATGTAATGCAATTTGGAGACCACCACTAGACTAGAGCCGTTACCGACTGGATCCCATGGGATGTCAAAAGATCACATGGCCGCCCACCTACAAGATGGTCAGACTTCTTCGTCAGGACCCTGAACGAACGGTTTGAGGCTCTTTGTATTCCTGAAGCAACCAGGATGCCATTGGGCTACACTGGCACATGATAGGGTCCAATGGAAATGTTACTGGCGCCTGCTTGAGCAAATTGATGAATAACAGGATGTCAAGTGATCAAGACTTAATGACATTATTTAAAGTTATAAAATTCTCTATGATAAATGCTTGTATATTTAATAACTTAATTCTAATAGGGTTAATAGAGAGTGCTGTGCTAATGTAGAAGTGCAGGTTATTTACAGAATATTTTTATTTGTAGTGTACAAGATTAATGACAGTTAACATATTTAAATTTCAAAAGAAGGGTCAGGAGACAGACCTTTACTGCTGTGTCCCATGCTTCACATGGGAAAGGCACAGGTTCAATTCCCAATATCACATGTTCCTCTAGTATGGCCAAGAGCAACCCTGACCATAAAGCCTGGAACAGTCCCTGAGCACTGCTGGGTATGGTCATAAAACAAGTAAAGAAATTAATTACAAAAGAGCTGAATAAAGAAGAATTTTTGGTATGTAAGTATAATATGTAATGTATAAGAAATAAAGCAAGTAGGGGCCGGAGTGATAGCCCAGCGGGTAGGGCGTTTGCCTTGCACGCGGCCGGCCCATGCTGGCCTGGGTTCGATCCCCGGCATCCCATATGGTCCCCTGAGCACCGCCAGGAGTCATTCCCTGAGTGCAGAGCCAGGAGAAACCCCTGAGCATCGCCGGGTGTGACCCAAAAACCAAAAAAAAAAAAAAAAAAAAAAAAAAGAAATAAAGTAAGTGGCCTCCAGGCTGTCAGCCATGATACAGACTCAGACACTTGCGGCAGAGCATCTCAGACATCCGGCTCTCCCTAGCTCAGCTGACCATGAGGCACCCAGGAGGGAGAACAGGTTCTCGTCCCAGCCCAGCACCCCAGTTGAGCCTCAGAAGTAGCCAGAGGAAAACTCACTTACCAAAATCTCAGTCATTTTCAATGTCCGGACTCCAAAACTCATCAGAGCCCCACACAACAAAGCAGCGGATTTAAAGCCCAGGTATGCGGTCCTCGGTGGTGAAAGCCACCGGGCTTTCTTGGAGATAGAGCTGGGATCCCCTTTCCCCGCCTCCGGGAGGCCTAGTGGATCTGCCCACAAACTGCCTCTGGGCTGTTGGCCATGATGCAGAGACTCAGTCACATGGGACAGAGCTGCCATCCACTGTACCAGAGCGCTACATCAAACTAATGGAAACCAACTGCGTTCTAGAAACTCAGAAATTAAATTCAAGAACAGAATTTGGCCATATTCTCCCATATCCAACAAGAGGGAAGAAAATGGATTCATCAATAACATTGTCATGTATGTGCTTTCACGGTTAATGTAAGTGCCAGCTGAGGGAGCAGACATGGGGATTGGGGTGGGTGGGAAATGAGAGTGTTTGGTGGTGGGAACACACTGGTGGTGGAAGTGGTGTTGAAGTATGAATCTTCCTATCAACAGTATTATGAAAAGCATTTTACTTTGTAAATTATGGTGTTTCAATAAAAATGGAAAAAAAGAAAGAAAGCAAGAAATAAATGATCTTTTAAGGGAATGGAGTGATAATGCATTGGGGAGGACATTTGCCTTGCACATGGATGACTTGGGTTTGATACCTGGCAATGCATATGGTCCCTGAGCAATACCAGGAGTAATTCCTGAGTAATTCCAGGGTAACCCTGAGCATGGCCAAGGTGTCACTCAAAAAGTCAAAAAACAATTCTTTTTTGCTTTTTGGGTCACACCTGGCCATGCTCAAGGGTTACCTCCTGGTTCTGCACTCAGGAATCACTTCTGGCAGTGCTCAGGGGACCATATGGGATGCCAGGGATCGAATCCAGGTCGGCAGTGTGCAAGGCAAATGCCCTACCCGCTGGACTATCACTCCAGCCCTGCCAAAAAAGATTTTTTTAAAAAAAATAGGTACATGCTTGGAGCATGAATGATAGATAATACAGCAGGTAGGATTATAGGACGCCCGCTCGAGCAAATTAATGAATAACTGGATATCAAGTGATCAAGTCAAGATATATAGATATTATAGCAGCCTACTTTCAATCCTAGCACTCCCACTTTCAATCCTAGCACACTAGCACCCCTAAAAACTCAGGATGAGTTCAGTATTTTCTTCCTCCCCCACCATGCAAAAAAAGCCCCAATAAAATAATAAAACAAAAGCAATAAAGCAATCTTATTTTTTAAAATATCTGTATGTTCTGGTAATAGAACAAAAAGTTTTAAGCCACAGAATCAAAAAGGTAAGTCCTAAGTATTTCATGTGTCACAACTAACAGTTAATATGAAACTTACTGGTAAAAGACTATAAGAGGTCTTATTAGTGTCAGGAACAAGACAAGAGTACTTGTTATCACTGCAATTATTTAATGATTGTTCTTGTAGTGCTCACCAATGTAATTAGGTTAAAGAATGAGATAAGAAGCATAAATATTGGGTAGGAAGAGGCAGAAGTATCATTATTTTCAGATTAGAAAGATTATGGTCTTGAAAAGCCCAAGTAAATCCATTGAGAAACTATTAGAAACATAAGAGAATTCAGTAGATTATCTTGTTAAAAAATATATAGTAGTAACTTTTTTATTTGCCTGCAATAATAAGGTAGAAGTATAACTTCTAAATAGTTTCCCATTCACAAAAAAAGCGAGAAATGGCTTAGCTTTATATTAAGGAGATTGTAAATCTCTATAGGAGGAGATTTTACACATAATAAAATACTATGATCTAAAAAAGTCATTATAAACTGAAATAAAAATAAGCACATTAAAAACAATTAAGTTCTTAGCAGATCTTTCTGAGAAATTTGACCAAAGTAATTCCAAAGTTTATTGGCAGAATTCAAAATAAGAAAACCAAAACAGAAAAATAAAAATGATTAGACAAATGTTGGTATTACATATTCATAATTGTACTGCTATGTAGTAAAATATATAAATTGGTTATTTATTTATAATAAATTTTAATTCATTTTTGTTAGGAATTTAATGAGGATGGATGGCACTGGTAGACAAAAATCAAAAGAAACAGAATCGGAGACAGATGTTCAAACTGACAAAGAAATGGCACATGAGAAAGAACGTTTTTCTCCTGGCCAGCAAAATGATAAATCATTTCATGAGTCTCATTGAGGCACCTGGCTTGCGTTAAATGCCTGGGTGTCATTCTCATTATTCCCTTTAGTTCCCTTCCATGCTCTCCAGCCATCTGAGAATCTTACCACTCAACCTTTAAAGCATAATCTCACCACATCTTACCACCTCCATAGCTACCAATATCCTTAGCTATCACTTGATTTCTGCAGTTCCTGATTCATCTGAAAATGAATCAGTCTACGCCATCTGAAAATTCATCTGAAAATGAATCAGGAACATGTCTCTTGTCTTTCAATAATATCTAGACTGTGGTAAGATTGTATTTCAAAAATGTGAACCAGGGGCAAGAGCGATAGCACAGTGGGTAGAGTGTTTGCCTTGCACGTGGCAGACCCTGGTTCGATACCCGGCATCCCATATGGTCCCCAAGCACTGCCAGGAGTAATTCCTGAGCACCTCTGAGTATGACCCAAAAAGCAAATAAAAAATGTAAACCAGAAAAAGAAGAGTTGGCACCTTCATTGAGGTGGAGGAAGATGATGACAGGAGCTACCAGAGGATATTATCAAGTTTAC
Organism: Cryptotis parvus; assembly: GCA_021461705.1. Lineage (NCBI taxonomy): Eukaryota > Metazoa > Chordata > Mammalia > Eulipotyphla > Soricidae > Cryptotis > Cryptotis parvus. The sequence continues at coordinate 55,876 of JAJIBD010023591.1, read as the reverse complement.
ACAGAATCAGATTCATTTCTTGCAGATCATACGTTATTAGGAAACATTAATATGTGGCCAAGACAGCAACAAGAACATTTGATTATAGAAACAGAGCATCAGAAGCAGATGTTCAAGCAATATCAGTCTCACAGAGCAACAAAAATATTTGATCTTTTAAAAGAAAGCACATACAAAGTCACTGACGTAGACTGTGCTATGGCAGATATTTTTGTCCTCCACCATTGTTCTAGTGTACCCTTCTTATCTTCACCCTAGCCCTCCTCAGTGGCAGGTTTTGTAGAGAAGAACTTGCTCTTTTTTCCTCTTGCCTTTGGGCATTTCTATTTCCCTATTATATTTCTTTATATGGCAAATATGAGCGAGATCATTCTGTGTCTGTCCTCCCTCTGACTCATTCATTCAGTATAATACTCTCCAGATCCATCCACATAGCAGCAACTCATATGACTTCGTCTTTCCTGTGGTCAATTTGTATTTCATTGTGTAGAGATACTATAGCTTCTTTATCCAGTTATCTGTTCTTGGGCACTTGGGTTGTTTGCAGATTTTGGCTATTGTGAATAGTGCTGCAATGAACACAGGAGAGTAAATGTCTTTTTTTTATAAGTATTTTATTATACCACCGTGAGATATACGATTACAAAAATGTTCATATTTGGGTTTTGGTCATATAGTGTTCCAACATCCATCCCGCCACCAGTGCCCATCTCCCACCACCAATGTCCCCGGTTCCCTCCCCTTCCCCCAGCCCTCCTCCATGGTCCCTCAAGCACCGCCAGGAATAATTCCTGAGTGCAGAGCCAGGAGTAACCCCTAAGCATTGCTGGGTGTGACCCCAAAAGCAAAAAAATAAAAATAATTAATAAATGTCTTTTCTATGATGTATTTTTGGGAAGCTGGAGTGTATTCCAAAGAATGGAATTGCGAGGTCATGTGGAAGCTCAATTCCTACTTTTTTGAGGCATGTCCATATTGTTTTCCCAAAAGGCTGGACAAGTCAAAATGACCATCAGTGGTGAGTGAGGGTTCCCTTTTCCCTGATTCCACACCACCACTGTTTTTTGTTCTTTTGATGTCTGCCAGTCTCTGTGTGTGAGATGATATCTCATTGTTGTTTTGATTTGCATTTCCCTGATGATTCATGATGTAGAGCACTTTTATATGCCTTTTGACCATTTGTATGTCTTTTGGAGGAAGTTTCTATTCATAGCTTTTCCCCAGTTTTTGATGGGATTGAATGTTTTCTTGTAAAATTATACCAATGTTTACAATATCTTTGATATTAACCCTTTATTGGATGAATTATTAGGAAAATTTTTTTCCCTGTCTCTGGTATGTCTTTGTATTCTGGTCATTATCCTCTTTGAGATGCAAAAGCTTCTTAATTTCATGTAGACCCATTTGTTTCTCTTTGCTTCTGCTTGTTTAATGGAGATGGTTTCTTACAGTTGCCTCTAGTTTTAGTGTGATAGGGAGTTCTGCCTATGTTTTCCTAAATGAACTTGTATTCAGACCTGATATCGAGGTTTTAAATTCCATTTTGGCTTGACGTTTTTGCATGGTGTTAGAAAGGGATTTGTGCTCATTTTTGCATGTGCCAACCAGTTTTCCTATGACCGCTTGTTAAGAGACTTTACTTGCTCCACTTCATGCTTTTAGCTCCTTTATTCAGGTCTGTATACCTGAAGATCTGTCTCTAGATTTTCAATTCTTTTATTTTTATTTTGCTTTCTTGGGTCACACCTGGCAATGCTCAGGGGTTTCTCCTGGCTCTGTACTTAGTAATTACTCCTAATTACTAGGTGCTCAGAGAGCCATATGGGATGGGATGCTGGGGATCAAATCCAGGTCAGCCACGTGCAAGGCAAATGCTCTACCCACTGTGCTGTCACTCTGGCCCCTGAATTTTCAATTCCATTCCAACGACCTGAGGGTCTGTTCTTATTTTTTTATTTTTTATTTTTTTTGCTTTTTGGGTCACACCCGCGATGCTCAGGGGTTACTCCTGGCTCTGCACTCAGGAATTACTCATGGCAGTGCTCGGGGGACCATATGGGATGCCAGGGATCAAACCCAGGCCGGCACAGGCTGCCGCGTGCAAGGCAAACGCCCTACCCGCTGGGCTATCGCTCCAGCCCTGAGGGTCTGTCCTTATCCCAATACCATTCTGCTTTGATTACTACAGCTTTGTAATACAATTTGAATTTGGAGTAAATATGCTTCCCATTTTTTCCCCTCTAGGATTGTTTTGACTATTGGATAGGATTTGGTAATTCCCTATGAATTTCAGTAGTGTTTGATCTGTTTCTTTGGAAACTGTCATGGGTATCTTTATGGGTCTACACTATATCTGCAAAATGCTTTAGCGAGTATTTACATTTTATAGCAGTCTGTTTTATCCTTAAAGAGAATATTGGTTATATTAGAAATATTATGCTATAGATAATGCTTATGTGTCTGATCAATATGTAAAAGATTATAATAAAATCTCTACAGATGTAAAAATCATCTAATAGACATAGAACATTCAATATAAATAAAACATGATTCTTTAAAGTATAAAGTCCCTTAGCAAGGATGAATAAACAAACCTTACCTAATCTAGTACAAGGCAACTATAAGTGCAATGAGTGAATCTTAGACTCATTGGCAAAGTGCTGAGAATTTTCTCTTGTCTTACAAAGAAGCTTCTTTAATACTTTTTGTAAAACTGGTTTCAAAATTATAAATTCCCTAAGTTGTTGCCTATCCATGAAGCTCTTAAGATTTTATGTCTTGTTTTTTGATATTAATTGCATCTTTTCTTCCCTTTCATGCTTTCTTCATAATTCCTTGTCTCTGATATATTAATATAGACTCCTTCTATATCAACTCCTTCTCTATAACTCCTTCCAAGTTCATTCTGCACATTTGACTTAATGTGTGTTTTCCAGATTCAGGGCCATTCTCGTAACATCAACTCCTAAGAATTAATATTCTTTGGGAAAAAATATCTTCTTCAGTCTATCTCTAATTTAGATCCCAAGTCTGACCTGGGATAGATTACATGTAGTACATAAAGTTGATAAGGGTACATGTCACCTTACCCTTCTTTGAATAATAGCACTTATTTTCTCTGCTTCCACTTGAGTTGCTACAATCCATTCAATTATCCCATTTCTTAATGTTGGATTAGAAGATGTTCCCCTGGGGGAGCACTATGCCCCCTGTTATATTTACTTGACCTTGGACTTCTCTAGAAACGCCTCCAGGGAAGAGATCACAGATGGATCTCCTGAGCCCACAGATATAGAGAAGATAGAAATTGCCCCATATACTTCTGTTGAATGAATTAAGTCGTCCTCCTTTGTATGTATTTCTTATAGAATTAAACATGGTAGCCCCAACATAATGTTGTCATTGAATTCTTTTAAATAAATAAAAAAAAAATTCTTATCCAGTTCTTCAAATACATACAATTAGTCTTATTTTTCTCCTGAATACTTCATTCAAACAGTCAAATGTGATTTGTAGTTTTATAACCTTTTGGAAGGGGGCAAATAGCTGCAAGGATCATGATGAAATAATTTTAATTGTACTTCTGTTACTAGCTGTGAGTTCTAGGATAAATTACTTCAGCTATCTGTGACTGATTTCCTACCAAGGGATAGGAACAGTAGGATTTTATTTGCAATGTGTGCACTCAGTAACACAGAATTGTTACATTAAAGTACTTTAAATAATTTCTAATTCAAAATAGGTCAAACTGTTGGTTATTTTTATTATTATTGATACAATAATTATTATGAATCATATGGTCACTTTAAATGGTCACTTTAAATGTAACATGCTTTGTAAACTCTAAGAGATTGGGGAAAGATTATCTTAGATTCAAGTTTCACAGACTTACATCCTTTGAGATCCTTCTATCTTTTTACCTTAACAAGTATCTACAATCTTTAGAGAGTTGTTTCTGTGTGTGTGTGTGTGTGTGTGTGTGTGTGTGTGTGTTTATTTTTTTTGAGACTTGCTGTCGTTTTTGCTCTGATACAAATGTTTGGTTTGGGAATTTTTTTTTAAAGAGAGGTAGGAATAGGACCACCTACAAGTGATATTTTAAAGCCCTTGCCCAAGAGATAAGTGTTCATTGGATTTACAATGAGCATATGAACTGGAAAATAATAGAATAAGATGCCATGGGAATACAGACTTAGATGAAAAAAAATAATACTTGGGATAAACAATGCTTAATTCTTCAAGTCAGAGATGAAATATTGGAAAAGTGATATGAGCAATGACTGGGTCTCTAGGAGAGAAAAATTGCATAACTCTGAAGATTAATACTGTTTATCCTTCTATTTCTTTGGAAGTAAGGATAGGTGGTTCTTCCCAAGAAGTGCTAGGGACCTGAGGCCCTTTCCAAAAAATACTTGGCCACTAGACTGGTGGTTCAGAGTGAGGGGCCCAAGAATGTGATGCTGTCCCAGACCTTTGGTGCTGAGGGTTATACCTCAGCCACCCTGGCAGTGCTTGAGTAGCATGGCCAGTGTTATACTAATAGTGTTCTGGAGACCACATGGTGGTTAGGGCATCTTCAATGTTATACCAATAGTGTTCTGTAGGCCATGTGGTGCCTGGGAACAAACCAGGTTGGGCACACATAAGGCATGTGTGCTGTCTCTGATCTTAAAAAACTTATTATTATTGTTATTTTGGTTTGGAGCCATATCTGATTGTTTAGTTAGACCCTGGTTCTGTGCTCAGGGATTACTACTAGTGGTGCTCAGTGAACCAAAAGCACTATCACTTGTATCACTTGTCTTCCCATTGTTCATCGATTTGCTCGAGCGGGCACCAGTAACATCTCCATATGTCCTGTCACATGCTAGTGTAGCCCAAGGGCATCTGCTCGCTCCAGGAACATGAAGAGCCTCAAACCATTTCTTCAGATCATGGGAATGAGGTCTATAATTGTTACTGGTTTTTGGTATATCAAATATGACAAAGTAGCTTTGCCAGGCTCTCCTGTGTGAGTGGGATACTCTCGGTAATAGGCTTTCACTTCATGCATTTACTGATGAACTGGGGAGAGATCGACTTTTCTCTTGGGTGGAGCTCTGATGAGCTGTGGAGTCTGGATGTGTAAAATGGCAGCCCTCGTGGTGTGGGGGTTCCTCTGGCTTCTTGTGAAGCTCTGCTGGGATGGTGGGCCAGGGCTAGAACCCGTCTTCCCTCCTGGGTGCCTCATTATTAGCTGGGCACAGGGAGAGCTGGTAGCAGCTCTGCTCCATGTATCTGAGTCCCTGGATTAGGCAATGTGGGCTTGAAATAGACTGCTGTAGAGTGGGACTCTGACAAGCAGGGCTTTTGATCAGCTCTTCTGCCAGGTGGAACTCTGACGAGCTGTGGAGTCCAGATGTTGAAAATGGCAGCCCTCATGGTTGGGGGTTCCTCTGGCTTCTTGCAAGGCTCTGGTGGGATGGCGGGCCAGGGCTAGAACCCGCCTTTCCTCCTGAGCACCTCATGATCAGCTGAGCACTGTAGGAGATCAAAGCACTATAGGGGATCAAAAAACAGGCCAACTACATGCATAGCAAATGCCTTATCCACTGTTCTGTATCTCTGACCCCAAAAGGCTATTTTTTAATCTTTGATTAATTTCTAAGCATCCCTTAGTTGTCCTTAAAATACACCCAATATCTATTATTTTGAATAAATTATACAGTTGACAGAAAAACCAGAGCAAAGCCTGCTGATGAGCCTGAGATAGTAGAATTCAGGAAAGGGGGTCAGGAGTGCAGTATAATGGTTGGGTCACTTCAAAGCAAAAGCCTCAAGGACTTACAACTCTAGGGTGGACTGGAAGTGACATAGGGACATTGACAACAGCTCACATTTTGTTTCTATTAGCCACTGTCTCATCCCAGGCTTGGTTTTCTTCTACTTTTTTTTCTCCTTCTGACTCACTTCATAGTTTTGATAATTACTACTGACTGAGCCCAAACCTCCTCTCTTGCCCTGAGTCTTTTTACCTCATCTCTTGTTATCAAAACTCAATGCATCCTTGCAGGGAGAAAAAAAGGCCATAAATAAGGAATCTAATAAAGGGATGAAAGTACCTTCTGATTCCCTGTAGACTGGATCTGATGAACACCCTCAAAATATTACTTCTCATTAATTCTGAATAAACTAGAAGTAGATAAAATTGTAAATCAGATAAAGGCCAAAACGTCACCTTTAAAAGAGGCAAAGCTGATATTAGACTGTGGCTTTCATCTGTGGACACTTTCTAATATTGCACACAGAGTTTTAAAAAAAAGCCTGACTCATCCCAGCCCATAGGCGTAGGCCATCGCCTTCCCCATGGGATAGGTTTCTGTTCGTGCTCTTATGAAATAGGGGTGGAAGAGTGTTGCAGGACACCTAAAAGCCTCTTCATCTGCCCTGGATTGCCTCCCTGCAGGTCACTTCGTAGATAAGGGGGTAGTTTAAATGTGGCAGTTTATCTGACTATGTATTCTGTACTGGCTGGTATAAATATTCTCTCATGCTACCACAATCATCATAAGACTAGCTAGATCTTACCAGCATATTTGCCTGGCCACGTTGGATCTCTTAAGTAATTAGACCAGAGAGAAATGCTGTTTGCCTACAAGCAAGCAAGCATGGCTCCCTGATAACTCAAAGGCAACTAAAATACAAAACTACCATGAAGTAGATGAGACACTTGTGAAGGCTTGGAGAAATATTTAACTGGCATTAGTATAGTCTTTGGTACAGAGACATGCCATCTCAGAAACCCCCTTCTCTATCCTGTAAAGGCATTTCCAGGCAGATTTTGGCTCAAGACATTAGGTGAGGTGCTGGGAAAAATTACCTGAGGGCATTTGACCCTCCCTGCCAGGGGAACTTACATTTAGCTTACAGCTCCTCCCAGCTCTGCTAGGGAGGCTTTGAATGAGCTCTGGGTTCCTGTAAACAGCCAGAAGGCCTCCCTGAAGTTGCTACATTTCTATAGAGCTATTTTCCTGTTTTCATCTCTAGATAGCCCAGCCCAGAATGGGCCGGGCTGGGAAGTTTGGGTGGATTTCTAGCTATAAAAATAAGCTGCAAGAAGAAAGAAGCTCTCTTTTCACTCTTTTGTCATTTTGACTTCCCTTGGCGTTTTACTTCTCCGTCCTCTCCATTCTCTGTTGGGCCTCAACACGTGGTGGCAGCCATCTTAACCTACACGTGGCTGGGGCCTAGCTGGGAACCCAGAGTCCGGAGGTTTTCCCTGCTCTTGGATTGTATATCAGAACCTGTGATAGTAAAGCCCTTTTAAAACTGCATAGGATTCCTGAGTTTTAATCTATTCCCCACCGGCCTCTAAGGTAGAAGGAAACTCGCTTCCCAGCACTGTTGGGGACCCCAGGGGCTTCCCCTACATCTGGCGTCCTTGGTGGACACCCCCATAGAAGAGCTCTATGTCAGGTGATTGATTCCCAAGGGAAAGGAGGAGGCTATCAGTTCCACAGGTTTCCCCATCTGTCATCACTGCTTCCATGCATAAGAGCACAGTAAGCCCAATGTCACACAGTGCAGTCCCTCTGCTAAAAGGAAACCACCAGCTTAGTTTAGGTAATGATGGTAATGGCCTAGCTTCCAGCCCCATCAGTCTCTGTCTTCTCCTACTTTACTTTTCACTTTGGCTCACTGTCATATGATTCTTGCTAGTTCATCCTAGGGAAGGGGGAAAGGATTGACTCCTAGCAGGCACTCAAAGCCCTTAAATCAGAAGTATAACAGTGCTGTGATAAAATTCAAAATGGTAATTTGTGCACTCAGTAATTTCTTTGCAGTGCAACTGAAAACAATGCTTCCTAAATGGCAGTTAACTAAACAATACCTCTGAGAAGTTTTGAATTGTTATACTTTGAGTAACATGTTTGATATCGTTTTCACATTTATGATCTTCTTGTACAATTACCATGACACACCACCACCAAACAGCCCAAAACTCTTAACCAATGTCTTTGTATTCATTCCAGTTCACCTCATCCTTCCCCTCATCCACATAGCCCCTTGCTTGGAATTTTCAGTTCTGTAATCTAGGTTGAAAGTTTTGACATCATTTAATACTATACATTTTCTTGTTTTTTTTTCCTATATATACTCACAGGTGAATGAGAACATTCAGCATTTGTCCTCCCATGGGCTTGTTTCACTTAGTAGGATACGCATGTCTTCTCACCCTGAGAATCGTACAGAAGCCTTTGGTATGTGGTGGCAAACATGAGTACCAGTACCAGACTACCTTCTTCCAGTACCAGTAGTAACTACCAGTTACTACTTCTTTCCCAACTCCACCATCTACCAAATTCCTGTCCCAGTGACCTGTGGCAAACTGTTGGAGTTTTTGCCTCAGTTTTCTAATCTGGTCATTGAGGGTGATCAAAATAATATGGTCTTCACTTGTTTGAGATCATTAAATAAGATGATCTATGTAAATGCATAGAATGGAAATCAGTACATAGCAAAAACGATTTTTTTTCTTAAGAAAAGCTGTGAGCATTTCTATGTTAAAGCTTTCCCTTCTTTCTGTCCATTTGCTGGACCCTACTCACATTTGTGCTCTTCAAACTCTGGAATTCTGTGCAGCAAGCAGTGAAGGGACACTGAAGGTTTTTCTGCCTATCATTTAGTTCCATGTTAGATTGATCCAATGACTAAGTCCACTTAGGGTAAAAACAGCATCTTCCTATCTCGTTAACTGACCTACATGTTTAGGTTTGTATTTGGTAATGGAAGATGCTTCTGTATTTTGAAAATATTATGTCTTATATTTTACAAGGAAGGAAATCAGATCTTCTGGATAGTTGTATGACTCCTCCCTGTTCCCTTCCACTTGGCCACACTTGGTTCACAGCCCTGTAGCTCTAGAATAGAACTGCCTTCCCTCAAGAAGTGAGCTACATAAGAAAAGCTGTGTTCATATTTACGTTCAGTACTTCTAGACAGCTGCTTTGGTGGGGAAGGGGACTTAGACTCACAGTATTGGTGATGCAGAGCCAGATTTTAGTCATATCAGAGCAATTCGTTAACTCCAGATGCTTTCTGTTTAATGTTTCGTGTGCATGATTTAACTAGTTCCTGGTTTATTTGATTAGCTATCTTTATTTATTCACTGCGGGGATAGAGGGAATTGTGGGGAGGGTACTCAGGCAACACCCAGTTGTACTCAGGGACTATTCATGACTCTGTACTCAGAAGGGACTCTGTTGGTGCTCAGGGGACCATCTGTAGTGCTGGGGGAACAAAACAAGATAACAACCATCACAGCTGCATGCGAGATCCTTTCCTACTGTACTCTCTATGTCCTCATCAACTATCATTAAAATATATTAAATAACATTTAGTATAGACAGAGGGCATTCATTATGAAAAACAGCATTATATAACCTACAGAGCAGTGTCTGAGAAAGTTTATGTCTTTGTTAATCTACTAGGATTTTAAATGTATGAGAACTTTTATATGCATACATACTAAATTCAAAAGGGCCTACATATAAATTATAAAAACTTTACTTGCCAATTATATGTACTCATCTATATTATCAAATATATACATATTTTAGCATAGATATAGAAACATTTATAAGTTAAAGTAAGATTTTGAATACTCCAGGTTATTTTCATGCTTCCTTAATTTATCTCTTTCATCTGTAGTGTGCTCTCAATATGATCCTGGCGCAATGTGCTGACATTTTCAAAATTTGCTCCAACTATCTTCAGCTCCACTATTTCCTAATCCCAGCTTTATTTTCGTAGACTTTAATTTTTAATTTAGTCAAATACCAGTAACAATTTTAGACCTCATTCTCATGGCTTGATGGAATGGTTTGAGGCTCTTTATGTTCCTGGAACAAGCAGGTGCCCTTGGGCTCTACTTGCATGAGACAGGACATATGGAGATGTTACTGGTGCTTGCTCGAGCAAATCGATGATGAACGGGAAGACAGTAATACAGTGATACAGTGAAGTACTTAGTGGAAAACTTCCACCTATAAAAAGCACTGTTATATTTGAGAGGGGAAAAGTCATAAAATTCCATAAGATAAAAGAATGCTAAAAGTGTTCTTCCTCGAGGGGGAGAGGTTGATGGTGGCTAGGGCTATGCTTGAGTGGGCGAGGGAATACATGGAACTTTCTATTTAATTTGACTGTGAAGATAAAGCTGTCCCAATCAACTCTAAAAGAAAAAATGAAAATTCCTTAGGATATTAATCTTTTAAAGTAAAGCATCAGGGGCATGAGCGATAGCACAGTGCGGATGGCACTGCCTTGCATGTGACTGACCTGGGTTCGATCCCCAGCATCCATATGGTCCCCCGAGCACCACCAGGAGTAATTCCTAAGTGAAGAGCCAGGAGTAACCCCTGAGCATCACTGGATGTGACCCAAAAAAGCAAAAACATAGATAGATAGATAGATAGATAGATAGATAGATAGATAGATAGATAGATAGATAGATAGATAGATAGATAGATAGATAGATAGATAGATAGATAGATAGATAGATAGATAGATAGATAGATAGATAGATAGATAGATAGATAGATAGATGAAGTAAAGCATCAGTGTATCAAACAGAGGTCTTGAATGCATATAGCCTATAATAAGGATCTACACTTGTCCTATTTCTACAACCAGGCCACAGGCATATAGATATCACTAGAGCCAATAATGACTCCTCAGGTGTTGTTTATCATGTGACTGAGCTCTGAATTCACAGAGCTCTAACTAACACAGCAGCCACTAAGGGTTATCGAGGAAGAATTCTTCAGTTAAGTACTCTCCACTATTTTCTATGATTATCATCATAATTGGTGTTTTCAGTCTTTGGAAAATAAATGACAAATAAAGGCAAGAGCCTTGAAAGATTATTCTTCCTCTGTCCACGCCTTCCTTCTACAAACTCTTGAAACTTGGTGCTCTAACCCAGGTGCTTGTATGTGGTTGTGAAAGGATCATTCATGCACTGCAGTCTTGTCTTTGCAACGGACTGTGCACTGTAAGTGCATTAGCAGAGCTGTGTACCAATGGAGTGATCTTTGTCTACTATGATCCATGTTCTTGCATAAAGACTAAGGTGTGCATGCATGGATATTGCTGTTTGAATCAGTTTCTTATGAAGGGGATTGAATATAAGCATTCTTATGTTTATAATCTTCAAGAAATTTTGATCCATCTAAATAAACAGTCCATTTTCAGAAATCAGTGTCTCCTCAGGCTGCCCTCTGATGTAGTTTGATGCTGATCCTGAGATAGTATGGAGCAGTATAAGCAAATGATGCTGCTCATTGAATTATAGAACATATTGAAGTGGAAAAGAAGGAGAGAAAACTACAGTAACTGCTACATTTCCTTTCTTGTTAGAAAACAAAATTTTACTAAAGAGAATGGCTATACTAAAAGTGCTTTCTCAACAGTTTCACTTTCCTCCCAAATGGATTAATGAATAGTTCTTCAGAACATCCTCCAAGCAGTCATAGCCTCTTAAACCATTTTGTCAGATTCCATACAATGTAATGATTCCAATTGCACCATACCTGACTGGGTGGATTGAAAGACCCCAATCTCTTCTAAGGAAAATAAAGTTTCTTAAATGCACTTTACCTACCTAACTCTCCCAGCCATTTTCTACACCACAATTTTTCTCATTTTGCTTCCTTTGTATTCCATTCAAGGTTTCCCTGTGCTGAGACCATCTTTGACATGTTTTTTTCTTCTTCTGCAAGCATCAAAGTTAGGACTTTGTTAGGGATGCTTTGCTATCGGCATCTGTTACCTCTTTTTCTTAGGGTCTAAGGAGGAGGCTGCTGTGTGGCTGAAAAAGACTCTCATTCAGTTTGGAATCGCCTCCCTTTGCTTTCCTGTCACACTGTCAAGCTCAATCAGAACGCAATGAAAGTGATACAGAGGCGAGGCTTTGCTGGCGAGACTTAGAACAAAGACAGCTCCATAGCCTAGTACAGATTTCACATCCAATTTAACTCTTTGCAAAAGGATTTCAGGAAATACATAGTCAAGAGTTGAAAAAATGGAGTTGGGTCTACTATAAAGGCTAAAAAGTATTATCCTGGCTTAGATAAGCTACAAAGATAGGTTGATACTATTTTCTAGCATAAACCACATTAGCCGGCATTACACATTGAGCTTTCTTCACTCGTTAAGTTGCAAGGAGATTTGAGAGGAATTTAGCAGCTACATAAAATGACTCTTTCATGATTCTAGCTTTACCAGTCATTTTCGTTGTACAAGGTGGATGAATAGCAAGGACCTAAATCATGTTGTTTAACAAATCTGGTATTAGAGGGTTAGTCTCAGTTTACTTATTAAGAATTTAGTTGAGTAAAGGATTTTACGACTCAGTTCTTTGTGTAGATGACAATGAACAGGCCAATACTTGTATTTTTGGGGAGAAACATACATCAGCTACACATTTTGAACTGTGCTGTTGGGCTCATAACCAATGCTGTGCATTGAATGTATTTTCCATGGGAAACTGTAAAGAAGAAAATTCATTGATGAGGACATAGACCAATAGTAGCTTCAATGGCCTTGACCATTACCTCCTTTCTGAAATTCAAGCTTCACTTATTCTTTGTCTTACAAGACACTTGTCTTCATTCTCAGAATTTTTCAAGTTTAGGTCACGACAAAAGAGAACGGCTATTAGATTAGTAATTTAATTTTGAAGAATGACTAAAAAAACCTTGTTCAAACCACACACACACACACACCCCCAACTGTTTTGTAAACATTCTGCACACCAACAGTAACATAAAGGCAATAATGAGACCCTGATATAGTTAAATAAATGATTTTCATAACTGCTTTTTCAAACTGTCATGGTCATGATGTCTCTGTCAAAATGTCAATGACAGTTATTTAGGCAAGAATGAGTTGGGTTACCTTTTTAATCTGTGTGCACTTTTATCTCATTGAAAACAATTTTTAGTCACACTATGTTTGTGTGACTACATAGTGTGACTATGTAGTAATATAGATATACATATATATCCATACATAGTATGTGTATGTATGGATATGTGTATGTATGTGTATGTGTATGTATACATATATACACACATACACATACTATGTATATGTATATTCTTTTACATATACTCAGAGAAAAAAGAGAGAGATTGAAATTAGTTATTAGTTTACAGACACAATAGCATTTAAGTGGTGTATATTTCAAACAACTAGTACTATATCATGATATTTAAGAAGAGATCTCTTTGGAAATTTTTCCATGAAGAAGAGATGATTAGAAGCAAACATATAATAGACACCAACATTTCATCTCTGCATGCAATTATGATACAAATTAGAAATGCTATTATGTCAGTGCTGTATAATTAAGTCAGCAATTAAAAACAAAACCAGTTCATTAACAAATTGTCATAGCCAAGCCAATAATTGCCCAATGAGGTCAAGGTCATGGCAGTTGCATAAGATGATGACTAGGTGTTTGCAAGAATAAACGTCCCAACTAAGAGCAATGGTTCCATTTCTAATTCAGATGTTATATAAAGAACAATTGAGAACAGAAAAACTGAAATAAATACTGTGGGAAATATGAAAGTTCTTTGTGATTGGTTATCTCATCCATTTGTTGGATTATGTTTGGATGCTAAAATAAAGTGGTTTATTTTTTTCAAAAAAGAAAACAAAATCACCTGTACTTGACATAATGGAGGTCTTTTTTATGATTTTGGCCAGTTGGTTCATTTAATCTCTTTGAGGAGCTTATATTTTATCTTAATGAAAAGAACAAAGAGAAATTAGCAGATACTGGTGGTAGCTGTAATGCTCAAATTCTTGTATTTTTTATGGCCATTAGTTCATAAATATTTTTATTTCTAAAAATATTTCTATTATTTCCCATGAAATCAGATAGTACCAAAATTATATCAACAATGAACACATTTGATAAATAAGACTGCAAAGAAAGTAAAATGGTTAATCCCTGTACTAATTATTTATCTCATTTTTGTTAATACAAATTAAATGTTTCACTTGGTTAATGACAAGTTTGATCAAACAGTTCATAAACTGATGGATTGACTTTGAAATGAATTCAGGGGGAGAAAAAAATGACATGCTGCAGAGCTGGCAAAGGGCCGCCTCTAGTGGGAACAGATGCCCAACAAATTTGGCGAGTAGTTTTGTTCTCTTCTATCTGTTGCAGTTCACAATCCTAATGAATGTTATGTTTAAATAACATGAATAAAGATAAAGTGAAAATGAATTCAACTCCAGTTTGAGCAGCAGAATAAAAATGAGCAAACTGTATTATCTTCTGCCACCTAATCTGGGTTGAATTTCCTCTGTATCTTTTTTGTTTGTTGAAGAATCCTTTTCTTGAGTCTCCTAGCCATTGACAAGGTCTTTTGAGATGAATATGAAAAGATAGATTTAAAGGTTAAGGCCAGGGTCAGATGGTTGCAGATGTTTTGTGAGAGATTGTTCGGTTCAGTTTGTGGTACTTCTCCTGACTAAGGTATTTCAAACAGGCAGACTCATGGCCAACAACTGTCAATGAATGTTGTTTATCTCACAATTGATTCATGCAAACACAAACACACAGTAAAAGAGAATGCTTGTTTTATTCTTAGGCAGATAATTTTCCCTCCAGTCCAAATACTTTATCTAAATCTCGAGAAGGTCCTATTTATATTTTTAAAAAGTGAGACCTCCCAGACTTGATTCTTCAATGACCATCTCAGACCATTTACCAGGGCATCATGAGATAGAAATTGACTGGAATGTAAAATTGGATTAAACTGAAAAAAAAATTATGAAGGAAAAAAGGACATGAATTTTGGATATTAAAAAATGATCAGTGAACTACGTTCTTATATCTTTACTTCAAATTGTAATTAACTGTGAAAATAAGTGAACAGGAGTTCATGGACATTACACTGATTCATTGGGATAATTTATCATTTAATAGATTTAGAATAAATTTTGTATCCCCATAAGGAATAGTAGAACAAATAGATATGCAGATGCATATATATACATGTAAGCACATACAGGTATAAAATATCTTTAATGTATATATACACTATACAGTTTAATGTACTCATGAGCATATACATTATTAACAGTAAGGTAGCATTTTTTTTCTTTTTGGGGTCACACCCGGCGATGCTCAGGGGTTTCTCCTGACTCTGCACTCAGGAATTACTCCTAGCAGTGCTCAGGGGGCCATATGGGATGCCGGGGATCAAACCTGGGCCGGCATGGACCGGCCGCATGCAAGGCAAATGCCCTACCCATTGGACTATCGCTCTGGTCCCAAAGCATTTAATGAGAGATATTTCCTCCAGCAATGTCTTACTGGCTTTCCTAGCATACATTTTTATTTACTCTCCACAAGTTTATAAAAGATGATTAAAGCATTTCCATGGACCATTTCTCATCTCTCCCTTGAGTATTTAACATTAAGAATGAGCATTGAAATTCTATAGTTAGTTGACTAAAGCCAATGAGATGGTTCATTACTATGACATGTATATCAGAAACCAAAAGTTAGGGAACAGTAGGACAATGGTAGAAGGGACAGTGTCTGCTCTAGAGACAGGCTGGGAAGCAGGGGAGGAGTTGGGCGGGGAGGGAGAGGTGTTGGAGTTAAACTGGGGACATTGATGGAGGTAAGTGGACTATAGTGAAAGGATTGTTGCTGGAACATTGCATGCCTGAAATTTATTAATGAATTACTTTGTAACTCTGTCGTTATTAATACATAGCTAATTCATGGCAACTAAAAACAAATTATTTTTAAAATGTGTTGTTTGTTGAAGGATAGCAGTGAGTAGGGTGTTTGCCTTGCAAGTGGCCAACCTGGTTGGATCCCCAGCCTCCCATATAGTCCCAAGCACTGCCAGGAATAATTCCTAAGTGCAGAGTCAGGGACCAGAAGTAACCTCTGAGCATCATCAGGTTCAAAAAAAAGCAAAAAAAAAATAATAATAATGCATCCTTAGGGCCAGAGAGATAGTATAGTGGGTAGAGTGTTTGCCTTGCACCTGGTTTACTTGGATTTGATCCCCGGCATTCTATATTGTCCTTTAAGCCTGCCAGAGTAATTTCTGAGTGCAGAGCCAGGAATAACTGAGCATTCCCAGATATGGCCCCAAAAACAAAAAATTAGTAAAACAAAACACAAAAAAGCATCCTTATAGATGGAGTGTCAAAACAATTAGCATAAATTTTAAAAAATATAGAAGTACCAAAAGAAAATTAATAGTGCAGTTAGGAAAATTTTATGTAAAGTATCTAAGATTGTGTAAGATGCAAAAAGCTGAAATTTTCTGTCAACACTGATAGGAAGCTTTTATAATTTTTAAGTTTCTCTCACCTATTCTCGATAGCAATCAGATTTTTCTTACAGTTAAAAAAAAACATCCTGAATAATGCTATGGGGAAACCACATTTATTATTTTGACATGATTCTTTGTGAAATAAGCGCTTGATAAGAATACTTTTTAGAAGCCTTTCAAGTAATTATCCTTTCAAAATTCTTATAAAAGAGAATAGATAGTAAACCCCCATCACCAAAGACAAATCTATAATTTTCCAATGTTTTAAGTACTTACAAGATAATATACTTAAATTTATTTGCAAAAGGTGAAATTGTGTTTTTGTTCTTGAGGTCTGTTGCCTGTCTTGAGGATTTAATCATGTTTCCAAAAATAGCAGTTTCTGGATATTCCTATATGTTTGGGTTACTTAGGAATTTCACTGGTTTATAGCAATTACAAACAAATATACATTCTTATGCTTCTTATAATGAACAGTTTGAAAATGGAATCAAAGTTTAACTTTCAAAATGTCTTCATTCTATTAGTGTCAACATATACATAAGAGACATGAAACATTCTCTTTACATGATTCGCTGATGCAATTTCACTGGTTCATAGTGCAAAAATGAAATGATTTTTTATGTATTATTCTCTATTTGACAACCTCGTCTAATTATTTTATTACAAGACACCAAGTTTCTTAAGATTGAGCTTTTTGGTAAAGAAAGTATTACTATTACATATACAACTTTCTTTAAGTGTAGAGCTATTTGAAATATATACAGTCTCCCTTTAGGGGTTATTCTGGAGGCAAAAGGAAAAAATTAAAGTGTCAAAACAAACCAAAAATAAACTTACAATGAAAATAAACAATGTAACAGTTCTAGTGTTTGCAAGTACTGCCTCTATTTGCTTAAAAAGCTTTATTTAAAACTGCTTGAAATATTTTGTGATAAACAGGAATCAGTATAATTTATTCATATCCCACATTTCTAAAGCATGTTTACTAGTTATTTTCTAATTCACACCCTACCATCATTCTGGTTTTTATATATGTTCATTTAAAATGATTTCCCAAACACAAATAAGAACAATTACAGAATTACAGAGTAGGATTACTTCTGAAAAAAAAAATTATAATCAGTTGTATTCTCATGAGCTATCTTATTTGACTTCATCATTAAGAAAAGTATTCAGGATGTCTAGTGGGTGAAGAGAGCAGAAGTGTGTTTTCATTTTGATATGATAGCTGCATTCAAGTTATTCTCCTCTCTACAATAGATTTTACCTAGCTTTATCTTCATAGGAAGCTGCTTGCAGTTGAAAAGCACAAGTGAATAGAAGTGTCGTGACATGGGATTAACAGTACAACCGGTTAGTAAATCAAATGTTTGAGGTGAAGAAAGTGGAATGTGACATGCATCAGCAGGATGAACTGGCAGGATTTTATGGAGTGAAAAGAAAAAATGTTTAATCATTGGTTGATGTTCCCAATATCTGGAATATTTTAAAGGCAAGTGGTTTATGCTAGTTAGTTGCTGTATTGAAACTGAGTATATATTAAGACATTTCCAGCGATGATAGCTCATCTTGAAATGATGAGCATTGATACAACTAGCCCAAGTCTATTTCCAACCCTTAGAGAAGGACAATTGAACATTGAAACCGGCCAGTATAGTTGACTTTTAAGATGCCAGTATGTCTGCAAGAAATATTGGGGTTTGTACCATGGCATCCACATTGTTCATTAGAAAATAAGCCGTTGAAAGGATAACTTTTTAGATAATGCTATTTACAGCGATTTTATAAAGTACTTGAAGCCAAGATTTTTAAAATTTGGAGAGTGTTCACCCAATATTTTAAATAGAAAGAGGCAATCTCTTTGGAGCACTTAAAAATGCCTATTTAAGCAAATCCATGGATTTCTTTTCTCCTTCTGGTAAGTAGCCACACAAATATGTAAAAACTTAAATTGAAATTGGTAATGCTTAAAGATTTATCTGAGTAGCTTGGGAGATTATCTAAGAGGTTAATTTAAAGGCTTAATAAGAGACACTTCATGTCATCATCAGAGTCTTCGCACAGAAGATATTATAAACCCCACAGAGTTTGGAATTTACTCCATAGCTCGATACTTTTCAATGTCCATTTTTTTTCATTAAGACTACTGTTAACAAAACTGCTATGTGCCCAATATTTACTTCAAACTTTGTGAAAAAATACACACAAAAAATCCCATTAAATATCCACACGTTAATATATATTCCTTAGAAACAAATGTACAGTTAGATAACACATGAAGAATTATGAATGACTAATTATATTTTGCATACTTACAGCAAAGACAATTAGCAAATAGCTTTTATATGCAAAATAAATGAAAAAGTAATTAAGATGCACTAACCAGAGCAGCAATATCAAGTCTGTTGTCTTGTGATTCTTCCCTAACAAACATAATAATTATGCATTCATTGTCATATAATTAAAACAGCTCTGTCCTTTAGAAAAAAATGGTTATTTACTGTGTAATAACCTGAAGAGTGGCAGAAGTTCCTTATAATGGTGAGCAGGATAATTAAATATTTTTTCTTAGGCAATGCTCACCCAGTTTAGTTTCTTATCATAAACTTCTACCAGCAAGTAGCTGATCCTCAGGAATGCCAAAGGATCTTTCTCCATTTCATCTGTTTTAAGGGGTCAGGGTTTTTTGGTTTGGGCATTGGGGGAGTGGGGAGGGTCCTTTACTGTTAAAATGAGGTTAAATGCTCCTTCCAACTAGTCCTGCTGGACATGCTGGTCCTTCTAGAAGTCATTGATAATCAGTGGCTTTTGGAAACAAGCCTTGTCTAGCTTGTGGTGAGGGCTATGTGTGGTGATACAAATGTGTTGCATCTACTTTTCTACCCAAATAAATTTCTTTTAAAGGCAATCTAGGGTATTTACTCTTTAATACTAAGATAGACCTAACTGTTAATAGGAGCCCTCAGGCAATTTGGAAATTAATTAACCAATTAATTAAACAACATCTGGTCTCCACCATGTTATAGAGACCACCTGCATTTTTTAAATACAGCAATAGATTTCAAAATGGTTCATGCATTTGGTGTGTAGTCTAATTAAAGTGCTATAGATTATTTTCCATATTTCACACAAATAGATCATGGAAGTTGTTTTTATTCCCGAAGCTGAGAACATTTTGGTACTTACCAGATATATATTTTTCTATTCATTTTTACTAACATAAATATAGTATGTATAAAAGTAGATTATTTAATGTAATAAATTAGGAGAGGCAAATTAGGCTAATTGGGAAGACAAGTATGTGTAGTTTCCAGTTATTGATTTTCATAAAAAATACTGAACTACTGAAAAGTTATCATCATATATAATGCCTTAGAATTTTAGTAATGAGTAACCAAAAAATCTTGAGCAGAATTCTAAATTCATCTAAATGATTACATATAACATAAACTTAAGAGCAAGAAAATACATTTGGGGGATTAGGTTTTGTGATTTAAGTTGACTGACAAATATTTGTAAGTAATTATTTCAGCAATCTTTGAGCAATATTCATTTCTTCAAGTTGAAGAAGCAAGTAGCAATGTGAGTAACATGCTGATTTCATTTCAACACAGTCACCTATTTTTAAGCAATTTATGCTAAATTCTTTAGACATTTTTTAAAATATTCTGAACGATGCACTCCTTTAGGCATGTGGTAAAGTGAATGTGAGCCAAGAAGAATCTAAGTAAATAATAGATGTTCCTTGTACTAATGTTACATTTAGGAGTATTTGACCATAACTTATGATGTGAAAATAAAATAAAACATTACTCTGAAGTGAAATAGACCATATTACTGGAGTTCCTGTATGCTATCGATAGGAATTTAGTAACAGGGGCCAAAACCATAGTACAATAGATAGAACACTTGTATTGCATATGGTCTGCCTGGGTTTGATCACCAGCACCCCAGATAATCTCCCAAGTCTTGCCAGGAACGATCCTTAAGTAGCGTCAGGAGTAAACTCTGAGCACCACTGGGTATGACAAAAAAAATAATAAAGAAAATCCCAGAATTTTGCTACAGAAAAAAAATAGGACTTTAATTTATCTCATTCTAAAAAGCAAATTTATTTGTAGAAAGGTAGAAGAGTAATTCCATGTATTTTCAACTAAACTCTAATGCAAAAAAAGCAAAAGGATGATCAATTACCAGCACATCAGAGGCATCAGGGGAAAAATAAGAACTCTTACTTCATATATTACAGAATCCCTTTAATCCCAAAATAATCCCAAGTAGACAACATGAAAAAAATTCTCTTTATTTTTCCTTACACTTTCTTATTAGTTTGGGATTGCCTGAATTTTAATCAGTTAAGTTGGACAAGAGACAAATTGTAGCATCATTTGTTCAATTCTTAGTGCTTATTAAAGATGATGTACATTATCTTATCTAATTTAAACTCTTATTAACTCTGTCAGTAATCTCCCATCTTGCAGGCTTAAGGAACAGTGGGCTAATTATCATTATGGTAAGATTATCAACTTGTGGATCTGCTATGACAGATAGTAAAAATGATCAAACATTGAACTAACTTTTAGTAATGATTTTGTTTCTTTAGAGGAACAAAGTTTCTAAGAGTTGGAGATAAGAAGGGCAAAAGGGTACATGAATTTCTCCAGGTGCCTCTTGCTATCCTTAATTATTAAAGTATACTATTCTCAGCAAAACAGAAAAGAAGCCCAGGCTCCACCATGAAAGTCTCAGCCCACAGTCACTTGATTACTTGACATCCCATTATTCATTGATTTGCTTGAGCAGGCACCAGTAAGATCTCCATTTGACCCTATCATGTGCCAGGGTAGCCTAATGGCATCTGGTTGCTTCAGGAATATGAAGAGCCTCAAACCGTTTCTTCAGGGTATTGACGAAGAAGTCTGACCATCTTGTAGGTGGGTGGCCACATGATCTTTTGACATCCCGTGGAATCCAGTCGGTAATGACTCTAGTCCAGCGGTCATCTCCAAATCACATCACATGTCCAGTCCATCTAATTTTCTATGCCTTGGCAAAGGAGACAGCATCCCTGACTCTGGAACAGCAACGGAGGTCAGAACTCCGATTCCTTCTCTCACTTGAGTGAGGCGTGATATTCCAAGCATAGCTCTTTCAATTCCTCTCTGGGAGACCCAAATAGCATTCTCATCTTGCTTTCATAGGGGCCCAGGTCTCTGAGGCATATGTTAATGCAGGGAGAACAGTGGAGTTGAAGAGATGTGCCTGGAGCTGGAGGTTCTTTGTCATCGCGACTTCTATGTTTTTGAAGGCATTCCATGCTGCTCTCTTCCTCCTGCGCAGCTCAGGTTTTAGGTCATTCATCATGTTGACTTCTCGACCTAGGTACACATAACTGCTCCATTCAGAGATGTTTGTTCCATTGAGAGTGAATGGGGCCTCTGGAACTAGTTCATTTCTCATGAACATAGTTTTGTTGAGATTCAGCTATAGACTTATCTTTCCACATTCTCGGTCAAAGTCGGCCAACATTTGTGCCTCTTGACTAATGTTTGGTGTTATTAGAACAATGTTATCAGCGAGCGGAGGTAGTGTAGTTGCCGACCATCTATCTTCACTCCCATTCCTTCCCATTCCTAATTGTCACATGATGTTCTCTAGGGTGGTGCTGAAGAGTTTCAGTGAAATGGTATCACCCTGCTGAACCCCTCTTTTGACATCAATGATCACTTCCTTGAAGAATGGTGAAATCCTGGTGGTGAATTCATAATACAGCTCACAAAGGATCTTGATGTATTGGGTATGAATGCCCTGTTTGGCTAGTGCTTCGATGACCGCTTCAGTCTCCACAGAATCAAAGGTTTTCTTTAAATCAATGAACATGAGACAGAGCAGCATCTTGAACTCCCTACAGATTTCAATGAGCTTGGTTACCATGTGGATATGGTCGATTGTGCTGAATCCTTTTCAGAAGCCAGCTTGCTTCTGAAATGGTTGTCATATAATGGTTGTCCTTCATGAAGGACAACCATGAAGGACAACTTCAGCGCACAGTATAAAACTATATTATTTAAAATTTGCAATTCATCTTTAACTTGTTTTCTGTGCCTTACAATGTATATCTTATCATTTACCTTAAGAGAATTGTTTGGGGCGAGCAATAGCACAACAGGTAGGGTGTTTGCCTTGCGCGGGCGACCAGAGTTTGATCCCTGGCATCCCATATGGTCCCCTGAGCTCCGCCAGGAGTAATTCCTGAGCAGAGTCAGGAGTAACCCCTAAGTGTCGCTGGGCATGACCCAAACAGCAAAAAAAAAGAGAAAGAAGAGAGAGATAGACAAAGAGAGAGAGAGAGAGAGAGAGAGAGAGAGTATTGTTTGGTAAGTAATATGAGCCCCTATTCAAACTATGGCATGGAAGATCCTTGGAGCCATGGACTATGTTTATTTCTGTGTTCATCTTGCACATGTTCCATGTAACATGGCAGTTGCCTAATAGATTAATGTTGAATGAACACTTGAGTTATATATTCAACAGACACATGCTAAAGGGTAATTGCCTCTTTTTTTTTGTTTGTTTTTTGGGTCATACCCAGCAATGCTCAGGGGTTACTCCTGGCTCTGCACTCAGGAATTACTCCTGGCGGTGCTCGGGGGACCATATGGGACACAGGGGATTGAACCCGGACCGGCACAGGTGGCCCGTGCAAGGCAAATGCCCTACCCACTGGGCTATTGCTCTGGCCCCAATTGCCTCTTTTAAAATAGGTTAAATGCCAACTGTTTCTGTGTCCAGATTAGATATCTCCAACCATGGTTCCCTTCCTTATGTAGTCTCAACCTTCATATAATTTAGAAAACTCCTTAGCTATGCTATTCTGTCATTTTGTGATATATATTTAATAGAACCTTAATCAAAAGGTATGGAATAACTGACAGGCTAGAAAAGTGAAAGTGAAAATGAGTACTGGTTGAATGTGTTCATGAAAATGTGAAGTACATCCTTTTAGCCAATGTAAATCTTTCTTCCCTCCCAACTTTGGTTCCTGTAAAATTTGTGATGTGGCCATTAATGTCATGGTATGGAATATCATGTGTAAGTCTTTTCTGTGCATTTGTTTTTAAATAAAGGCTCTAGATTTAAAGATGGAAGATACTTAAAGAGGATATGGGGAGGGACATTTCTGTTAATATATACAGATATTTGAAACTCTTCCATTAAGTCAGTTCCTGCTATGATTATTGACTTAGATTCTTCTGTCGTCACCCAAAGGGTTCATGTAGAGTGGTACTACGCATCTGAATCACTAACACTTTCCTGGGAGAAGTCCAATTACTCTGCAGAAGACTTTTCAAACTATGAAAAAAAACATAATGATTTTACTATGTCATAATGATTCCACTCATGTAGAAGAAAAAGAATATCTCCTGAAACACCAGATTATCATAAAGTAGTAATTCAATAGAAAGGGGAGAATGAATTAAAACAAACAAACAAACAAAACAAAAACAAATTCCAAGTGCCTGAGAGATATTACAAGGTAAAGCACTTGCCTTATATTCAACTAATCCTGGTTCAATTCCTGCAAATAGATATGGCTCCTCAGACACTTCCAGGATGACTCTGAGTACAAGGCCAGAAATTGCTCCTGAGGATCTACCGCAGAATCTATCACACCACTACTGCCAAATATTTTCTAGACATGAGACTAAAGAGATGGTTCCCAAAGTAACAGAGGTGGTCTGGGTAGTAAGCACACCTGACAAAGGGGTCAGTTTGTAGAGTACTGAGTAGAAACTAGACTTTTAGTATTAATCATAATGAAGTAAATAGGGGTTGAATTACAATACTTGAAATGTATATGATTTTATATACAAAGGCTTCAGCAAAAACGTTTTTGGTTTTGGGGCCACACCTGGTGGTGCTCAGAACTTATTCCTGGTAGTGCTCTGGGATAACTCCTGGAAGGACTTGGTGAACCATATGGGATGCCAGACATTAAACCTGGGTTGGCCCCATGCAAAGCAAAGTACTATCACTCCAGCCCCATTAGCAATGATTTTTTTAAATAAATAGCTTTAGATATTTTTACCAAGGTCTGGGGAGTGGCTCAGGAGTAGAACACAAGCTCTGCATGCATAAGTCTCTGGGTTCAAGCCCTAGTGCAAAGCACAGAATAAAAATGGTTCATTTCTATCCATAATTACTTTCTGGTCAATACATGGAAGGGGATAAGCGGTTTTCATTGTTTATCTCTTATAAAACTTGAGAAACAAAAATCAGAATTCTTAACTTTTAAAAATGACACAACCTCATAACACAGGTACAAGACACAAGTCAGCAATATGTAAAATTTTCACTTATCTTGCTTATAAAAGCACATATTATTTTCTATATTAATAAAGAATTGACATCCTAACTTTAAAAAGGAACTAAATAGAACTTTTTTCAAATAAAGGGCCTTATTATAAAAAATTATTTATAAAGACTTTCCTTAGTATTTTGCTAAAATATAATATAAAATATATGTCTAAGGCCCAAGGTATATCTAAGTGGCTTAAATTACCTACTTTCTAGGCATAAGGCCTAAATGCTATTATATGTGCCAAGCAGGATGCTGGCAGTCCTGCTATCTGTAACCCTTGCTGCTCCAGGAGATTTCCGGCCATCATGCAACTGGATGCTGTATGAACACTACAACTAAAGGATGAGACTCCCAGTGAAAACCACTAAAGCATACAGTATTCACATAGACAGGAAGTATTATCCCTGATGAGCATGTTACTGTTTCAATGTTACTGACCCCAAAATATACTTGAGAACCATAATCAAAGAGTGCAACCCATGGTGGGCATGTGCCAAGACCCAACCTAGTGTGTGAGCCCTAGAAAACACCAGAATTAAATGTTTGAGCACAGAGATCAGACATCTCATGCAACCCCTGATGATTACACATCAACAATGAAGGGAAGGGAAAAAGAAGAAATACAAATATATTCAGTCATCTATAAAATAACCTAGAACAAGGAGCTGGAGTGATACCTCAATAGACTGGAGCTCATGTTTTCATGGTGGAGGTCTGGGTTCAATTCCAGGTACTGCACAGGTCCCCTGAACATCACTGGGTACAAAACCTTCAGTAACATAATTAGGAGCAGCCTTCAACGTCTGCTGGGTGTGGTGTAAAACAATAACAACATTTTTTTTTCAGGACTGGAGTGGTAGTACAGCAGGCAGGGCATTTGCCTGGTGCGTAGCTACTGGGGTTTGATCTCCGCACTCCATATGGTCTCCTGAGCCCTGCCAGGAGTGATTCCTCATCACAGAGATTGGAATAAGCCCTGAATACCTCAAAGTGTGGCCCAAACAAAATATTTTTCTTAAATAACCTACAGCAAAAGGAAAGAATTTTATTAGACTTTATTGAAAAGCAGACTGGAGTGGGAGTTGTAGGATGAAGTATAAAAAAAATAAAAATAAGCACCATCTCAAACTATATTATCCATCTCCCTCAAGGCTAAGACTCACAGAAATGCGGCAGAGCTGCTACTGGCTCTCTCTGTGCCCAGCCACTCTCAAGGCGCCCTGGAGGGAAGGTGGTTTCTAGCTCTGGCCCGCCACCCCTGCAGAGCTCCGCAACAAGCCAGACGACCCCCCCACTCCATGAGGGCTTCCATTTTCCATATCCGAACTTCCCCCTCGTCAGAACTCCACCCAGCAGACCAGCCTATCACAGCCTGGCTCACGCGGCCGCTTGTGGTCATGCATTTCATCAATAAATGCTGGATTTAGAGATGAGTATGCTACTCGCACAGCAGAGCCTGGCAAGCTACCCGTGTCGTATTTGATATGCCAAATACCAGTAACAATTATAGATCTCATTTCCATGACCTGATGGAATGGTTTGAGGCTCTTTATGTTCCTGGAGCAAGCAGGTGCCCTTGGGCTCTACTTGCATGAGACAGGACATATGGAGATGTTACTGGTGCCCGCTCGAGCAAATCGATGATGAACGGGAGGACAGTGATACAGTGATACACAAGGCTAAGCTGCTCAAGAACATAAAAACTTGAGTGTTTATTCCTTCACACCAGACATTTTTTTTCATTGGTATAATGGATCTTCTAAAGAATAAATATAGCAAGTATCAAGTAAGTTGAAGCTTATTTATAAACTCCAAACGATGCCTTGGAATAGGAAATTAGATCTAGAGTCCTACTAGACTATAATAATGAAGTACAAGACAGGAAAGATTTAGTAAGCACCTATAAAATCTGAAAGGCCCTCTTTGACTAATGAATCAGCCTGATTTTTCTAAATTTTCCATCTCTGTCTGTGCCTTAGTACTTTCCTGAATGTTTGACTCGGTTTGAAAATAGCATAGTCAAGTAAACCCCCAAAAGAGATGTTGCTGAAAGAATCAAAAAGATGAAAAAAAAATCAAGCTTGAATCCTGTGGTGCAATTCAAGGTTAATGTTGAGAAATTGAACACAACCTACTCATTTTTTAAAAATTGTACATGCTTTTTTTTTGGTGAGACAGAAACATAGCTATCACTCAGACACCATTGGTGAGTAACCGAGAGGGCCATTTTGTTTTCTTTCTGCTCATGCAATGAGAGGACAGAATCTGTCAGAACTTAGTGCTGAGCTCTCTGCGGAATCTTCTCTTCAGCTTCTTCAATTCTTGACTCCTGGGATTGCAAATTTCCTGTATTCCACTTATGTCCCAGATAAAGGGGCATGCCATGAAGAACTGAAATCTTAACAATCTCCCATCTTCGTGATCAGACATTTCATCATGAGGAAGCAGCCCATCAATGCTGTTTCTGGTGAGGGAAAGGGCAGAGATGCAACCAGAAGCATCTATAGTGAGTACTGTAAAGAGGTTAGAGAGAAAACCCCTTCTCTGCCATTAAATGCCCCCAACCCCATAGTAGGATGAATCAAATTCCACCAGCTTCCATACAGCTGTATTATTTTTGGATAATAACCCCAAAATGAACATTGATGCTTTAAAAGTCGCTTCTTCCAAACTTTAAGGCAACAATTAAGTATTCCATTGTCATGGCTCAATTAAATGGTTTGGCCTGAGAAAATTGGGGATTGTAAAGTGAGGATGGAATGTGCTTTGATCCTCTTTCCAGGGTTATTGTTTCATTAATAAATGAACATGTCATTTGTCTCACCAGAGGGAGCTCATGCCCTCCAGGCTTTTTCCCCTTTTTGTTCAGGTTTTATAAAGATGAATTTCCAGTGCTCTGAAATACCATGGATTAGTAGTTAAGCCTGACAGCACTTCGGGGAGTAGCGAGCTTAAAGTGCCTCACACGGGTCTCCAAAGCGCTTGTTTACTAATAGAGGAAATCAGCGACCGTCTGCAGCTGCTGATATCGCATTACCATTTGGAAAGACAGTGGCTGAGATAACAAATCGCACAGTTTTAATAATTACTCCTGCATTCCCGTTTTTTGTTTCCTGCATAACTGTAAAGGCTGGATTCCTTCCAAATAAACAGATAAAAACAGTATGGAACTTTTATCTTTTAATGATAATGACAACACATCATGTTTCACTAAAAGTTTCCTGCTGAATTTTTTTCTGATTTCTAGAGTTTCAATAAAATGTAATTATACTTTTATAATTCCACTCTTCTAATCTTCACTTCAAAAAACTAGTCACAGTGAGCAAGTTTGCTAGGCGTGGACCGAGAGCAAGGGACAATCTGCCCTGACTCACCCAGTTGGCTGTGCTGGCTTCGACCTGGAGGTAAACCTGGCATTGAAATTGCATCCGGTCCAAGCAGCTACTTTGCATTCAAATTAATAGATAGTTTAATTTTAATGTAAAATAGCTCCATTTACATCGTCTTTTTTTTTAAAAAATAGAAGTCATTTGGCAAGGAATGGATGTTTAAGATATGATACGTTTGCAACATACTTTTTAATCCTAAATGGAACCAATATAAGGATGAGGACATTTTAATATAAATAGATTAGTTATAAAAGACCTTTAAAAATCTGCATAGTAAATATGTGCTTTAGGGGTCAAAAGGGCTCCATTGTACAGATACAGTACAGGGTTTAGTTCATATGGTTGCTGGCATTTTCCAGCAAATCTGTGTATTGTTACATTTCTATAGTCCAAGAATGGCAATTGATTTTTTAAAACACATGCTGCAACTTTATTTGCTCAGCCATTACATGGACTTTATTTGGAAGTCAGTGAAAGAACAACTAAATAGGAAAATGAAGTCTTGCTCCCCTGGGCAAAAGAAACCCTAAAAGTTGGCAGACAGAAAAGAATGCAAAACTTTTTCCCAGAGCTCTGAGTTTGGTTTCCACTGCTCCATGTTCCACTGGGTGATTAGAGAAAGCTTTTTTTTTTTTAAAGCCTTACTTCAGAATGATCTTAATTGGTGCAAGGTTGAGCCCTTTCTAGGAGGGGAGGGAAAAAGGTTGAATAGCCTTTTCAAGTCACATGAAAGTTTCTAGGATGAATGTACGATAATTAGATTAATAAGTAGCTTAATTTATCACAGCTGAGGATTTCAACAGCCACACATTAGAGCAAGAAAAAAAGATTAGTGTGATTCCAGTTTGTTAAAAAGAAAAAATTGTTCTGGAACTTGATTAACCTTAAACACAAAGTGTCTTTTCCCCCTCCATCTAAATGGGGGTGGGGTTTTGGGGGTGGGGGTCAGAGAAGGGGGTGCAGAGTGAGGAATAGGAAGAGGATCTGAAATCACCAGGAAAGTCCTATTTTAGTTCTTCGGTCTCTCAGTTAATGAGCAGTGTCAGCGTTGCTTGAACCAACTTTTTCTTTTACTGTTTCTTATCCTTAAAATAATGGGTCAGGTGTAAGCCTGAAGAATCTTAAATTACGTTGCCTACCCACATCATCGTCTTTCCTGATGGGCAATTTGTCATAAACAGGTTCTCTGTTAGAGAAGTTTGTTAAAGATTGTTAAAGGTTGTGTGATTGGGAGAATGGGATTTGGAGAAGAATATAATTCAATTTAGTTGATGATGTGAACACAGAAGCTTCAATTGTGGGATGATCATTCTAAGAGTTATCTCAGGGCTTCAAAGACTGAATCTAGTCCTTCATAAATCATAGGCAGTGACGAGTAAAACTGAGCAGCATCCTTGAGAAGACATGCAAAATCAAAATAATTATAAAAGCAATAAAGAGGGTTTCAAGAATCAAGTGGGTGCTACTCAGGAAAAAAAAAGCTCAAATCAAGTACTGTCCTTTTCTCCAAATTTTCTGCAGATACACAATAACTCTCTTACCTTTAATAATAGGAAACAGAAGCTGTGAGACTATTGGATGATCCCACCCACTAGGGGTGAGCTAATGTCAGATTTCATCCTTAAAATTCTGACCCCTGTCTAGCTATGAAAGAAGCGGCAATACTGTGTGAAACAAAGCATTGGGCATCAGCTTGGATTTCCAGTGGAAGCACTTGGAAAGCGCATCTCTAGCACCTGTCAGCACTCTATAGCCAGAGTGGTCAGGAGGCCGTATACCACAATCCAGTGAAGCCGTGTGGGGGTGATCTCCTTGTACTAGCTGCATGAGGAAAATAGGGGACTGTCTGCTATGATAGAGCCTTAAGAAATACAAAGTCAGAATACCAGGCTTGGGCAGCACATTTGTGCAACCTCATTGAGTCAGCTGGTGTGTGCTAATCCAGCCATCCCAGCAATAACCCCACTACAAAGAGAACTATTATTGCAAGAGTAATTTGTATGTTCTAGGATATGATGTAACAAGCAATATAAATTAGACTATTTTGCACCTGCTAAGGGGACAGAATTGGGTGGTGGATGGGGAACAGGAGACACTGGTGGAAGGAAGGTTACACTTGTGGTGGGATTGGTGTTGGACATTGAATGTCTGAAACAACAGTGTTATGAACAAGTCTGTAAATCACAGTGTTTAAATAACGTTTAAAAAATCCCAGGCGAGGAGTTGGTTATGTATTTTAACAGGCTGGAGTATATCCTGGCATCAGGAACCCGGGTTCAATCTCTGGCATCATGCGGCTCCCCCAAGCACCACTGAGTGGCTCCTAAACACAGAGCTTTGAATCACCCCCCAAACACTGCCAGAATGACTTTCTAGCCAAAGAAAACATGAGGAAATTCCAGACATAGGGAAGTTCTGAAAGAGCTGGAGGAGGGGACAGGACAGTGGCCCCAAGGACAACATTGGGAAGCTGTTCTGTGGCCCAGTCGGAGCAGCACAGACAATGCCAAGGGCAGCCAGCACGTACCTGTCCAAAGGTGCTGAAGGCGCTCTGGAGCCACTCAGTCCCCACTGCTGGACCTTTGCCCGACACACACCTTGTTTCTTTATTTCCTTCTGCTGGGATGAAAGAGAAGATTTGAAATGCTTTTTTTGTGTAATCATATTATGAAAAGCAACACTGAATTATGGCCAGGATATGGTTTAAAATATTGACATTTGAAACATTGATTTAATTATGGACTCTGAATAAATTTAGAAAACTGAAGCACACAGTTCATTCCGCCAGCGGCTCGAACCTGAAAGTGAGCCTCTATCTAAAATAGGCATCTCATTACTGGTTAACATTATTTAGTTAGGAGGCGATATAACCTTCAATTTGCCTTTAAATGATTCATTTGGTGTTTAAATAAGTGTCTTTGATTTCATAATGTTTTCTTCAACCAATTCACATATGTCAATAAACTCTATTTAACCTTCTTAAAGGAAACATTTTCTCTATTCAGAGGCAATTAATGAGCTATCAAATAAATAAGGACAGGAAAATGAACTCAAATTAAAGGTTGCCCAGGACAGGACTATGTTTTCATCTGGATCGAGTAATATCAAATGAAATGAGGAAATGAATCCTTGCTCTAGCTCTCCTCTCACTGCTCTCTTTTTCTTCAGGCGGCATGGTAGACACACTCACTTTGTAGACTGACAAGCTGGGAACACCATATCTACAGAGGCATTATTCTAGTGATTACTCACTACATTTCCTTAAAAAAATTTAAGAAGACATACAGATGGCCAATAGGCATAGGAAAACATGTTCATTGTCGCTTATTGTCAGAGAAACACACATCCAAATGGCAATGAAGTACCTTCTCATACCATGAGGATGGCATCACTGTATCACTGTCTTCCTGTTCACCATAGATTTGCTTGAGCGGGCACCAGTAACATCTCCATATGTCCTGTCTCATGCTAGTAGAGCCCAAGGGCATCTGCTTGCTCCAGGGACATAAAGAGCCTCAAACTATTCCATCAGGTCATGGAAATGAGTTCTATAATTGTTACTGGCATTTGGCATATCAAATACGACATGGGTAGCTTGCCAGGCTCTGCCATGCTGGTGGTATGCTCTTGTAGTCACCGAGGATGGCATATTTCAAAAAAAAACTGTAAACAACCTGCTGTGGTGGGGGTAGGTGAAAAAAAGAAGCCTCATTCACTGTTGGTGGGAGTGTTAACTGGTTTAGCCTCTATGGAAAACAGTCCGTAGAGTTAATACAAGAAGAGAATAGTAGGAGCTGGAGCTAGCTGTGCATAGGGCACTGACCTTGCATGTGGCCAACACAGGTTCAATCTCCACCATTCCATATGGTTGCCTGAGCACCTTCAGGAGTAATTTCTGAGTGCAGAGCCAGGAGTAATCCCTGAGTATCACTAAGTGTGACCCAACAAAACAGTGCAAAAACACCCCAGGAGGTCTTGTCAAAAGTAGAAATTATCACAAACGTGCGGGACTCAGAGGCTAGGTAAGACAGAAAATGGAACAGTGTGCTAACAATTGTCGAAAGTACTAATACCAACCTAGAACTGAGCATTAAATACAGGCAAAAGATCCACATGACAACCCTTTAATGTATGTTCTGTAATCCATAGTCTGGAAGGGAAGGTAAAGAGAAAGAGAGAGAAAGGGAAAGAAATAAAGAACCTGACATGGAGGTGGGCTGGGGGAGGAGGGAGGGAACTGGGGACGTTGGTGGTGGGAGATGGGCATTGGTGGAGGGATGGGTGCTGGAACACTGTATGACCAAAACCCAAATATGAACTTTGTAATTGTTTATCTTTGTAATTGTATATCTCACGGTGGTATAATAAAATACTTAAAAAAAAACCAACAACCCAGAAAACATTAAACTAGAGGGGCCAGAGCAATAGTCCAGCAGGTAGGGTGTTTGTCTTGCATGTGGCCGACCCGGGTTTGATCCCTAGCATCCCATATGGTCTCCCCAAGCACTGCCAGGAGTAATTCCTGAGTGCAGAGCCAGGGTAACCCCTGAGCATCGCCGGGTGTGACCCAAAAAAGAAAAAAAAAGTTAAACTAGAACAGATAAATATAAAATTTTAACTTTGCACTGGGTTGTATTTTTAAGAGAAATTAAGGGGAAATTACATATAGATGTATATATACACACACATCTGTAATGTGTAGATATATATATATATATACATCTATATATAATCCATTGATACAATGTCAATGTAAAATGACTATTTTGTACTCTTATTGACATAAAAGTATATCACAGATAATTTACTATTTTTCAAAACATAGTGATTGATTTTCTAATGATCTATGGGAATAAAATAGACTTTGTCTCTTGGGTTATTAATGAGTTGAAAAGCTGTCAAATTTTCTCTTTTTTGTAGAATGTAAAAACTACTTCTTAAAATATTGGGTCAGAGTAACAATCATTAATATTATTTTCACAATCAGAATCAGAGAGTTAGCTCAAAAGTTAAGGTGCCCCTTGCACACAGCCAACCCCAGTTCAATCTGCAGGACCAGATATGATCCCCCAAACACCACCAGGAGTGATCCTTGGGCACGGAGTTGGGAGTAAACCGACTCTGAGCCATACCTGAGCAGCACTGGGTATGGCTCCAAAACAAAGCAAAACAAAAAAAAAATTATTTTGTTTGCGATAGGAATAAATAAAACCCCACAAGTCCCTTCATTAGAAAAGGAGCATACTGAGAAAGCCATCTCCTAAAATCATGCCAACATTTTCCATAGCTATAGATTTTCGCCCCACAGAGTTAACAGAAAATACAGATGACAATTATAACCCTCCTAGCTGTGGCTGGGGCCATAAAAACTATGGTAAGGGCAGAGTCAGTGGCATGTATGTGCCCTAGTAATGCCCTTAAAGGAAAGAGTATCCTTTCCCTTTTTCCTTTCTACAAATCAAAGTGAAAAGAGTCCTTAACAGCTCCCTGGAAACTGTTCGGGGAGCTGTTAAGAGCTCCCAACTCCACTTCAATATGGAAGAGAAATGAGCTTTGATCTTGTTTACAATGCTGTGTTTTCAGCAGAACCCACACACCAACTCATGCGCCAATTAAAATAGACATAAAATAGGTACTAAATTTCGTATTATAGTAGCCATTATTAACTAACTGTAATAAATACCTTCATGTCTCAGCAGTTTCTGTTTCTTATGTTTATTGACAATGCCGGGGATCAAACTCAGGGTCTCATTCATGCTAGGCCTGTGCTCTACCACTTGAGCTATTGCTCCAGCCCAGTTTCTGGCTTTTGTTTTTATATTGGGGCTACACCCAGAGAAATCCAGGTGATTCTCTCTGCCTGGGGAGAATTACAAGATACTAGAGATCTCTCCTGAAGGTGCCACGGGATCACGGATTAGACACAGCTCTTCCACATGCAAAGCATGTGCTTTGTTCTTCTGAGACATCTCCCAGGTCCCTCAGTTTGCTTTTTAAAAAAGCTGTTCTCCCTTCAAATGTACCTTTACTTATGCATCATTCAAAACCTGTTGAATTCAGCTCCTCTTTGGCTTTTGAATTAAGGACGATCCTTTATGACATGTAATTTTTTGCACACATAGGCGGGGTGATGTCTATTTGTCTCACTATTTTGTCTCTGGGAATAGCCTGGTGCCTGGTAATTGGGATATAAGTAATAAGTGTCTGTTGAGTGAATAATTATCTCTGATTCTTTTCCTCTCATCAATGAAATAATAATATGTAGCTGACATAATTATTGCTAGAAGTATATGAGAAAAACAGAATGAAATAATGCTTGCCAAGTGTCTGATACACAGCAAATGGGAAGTAATATTGTATAATGAGTCACAGCTCAGTTTCACAAACCTAACTTGGTATGACTTTACTCAAGTATTTATTGTATGGCCTGGGTCAAGTTACATATTTTTCCTAGTCTTTCACTTCCTCCTCTATAACTGTTATAATAAAATTTTTCTGCTATTATTTCTGAATGTGTTAATTTGCCCTTCTATGGATTCACTACTATGTGTGCTACCTAACAGGAACCCAGTAATGGTAGCAATTGCTCTTTGTCACTCATTTAATCATTCATTTATTCATTCAACAAATTTGTAAACTATATACAAAATATCCAACTTTTTTAGACCATACAATGGAAACACATAGTGGACCATGGAGCCCATCTCATGCATTTGCAGGGTGATGAGGGAGAATATAAGTACATATGCCTACAATTGCCTAAATATTGACAGAACATGAGTAATAGCTACAAGGAGCAACAAAGAGGTGTCCCAAAGTAGCTATTCTTCAAGCAATGACATCATGAAACCTTTCCCCTTTGCCCCTTCCTGTTCTCTCACACTTCTTCACTCAATCCCTATATTACATTACATTTTTATTGTGACTTTTTTATTTCTAAAATAAAGACATAATAACAACCATAGTGATAGTTGTTATTAGCTGTTCTAAGTCTTTATTCTTTTTATTTTATCTGGATGATAAACTTTTTTTAATATTTTATTATACGACCGTAAGATATACAATTACAGATGTTCATATCTGGGTTTCGATCGTAAGTGCTCCAGCACCCAACCCTCCACCAGTGCCCATTTCCCACCACCAATGTCCCAGATTCACTACCCCCTCCCCTAGTCTGCCTCAATAGCAGGCTCTTTATCTCTTTTCTCTCTTTCTCTTTCTCTCTTTCTCTCTTCCTTCTCTTACATATTGTGGATTGTAATACATACACTTAGAGGTTATCATGTGTATATTTTTGCATGTATTTAATGCTCAGTTCTAGGTTGGTATTAGCACTTTCGACAATTATTAGCACACTGTTCCATTCTCTAACCTCTGACTCCAATACATTTGTGGTAATTTCCACCTTTGACAAGACCTCCTGATCCATGTTTCGCCTAACCTTGGATATCGGTATCATAATATGTATATACATATATATGTGTATATATATGTATATGTATATATGTCATGCAAATAAATGCAATCATTCTATATCTGTCTTTTTCATTCTGGCTAATTTTACTCAACATGATCCTCTCCGTGTCCATCCATTTATAGGCAAATTTCATAACTTCATTTTTCCTAACAGCTGCATAGTATTAAATTGTATAGATGTACCACCGTTTCTTTATCCAGTCATCAGTTCTCGGGCACACTGGTTGTTTCCAGATTCTGGCTATTGTGAATAGTACAGCTATGAAAATAAAAGTGCGGATGGTGTTTCCGCTGTGTGTTTTTGGCTTCCCAGGGTATATTCCCAGGAGTGGTATGGCTGGATCAAATGGGAGCTCAATTTCTAGTCTTTGGAGGAATATCAATATCACTGTCTTCCCGTTCATCATCGATTTGCTCGAGCGGGCCCCAGTAACATCTCCATATGTCTTGTCTCATGCTAGTAGAGCCCAAGAGTATCTGCTTGCTCCAGGAACATAAAGAGCCTCAATCCATTCCGGAATGAGGTCTATAATTGTTACTGGTATTTGGCATATCAAATACAACACGGGTAGCTTGCCAGGCTCTGCCGTGCAGGTAGCATACTATATATCCATATTGTTTTCCAAAAGGCTGTACCAGTTGACATTCCCACTGACAATGGATAAGAGTCCTCTTTTCCCGCATCCATGCCAGCACTTGTTGTTCTTGCTCTTTTGGATATGTACTACAAAGCAGTAGTAATTAAAAGAGCTTGGTATTGGAATAAAAACAGACCTGTGGACCGATGGAATAGAGTCGAGTATCCTGACACCCATCCTTGAACACATAATTATTTACTCTTTGATAAAGATGCAAAGAGTCCGAAATGGAGCAAGAAAAGTCTCTTCAACAAGTAGTGCTGGGGGGCGGAGCGATAGCCCAGCAGGTAGGGAGTTTGCCTTGCATGCGGCCGGCCTGTGTCGGCCCGGGTTCGATTCCCGGCATCCCATGTGGTCCCCTGAGCACCGCCAGGAGTGATTCCTGAGTGCAGAGCCAGGAGTAACCCCTGAGCATTGCCGGGTGTGACCCAAAAAAAAAACAAAAAACAAAAAACAAAAAACAAGTAGTGCTGGGAAAACTGGGCAGCTACATGTAAAAAAATGAATTTGGACCTCTATCACCATGCACAAAAATCAGATAAAAATGGATTGAAGATTTCAATATCAGACATGAATCCATAAAGTATCACTTGATCACTTGATCACTTGAATTCCCGTTATTCATCAATTTGCTCGAGCAGGCACCAGTAATGTTTCCATTTGACCCTATCATGTGCCAGTGTAGCCCAATGGCATCTGCTTGCTTCAGGAATATGGACAGCCTCAAACCGTTCATTCAGTCTTGACGGAAGAAGTCTGACCATCCTGTAGGTGGGTGGCCACATGATTTTTTGATGTCCTGTGGAATCCAGCCAGTAACGGCTCTAGTCCAGCAGTCATCTCCAAATCACATTACATGTCCAGCCCATCTGATTTTTGATGCCTTGGTAAATAAAACAGCATCCCTGACTCTGGATCGTCAATAGAGGTCAGAACTCCGGATTCCTTCTCTCACTTGAGTGAGGCATGATATTCCAAGCATAGCTCTTTTGATTTCTCTTTGGGAGATCCAAATAGCATTCTCATTCTGCTTTCATAGGGCCCAGGTCTCTGAGGCATATGTTAATGCAGGGAGAATGGTGGAGTCAAAGAGATGTGCCCGGAGCCGGGGTTCTTTGTCCTTTTAGCTATTTATTTGATGTTCTTGAAGGCATTCCATGCTGCTCTCTTCCTCCTGCGCAGCTCAGGTTTTAGGTCATTCATCATGTTGACTTCTCGACCTAGGTACACATAACTGCTCCATTCAGAGATGTTTGTTCCATTGAAAGTGAATGGGGACTATGGAACTAGTTCATTTTCATGAACATAGTTTTGTTGAGATTCAGCTGTAGACCTATCTTTCCACATTCTCAGTTTAAGTCAGCCAGCATTTGTGCCGCTTGGCTAATGTTTGGTGTTATTAGAACAATGTCATCAGCGAAGCGGAGGTGGTGTAATCGCCGACCGTCTATCTTCACTCCCATTCCTTCCCCATTCTAATTGTCATATGATGTTCTTGAGGGTGGTGCTGAAGAGTGTTGGTGAAATGGTATCACCCCTGCCGAACCCCTCTTTTGACATCAATGATCACTTCCTTGTAGAATGGTGAGATCCTGGTGGTGAATCTGTAATACAGCTCATGAAGGATCTTGATGTATTGGGTTTGAATGCCCTGTTTGCCTAGGGCTTCGATGACCACTTCAATCTCCACAGAATCAAGCTGTCTTTAAATCAATGAACGTGAGACAGAGCGGCATCTTGTACTCCCTACAAACCTCAATAAACTTGGTTATCATGTGGTTATGGTTGATTGTGCTGAATCCTTTTTGGAAGCCAGCTTGCTCGCATGGTTGTCCATCCAATGTTCTGCCAATCCTGTTCGAGATGACTCAAGTGAACACTTGTAGATGACAGACAACAGGAAGGTGGGACGATAGTTGCCAATGTCGTGGATGTCTCCCTTCTTGAACAGTAGAACTGTCCTGCTGGTTTTCCATTGGGAGGGTACCTTGCATTCAGACAGGAAGCATATGAAGAGCCGAGCCAGCGCATTGATGAGTACTGATAAAGTATGTCAAAGAAAATATAGGAAAAACCCTCCACGACATTGAAGCTAAAGGCATCTTCAAAGGTGAAACACCACTAACAAAGCAACTAGAAGCAAAGATAAACATATGGGACTACATAAAACTGAAAAGCGTCTGTACCTCAAAAGAAACAGTGACCAAGATACAAAAACAGTCCACAGAATGGGAAAGAATATTCACCAAATACCCATCTGATAAGGGGTTAATATCCAGGATATATCAGGCACTTTACAAGGTAGAACTTTACAAGAAGAAAACAGCCAACCCCATCAAAAAATGGGGAGAAGAAATGAACAGAAATTTTGACAAGGAAGAAATTTGAATGGTCAAAAGGCATATGAAAAAATGCTCATCATCACTAATCATCAGAGAGATGCAAATCAAAACAACAATGAGACATCATCTCACACCATAAACTTTTTTTTTGAGGTGGTGGTTAGAGCCATACTCAGCAGTACCCAGCAGCCTCTTCTAGCTCTGCACTCAGGAATTATCCACCGCAGTGTTTGGGGGACAATATACAGTGCTAGAACTCAAACTGGAGTCGAGTGTTTGTAGGAGAAGCATCTAACCTTTGAACTCTTCCTCCAACCCAAGGACAATAAATTTCTTAATTAGTAAGGACTGTATCTTCCATGCTTCTCTGAACCTGAATGATATAGGAGGGTTTCTGGCATAAATTGAATATTTTTATAAACAGAAATGTTATTAACATAATACGAACATATTATAATCTTTTCTTTCCAAATATCAAAAAATTACCCTAGTTAAATGATTCTCTTTAATTTTCACATATTGAGCTATTTCTTATTTGCACATTTTTATGCATTAATATCAAATAGTATAGAGGAAAAACAATTCAGAAGTTACAATAGTCAGAATTTTAATTATAAAAAGTTTTAACATCCTATGGCAATAGGAATATTCTTGGAAGAATCCCAGACTGAAGTCCCTGAACAACAACTAAAGATACTGTTTTTGCAGTAGCTGAAAGTACATTCCCAGCAAAAAAAAAATTCTGCTAATTGTCCCATGATCTTGTAAAAAAATTCATAACATACAATTTAAAATATCCAAAGGATTTTTATGTCAATTTACGTTTTCTACTGAAAGAAAAACATTTAATGTATACCCATAATGTAAGTAATGCTGTAAAGAAAATGTAATAGCCCACATAGCTGAAAAAAATCTAGCTACGGACACTTTTGATGGGGCTTGATCCAATGCCCCGAGGATATCTAAAAGACCTGGGTTCTTTCCATCTTTCTCTGTCAGCCTCATCCTAAGGCTGGCTCCATTCCTAGTCCCAAGATGGCTGCTCACAGCTTCTAGGGCCATATGCTTTCTTTTTTGTGTCAGAGTAACTTTATTCCAACATTCCCAGAAAACTCCCTCTAACTACTGCTCAATTCACATGCCCGTTGTATAGTCCCTGCAATCTAGAGGTTGAAATATGATGATTGGCTTAGGTCACCCCTGTCCAACCAAGATACTGGAAGATCAGCTTCCATTGAACCACACAGATCACAAAAGAAACTGGGGGTTGTTAGGAAGGTAGATGTTGAGGTGGCGTCTGACAAGGCATCTAACAAATGTTGACTCCCTAAGACTCTCGCCATCTTTGGTTCAAGAAGCCTGCCTATTATAGCCAGGGCTGTGGCTTAGTGGTTACAGCACAGCTATGGGTCCCAAGGTTATGGGGAACATTTATGTCAGTAACAGGGAAAAAAACACTAATTTCTTCACCTGCTTCTGAAAATGGCATCACAGGCTAGAAATTGAAAAGTAAGTTTGTTTTTTAATATATTTTGTCAAGGAGGAAATGCCAATTTAGTCAACACTTTAAAGTAAATTTCCCATTCTAAATTATTGGAACTCATTACAGATTAGATAAAAAGCCAAGTAATAATATATCTATGCTATGTCATTTAAAAAATTAATTGTATTATACTACCGCTAGATATACAATTACAAACCTGCTCGTGATTGGGTTTCAGTTATAGTGTTCCAGCACCCATTCCTCCACCAGTGCCCCCTTCCCAACATCAATGTCCCCAATTCTCTCCCCCCCAGCCTCCCTCTATGCTGCGGTTGCTGCTGCTTCTTTCTTATTTCTTCTTTCTTCTTCTTCCTCTTATTCTTCCTCTTCCTCTTCCTCTTCTTCCCCCCCCTTTTTCCTCCCCTCCTTCCTCCTTCCTTTCCTTCTTTCTTCCTCTCCTTCCTCCTTCCTCTCCTTCCTCCTTTCTCCATCTTCCTCCTTCCTCCTTCTTCCTCCTTTTTCATCCTTCTTGCTCGTTCTTCCCTCCTTCTCCTCCTTCTTCTCCTCTTTCTCCTCCTCCTTCTCTTCTTTCTCCTTCTCCTCCTTCTCCTCCCTCCACTTTCTCCTCTTCCTCCTCCTCCTCCTCCTCCTTGTCCTTCTCCCACTCTTCCCCCTCCTCCTTTTTCTTCTCCTCCTCCCTCTCTCACATTATATCTTGCAAAATATACATTTAGGGGTTATCATGTATACCCTTTGCCTCATTCAATGCTCAGTTCTAGTCTAGCATTACCAATTCCAACAATTATTAGCAAAGTGGTCCTTTCTCTGTCTTACCTATCTTTGACCTACACACAGTTGTGGTAGATGTCAACTTTTGACAGGTCCTCCTCATTCCTGTTTTGCCTGACTTTAGAAATTAGTGTCATACTATTTTTTATATTATATTCCACAAGTGAATGCAGTCATTCTACACTCAATGTATGCTATGTCTTAAGTACTAAACTTCTTAATAGAATTATGAACATTTGACATCATTTGTAAGGGAAAATAATGCACAAGAACTTTACTCATTTGTCTTATTTTGATCAAGCTATGTAAAGCTGCTGCTAGAGAATCTACTGGAAATTGATTTCTTGCTCTCTTTCCTTTGAGTCTCTCCCAAACCCTACCTATCTTCCTTTCTCATTTCCTTTTTTCTTCCTCTCTTTCTCTCTCTCACACACACATTTTCTCCTTTCTCTGTCCTTTTTCCTCTGGTTCCTCTTTTCTATCCCCTTTTTTGTCTTTCCTCCCTGGAATTCTCTTTACTCTCTTATCTTTCTTCTATTTTCTCGAATTTCCCACTCTTCCTCTCTCTAGAAATCCATGGGTGGGCAGATTAATTTATCAAATTCTTTTTACTTTGCAGTGTCCTTGCGAACAAGTGTGAAACTGTTGGCCTTAATTTAGGTCAGCCTCAAGGCACTAACTCCCACTTTGCTATTGCCCCCAAACTGCATCATGGGACAAAGTCTCAGCTTATAAAAATAGACTGGTTTCACCAACAAGCTCTACGGTAGCCATTAAAGGAGAGAAACTCCAATCTGTTTACTGGTGAGCTCTAGTCTCTTATCTCCCTAATCCTCACACCACCCTTGAGCTCTAAGAAGGCAGCTTAGTTTTCTCACCCCCATTTCCGAATCTTGAAGGACCAGTAAGCACAGGCACTAACAGTGTGATAGAATGACCAGATTTTTAGGCTTAGGGTATTATTGTCTTTACTTCTGGCTGATTTTTCAATCTGACATTCCTCATAGTAGCATGAAATCTCTTTTCTAAATAACTTTATCCATTAACCATTAACATTATCAAGAAGGATGGCTCATAAATAAGAGTCAATGACACTAAAGTCAAGTAAAATGTTTTAATTCTTGCTTATAAAAATAATATGTTGTGGGGTCAGCTGAAGTCAGAGAAATTCCTCAGATAAAAAGGAGGTGCATTTCAAGTTTCCTTACATAACCTGATACTATAAACAAGATTTTGTTTCCAGTTTTAAAAAGACCTATTTTAAAAAGACCTATTTTGTTATCAAAAATAGTCTTATTTGGAGGATATCTCTAAGATGAATGCAGACATTCTTGTAGGATATAAACATAATATAAATAAAATATAAACAGAATATAAACATTTTGGGCATCATTGTCTAGAAACATGGTTGCTAATCAATGTAGGAAAAATTCTGTGCCCGGAAAAGGCCATTTATTATCTAGAGCTTACTCACAAAATCAGAAGGCTAATGAAGCTATATGTCAGCTTTACAACTAGGGATTTTGGAGGGGTTTTTTTCCTGTGGGTGGGAATGTGCAGGACTGGGGAACCACACCCACCAGTGCTCAGGAAACCATATCACTGTATCACTGTATCACTGTCTTCCCGTTCATCATCGGTTTGCTCGGCGGGCACCAGTAACATCTCCATACGCCCAGCCTCAAACCATTCCATCAGGTCATGGGAATGAGGTCTATAATTGTTACTGGTATTTGGCATATCAAATATGACATGGGTAGCTTGCCAGGCTCTGCTGTTCAGGTGGCATACTCTTGTAGTCACCTCTGATCTCCAGCATTTATTGAAGAACTGCGTAGATGCTTGCGGCTGCGTGAGCTGGGGATAGGCTCTTCTGCTGGGTGGTGTTCTGACAAGAGGGAAGTCTGGATGTGGAAAATGGCGGCCCTCATGGGGTGGGGGTCGTCTGGCTTCTTGCGAGGGTCTGCTGGGGTGACGGGCCAGGGGTAGGACCCGCCATCCCTCCCTGGA
This sequence comes from Cryptotis parvus, assembly GCA_021461705.1. Taxonomy (NCBI): domain Eukaryota; kingdom Metazoa; phylum Chordata; class Mammalia; order Eulipotyphla; family Soricidae; genus Cryptotis; species Cryptotis parvus. The sequence goes on along the minus strand of JAJIBD010023591.1, from coordinate 13,023 downwards.
GCCTCGTGAGAGGCTGGGCACAGGGGAGAGCCAGTAGCAGCTCACAAGGTGCCCTGGAGGGATGGCGGGTTCTAGCCCTGGCCCGCCACCCCAGCAGAGCCTCACAAAGAAGTCAGACGACCCCTCACCCCATGAGGGCCGCCATTTTCCACATCCAGACTTCCCTCTCATCAGAACTCCACCCAGCAGAAGAGCCTGTCACAGCCCAGCTCATTGACACCCACCCTGCAGCAGTCTTTTTTTTTTCTATTTATTTTTTTTAATTTTTTTATTATACTACCGTGAAACATACAATTACAAAGGTGTTCATAATTGGTTCTTGGTAATACAGTATTCCAGAACCAATCCCTCCACCAGTGCCCCATTTCCACCACCAATGTACCCCTCCCTCCCATCCCCCACCCGCCTTAATAGCAGGTACCCCAGTTTCCTCTCTTTCTCTCTCTATCTCTCTCTGTCTCTGCATCTCTCTCCCTCTTATTTTACACATTGTGGCTAGCCCTGCAAATATTTAGAGTTTATCACTTAAGTCTCTTTGTGTATATTCAGTGGTGAGTTTTAATCTGCCATTACCATTTCCCATATTTATTAAAACACTGGTATCTATATCCTATTAATGAATGCAGTCATTCTATATCTGTCCTTTTCCTTCTGACTAATTTCACTCAGCATGATAGACTCCATGTCCATCCATTTGCAGGTAAATTTCATAATTTCATCCTTTCTGACAGCCGCATAGTATTCCATAGTGTAGATGAACCACAGTTTCTTTAGCCAGTCCTCTGTTCTCGGGCATTTAGGTTGTTTCCAGATTCTAGCTATAGTGAATAGCGCAGAGATGAATAAAGAAGTACAGATAGTGTTTCTGCTATGTGTTTTTCGGTCTCTAGGGTATATTCCCAGGAGTGCTATTGCTGGATCAAATGGGAGCTCAATATCTAGTTTTCGGAGGAATGCCCATATTGTTTTCCAAAAGGGCTGGACCAGTCGGCACTCCCACCAACAGTGGATCAGAGTCCTTTTTCCCCACATCCACGCCAGCACTGGTTGTTCTTGCTGTTTTGGATGTGTGCCAGTCTCTGTGGTGTGAGATGGTACCTCATTGTTGTTTTGATTTGCATCTCCCTGATGATTAAAGATGAAGAACACTTTTTCATATGCCTTTTGGCCATTCGAATTTCTTCTTTTTGGAAGCTTCTGTTCATTTCTTCTCCCCATTTTTTGATGGGGTTGGCTGTTTTCTTCTTGTGGAGTGCTACCTTGCAGCAGTCTTTTTTCAAGTCCGGCCCAGGTATGCTGATCCAGAGACTCACAGACATGGGGCAGAGCTGCTAATTGCTTTCCCTGTGAAATACTATTATATAAGTCAACTTTCACTTCACACATAAGAGTCTTAAACTTTAAATTAACTTCACCCAAGGCCTAGGATGTGGTCTGAAGTAGAGCACTTGGCACACTGTCATGGCACGATGGATTTGGCATTGCCACTGTGATTGCCAGTGCACAGTCACTAAGTGTATGACCTGGACCAAGTTGATCATAACCTTAGAACCCAGCCAGGAGTGATCCTTGAGCATCACTACCAGGAGCACCCCATAAACCAAAATAAATAACCAAACATATGTCACCTAAACAGTCTTTGTCCTTGGGGGATTATATGGGGTCTGAGATCAAATCCTGGTGCTACGCAAAACAGAGACACTGGCCCTTTACACTCTCTCACTAGCCTAGCCACCAGCATATTTCCAAATCCAGAGTTCAGGGCCAGAAAGGTAGAGCAACAAGCTGAGCTGTCTTTGCAAGCTCTGCAAGAAGGAATCCCAGTGTCTCTCTCTGGTACCACAAAAAGCTACCACTGAGCATGGAGGTAGAAGTCTCTGAGCACTGCAAGATGTGCCCCAGAAATCAAAAAACACAAGAGAAACAAAGAAAGAGAAAATTTGGGGCAAGGGACATGGCTCAGGGGCACTTGTTTTGCATGTATCCAGCCGTGGGCTCAATCTCTGGCACCACAAATAGATAGGAAAATCAAGAAACTTAATTGCCTACATTTTCAATTATCAAAAGTTCTGTGTTTGTGACTATAAGAGTTTAATAATCCTATCTTAACATTTACTGAAAAATAAAATATACCTAGTCTGTCCATAATATGATTCAAATGAGCCTAACATAGCTCTTATCTAACTGGTTCTTGGGGGGGGTTGAGGAGTAGGGCAGTGGCCACACACAGTGGTGCTCAGGATTTATTCCTGGCTTTGTGCTCAGGGATTCTGGTGTGACAAAGATATCAAACCTGAGTTAATCACATGCAAGGCAAGTGCTTTAACCCCTGTACTATCTACCCCTTTTAAGCGATGCTTTGTTTACTTATTTTATTTCTTTAGTTAACTGTTGTGGGGGTCACTCTCTAACCTCCCCAGTGTACTGGGGAGCCATGTGGTATCCGAGTGTTTTTTTTTATGGAAAGATGGTATGTTTTCTTTTGCTTATTGTCCGAACAGTGAGTTCATGAGGCAAGATTCACTAACAGCTCTTATCAACCACCTCATTGTATCATGGTCTAAAAGCAGTCGTTTATTTATTTATATATTATTTATTTGTTTGTTTAGATTTTGTTGTTTGGGGTCACACCCAGAAATGTTAAGAGTATTGTATGCAGTGCCCAGGTTGAACCTGGTCAGTAGTAAGCAAGACAAATACCTTAACTCCAATAATGCTCTCTAGCTGTCGTTTCTTTTAATCTCAAACTCAAATCACATTTTCCTTATTAAACACTCTATCCTTTTCTCCTCTCAGATGCCTTTTGAGTTAAGACATGAATGATATTTATATTAAATGTATGGGGCTTACCTTGCATGTGGCTGACCCCCCAATTCAGTTCCCAAGAACACAAGTCCCCCACAGTGTCCCGAGGGCTCACTTCTGAGCACAGAATGATGAACAAACCCTGAATGCCACAGGGTATTAAGCAAACCACTCTCCCCACTCACATAGTTCCACAAGAAAGAAATATGAGGGCCAGAGATATAGCTCATTGGGCTGAAGACATATTTGCCCGTAGATGTCCCAGGTTTCAGCATCTCATGATCCCTCAAGAACCAACACCTCTGAGCTGGTCACTTCTGTTGCAGTAGCCCCCAAGAGCAACCAGATGTGGTACAACAATCAAAAGAAAAAGGAAAAGATATGAAATCTTAAAAAAGTGTTTTAATCTGTGGCTCCAGTTCATCTCAGGAATTAGACTAAAGCTATGATTTCTTTGGTTTGAGAAAAAATTTTTTTACAACCATTACTTAAAATGTTTATTTTGATCATTGGAGAAAAGCACTACATGCTGTTTTCTTGGCCAAAAATGATTCTCCATGTAAAAAGATTCTCAATAATGTCAATGACGATGTAGGATATTGATAACTGTCCTAACTCCCACTCCACTTGCCACCCCAAAAAAACTAAAATAAGAGTCACTGGCTGCGTGATGCTCTCAGCTGCTTTGTTACACTGAAAAATGCAAAGGGTCTCTGGATATTATCCTGTAATCAGCAATCCATCTGGCTGCACCTACAAAATAGAATAAAAATGCCACCCTTGACTTTTCCATGGTAGTAAATGAAAGCGTAATGTATAGTTCTAATTGCTAACATTTTTCTCTCTAATTATGGTTCAGTTTGGCTAGGATTTCCAACAATCCCCTTGTTCCCTTAAAGCAAACACCAGAGAATGTTCTAACCCCACCAGTGGCATTTATTAATAACCCCCTTGACAGATTGAAAAAAATCATTATTCTATATTAGACAGGAGAGGATTTTCCCAGCATAAGCTAATTGATTTAAAAAAAAAAAAACATTTAGACGCTATCGAAAAAATTCATTTTAGAAAGGGAAAACTGCAATAGTGTTGAATAAAAACAGACTCATGCAATAGTATAACGACGCCTTGTGCACTGTTTAGGGTAATAGCTAAAAATAAAAAAATACAACTCGGGGCAGTAGAGATAGTAAAGAGGTAGGGAGTGTTCCTTTCACGTAGCTGACCCATATTTGATCCCTGGCACCCAATAAGGTCTCAGAGCCCCATCAGGATTTATCCTTGAGCACAGAGGCAAGAATAAGCCCTGAACACAGCCAAGTGTGACCCATCAAAAAAAAGTATTTCTATAAATCAAAATTATTATTGTGATTCTATCAAATGCCATTTTATATGCTTGCAGAAATACTTATTAGTGAAAGCAGTAATAACACAATGATAGATAATAGAACATCAGGTAGTTAACATAAAGATTTATAGTGAGTGCTGCTTAATTTGAAATTTCATACCTCAAAAAATATGAAAATCACCTGAAATTTACTATGTTTACTCTCAAATTAAACTTCCATATCCCTGAATTATAACTTTCTATTTTCCATTGCCCCCAGGAAATTGACCTGCATCCGTGAACTAAATAATATTTCAATGGATCCAAGTCCTGCCCCCCCAATCAGCTGATCAGATTAGTTTTTGTTCTTTAGTTTTTCATGAATTGATGCCCAAACCACTTGCGGACTAGTCTATGCGACATGAAATGATGAAGTATTTTATAAAAGGGTATAGGTGGTCTTTTCCTGAATTTACTTTTCAATGGTTGTTTAAAACCACTTTCCACTGGAGGCCAAAGAGACAGTACAGGAGGTAAGGCTTTGTAAAGTATAGCCTTGGCAGCCAGCCACAACCCTGGTTTAAATCTCCAGCACTACATATGAACATAGCTAGATGTCACTCCTGAACACAGAGCCAGAAATAGTGCTTCAGATGTGACCCAAACTCCCAATTCCACAAAAACAAAGCAAAGCAAAACAAAACATCTTGGAACCATCTGTCATTGTCATTGTAGGAAAAGAAAGCATAATAAGTAAGTGTAATAATTGGTATTGTCTTCTCTGTCTCTTGATTTAAAGCAAATAATACTGTCAAACATTCCTAAACAAAATGACAGTATAATATTTGTGAAACTTACCAGTGAAAATTGCGTTACTGGGACCAGAGTGGGTAGGACATTTGCCTTGTACACGGATAACCTGGGTTTGATCCCGAAGCATTTCATTTGGTCCCCCGAGAACCCCAGCCAGGAGTAATTCCTGAGCAAAGAGCCAGGAGTAACCCCTGAGTGTTGTCAGGTGTGACCCAAAAAGGAAAAAAAAAAAAAGAAAAGAAAATTATGTTACTGAAATATCATTCTGATAATTGTGTTAATGGTTGGAATATACCACAGGTGTGTGGGGTTGAAGGGTAGGTAAGACAGAGAAGGGACCAGTTTCACAATAATAGTTGAAAATAGTAATGCTAGACTAGAACTGAGTACTGGAAGTAAGAAAAGGGAGATGCATGATAACTCTTTGGAGTTTGTATTGCAAACCACAAGCAGCAAAAGGGGGTGGAGGTAAAGTACCTGCCATAGAGGCAGGCTGTAGGGGTGGGGTGGGAGGAAAACAGGGCACATTGGTATTGGGAAATGTGCACTGATGGAAGAATGGGTCCTGGAACACTGAACACTGTATGATTGAAACACAATCATGAACAGCTTTGTAATGGTCTGTAGCATGGTGGTTCAATTAAAAAAAATTAAATTAAAAATTGGGGAAATTATCACAAACGTGTGGAGTCAGAGGCTAGGTAAGACAGAAAATGGAACAGTGTGCTAACAATTGTAGAGGGTACTAATGCCAACTTAGAACTGAGCATTCAAATAGAGGCAAAAAGATACACATGACAACCCTTTAATGTATGTTCTGTAATCCATAGTCTGGGGGGGAAGGAAAAGAGAAAGAGAGAGAAACGGAAAGAAATAAAGAACCTGCCATGGAGGAGGGCTGGGGAGGGGGGAAGGGAACCCGGGACGTTGGTGGTGGGAGATGGGCACTGATGGCAGGATGGGTGCTGGAACACTGTATAACCAAAACCCAAATATGAACTTTTTAATTGTATATCTTTGTAATTGTAAAAATAAAAAAAAAATTTTAAAAAGAAAAAAATAAATTAATTAAAAATCAAAATAAAATATCTAGGTCTCTCCAAAAAACAAACTTACTGTCCTTCCATAGTTAGAACTCACATAATTTTTTATTATAGGGGCTGGAGCAATAGCCCAGCGGGTAGGGTGTTTGCCTTGCACGCGGCTGGCCTGTGCCGGCCCGGGTTCGATCCCCGGTATCCCATATGGTCCCCCGAGCACCACCAGGAGTGGTTCCTGAGTGCAGAGCCAGGAGTAACCCCTGAGCATAGCCGGGTGTGACCCAAAAAAGCAAAAATAATAATAATAATAATTTTTTATTATAATCATAACTGCTAAAACCAAATTGGTAAATACTCAAATAGTATTATTTATCAGTGGCTACAAGTATGATTTGCTAGTGACTATTAAACTAGACTTTCTTTTATGTATGCCAATGGCATAAATTAGGGTCTCTGGCCATGGCCAAGCATCAGCTCAGTGTGGCAGAAGCAGGAATTGGGAGAGAAATTGATTGAAAGACCTTGATTTAATTCCGTGGACTGATTTTAATGACTCTGTAGCCTTTGAAAAAATGCCATCAAAGCTCGATTTTTCCATCTGTAAAGTATGAAACGGTAATATTAGTTGGGGTCATTAAGTGTTATCAAAGGAGGTAGTACATGTGGAAGTAGTTCCTTTAGATAGGCACATTTACCAAACAATAGCTGCAATCATTTTTAAATGTGTTATTGAAAATTAACATAGTGATTAAGGCTGTGAACTCCAAAGATAGACCTCCTGGTTTTATGTTACACTTTTTACCATTACCAAATACGGGAGATATTTAACATATTCCTTCCTTTCTCTATAAGAAGAGATGGGTAGTATCTACTTACTAGGGTAACGGAAGGTTTAACTCAGGCAAAGAAGTGATAGTGCCACCTGGAAAGCCATACAATATTTACAGATACTTTCTTTTTCATTTATTCAATAAGTGGTGATTGAATGCCTGTCCTTTGCCAGACTCATTTAGAACTGGAAATACAATATGGAATACAGGACTGAAAAAAAAGTCATAATTTTCATGTACCGCAGAACTTATTGAGTACAGGAGCCTTTATTGGGTTTTATTTTGGTTCCATTTGGTTTGGGGACCACACCCAGCGGGGCTCAGGGCTTACTCCTGACCTTGTGTTCATAGTTCACTCCTGGTGGAGCAAGAGGAATGGCACACAGTGCTGGGGAGTGAATACAGATTGTCTACTTGCAAAGCCAGCACCTTACCTGCTATATTTAGCTTTCCAGCCTCTTATTTTGGGGGTCATATTCTTCTGTGTTCAGGGGGTTATTCCTGGCTGTGCTCAGGACTCAGAATTCCCCAGCAGTACCTCAGGGGTACCTCAGTACCATATGTGGTACCACAGATTTGAACCATAGTCAACAGAATACAGGATAAGTCCCTTATCTTTTATATTTGGAAATATATTTGGAGTTGATATATGCAGGGACTCAGACAGAACAATATGGGAATACAAGAAATAGAACCGAGACAAAGGAACTTGTCAAGCATGCAAGTGATCCCCAATTAACTCCCCTGCATCACATATGCTCCCCAACCACTGCCAAGAAGGACCTCTGTGCATAGAGCAGGAGCAATTCCTGACAGGAGAAATACCATCTGCAATTCAGTGTTCATTGCAGCACTATTCTCAATAGCCAGAACATGGAAACAACCTGAGTACCTGACAACAGATGATTGGATAAAGAAACTATGGTACATCTACACAATGGAATACTATGTAGCTGTTAGGGAAAACGAAGTCATGAAATTTGCCTATAAGTGGAAGGACATGGATAGTATCATGCTGAGTAAAATTAGTCAGAAGGGAAAGGACAGATATAGAATGACTGCATTCATTTGTGGAATATAAAAAAAAGTATGAAACTAATATTCATGGCAAGGCAAAACAGGGACCAGGAGGTCTTGTCAATAGTTGGAATCTACCACAAGTGTGTGGGGACATGGGTTAGATAAGACAGAGAATGAACCAGTGCACCAATAAATGTTGGAAATGGTAATGCCAGACTCGGACTGAATACAGAACATAGGTAAAGGGATATACATGATAACTCCTAAACATATATATTGCAAGCCACAAGTGCAAAAGAAGGGAGAAAGAGAGAGAGAGAAAGAGAGAAAGAGAGAGAGAGAAGAGAGTTCTTGCCATCGAGGCAGGTTAGGGGAAGGAGTCTAAGGATGTTGGTGTTGGGAAGGGTGCTCTGGTGGAGGAATGGGTGCTGGAACACTGTATGACTGATTCCAATCATGAAGAGTTTTGTAATTGTCTCACTTGATACAATATTTTTTTAATGGAGTAGCCCCTGAGCACCACCAGATTAACTTCCAAACAAAAACGTAAAGTAAATAAATAAAGTAGGGCAGTATGTTACAGAAAATCTAATCAGCAATTAGAAGTTTATTTTATTTTTTGCTTTGGGGGGTCACACTGGTGATTCTCAGGGGTTATTCTTGGCTCTGCTTCCGGAATTATGCGTGGCAGTGCTTGGGGATCATATGGGATGCAGGGATTGGACCCAGGTTGACTGTATGCAAGGCAAATACCCTACCTACTATACTATACCTCCAGCCCCAGCAATTAGAAGTTTATGTATGACTATATTACTCTGAGTCTTCCTATTAAAGCTACACTCATGATACTTTTTCTTTATCTTTTTTTTTAAAATCTAACTATTTTATTTTATTTATTTGTTTTTTTTTTTTTTTTTTTTTTTTGCTTTTTGGATCAACCCTGGCGACGCTCAGGGGTTACTCCTGGCTCTGCACTCAGGAATCACTCCTGGCGGTGCTCGGGGACCATATGGAATGTCGGGGATCGAACCCAGGCAGGCACAGGCCGGCCGCATGCAAGGCAAACGCCCTACCGGCTGGGCTATCACTCTGGCCCCCATGATACTTTTTCTTATGGATGCACGCCACTTAGAGTTAGATGTAATTTTTTTTTAAGTAACTCCTTTCCTAGAGACATTGTAGCACAATAATATCCCCAAATAATATTGGCACGGCAGAGCCTGGCAAGCTACCCGTGTTGTATTTGATATGCCAAATACCAGTAACAATTATAGACCTCATTCGGAATGGACTGAGGCGTTCCTGGAGCAAGCAGATGCCCTTGGGCTCTACTAGCATGAGACAGGACATATGGAGATGTTACTGGGGCCCGCTCGAGCAAATCGATGATGAAGCGGGAAGACAGTGATACAGTGATGCAGTGAAGCTAACAACCATTAGAGGAAGTCACAGTTTATAGTTAGGAAAATGAACAGTAAGTGCAACTTTACTAACAGTAAACCCTATCTAGTATTTTAAAGTGAATCTTCGTTGGGTGTGGGGAGCCCAGGGATGACTCAGAAGCAGAAGCACCTACTTTACAAGCATTAGACCATGAATTCGATCCCAGTTACTGTCCATGTGTGCTGAATATATTCTTAGCAGTTTAGTGAGGAAACCTGGGACAGTAGCAAAATGCACCAACTTTGGGGGACACTGCAACTACAACTGTAAGCAGGGCTAAAGTGATAGGTCAACAGGATGAGCTCAGTCTTTGCATGCAGGAGGATGGCTCAATCCCTAATGCCACATGATCACCTGAGCACTGCCAGCAGTGACAGCCAAGCATCAACTTAGTAGTAGCACTGAACATTGGTGGGTGAAGTAGCCCCAAAAAACAAAATTAAGCAGCCAGAGATATAGTACGGCAGTAGGGTATTTGTTTTACAAGCATCCAAACCAGATTCAATCCCAGCATCACAGAGTCCATCAAGCTCCACCAGGAGTGATCCCTAAGCATTGCTAATTGTGGCTATAAGTTTATGGTAAGTCTAGGACCAGGTGTGCACTCTGGCAAGCATGTGTATAAGCACAACTAAAATGTATGACTCCTTTTCTCAGACTAGGGGCAGGGAGGGTTCCCTTTTGCCTGAAGGCAGAGCAGCCCACAGCCACACCCAACCCTTTTGGACATAGAAATGGTGCAGCTCCACAACTAAACCTCATCAAACTACCAAGTCACCAATTGTTCCAGCTCTGTAGTTCTTGGACCTCTAGGTCACACCTACTCTTCTGCCCTGGCAAAATTGGTCTGTATACAAGTTGACATAAACCCTGCTCACAAAGGCTCTGAGTGGGTTAAAGAAATCTGACAAAGACAGGCAGGACTTTCTTTCGGTAGGACATGTTTACTGGGCAAAGATGTCAAGAACCAAGTACACTCTGGGCCTTAAGGGGTTATAATGGGCTCTTTACAAGTGATGCTGGGAAAACTGAACAGTTAAATGTGAAAAAAATGAACTCAGACCTCTATCTAATCTCATGCACAAGAGTTAGATCAAAATAAATTAAAGACCTCAACATCAGACCTGAATTCATATGGTACATGGATGAAAAGGTAGGCAAAACCTTCCACAACATTGAAGCTAAAAGCATCTTCAAAGACAAAAAGCCACTGATCAACCAAGTAGAAGCAAAGATAAGCAAATGGGACTACATGAAACTAAGAAGTGTTCTACATCTCAAAAAGAAGCGATGACTCAGATACAGAGAGTAGCCTACAGATTGGGAAAGAATGTTCATTCAATACCCATCTGATAAGGGATTAATATTCAAGATATATAAGACACTAGAAGTACGCTACAAGAAAAAAAAATCCAACCCTATCAAACCCCATCAAAAACTGGGGAGGAGAAATGAACAGAAACTTCCTAAAAAGAAGAAATTCAAATGGCCAAAAGGCATATAAAAATGTTCCTTATAACTAATTATCAGGGGCACACAAATCTAAACAACAAGGTATCATCTCATATCATACAGACTGGCACATATCTAAAAGAACTAGAATAACCAGTGTTGATGCTGATACAAGGAGAAAGGGACTCTCATTCATTGCTGGGGGAATACCCACTGTTTCAGCCTTTTTGGAAAACAATATGGACATTCCTTTAAAGACTAGAAATTGAGCTTCCATTTGACCCAGCAATACTGTGATCGCCTCGGCAGCACATATACTAAAATTGACCCAGCAACACTACTTCAGTAATATACCCTGGGGCCCCAAAAAACACACAGCAGCAACACCATTGCAATTTTATGTTCATTGTAGCCCTATTCACAACAGCCAGAATCTGGAAACAACCTGAATGCCTGAGAACAGATGATTGAATGAAGAAATAATGATACATCTACATAATGGAATACTATGCAGCTGTTAGGAAAAATGAATTCATAAAATTGCCCATAGAAAAGAAGATGGGAGGCATCACCTTTCCCAACTTCAAACTGTACTACAAGGCAGTAGTAATTAAAACAGCATGGTATTGGAATAAAAACAGACCTGTGGACCTATGGAATAAAATAGAGTATCCTGACACCCAACCTCAAACACATGATCATTTAATCTTTGATAAAGGTGCAATGAGTCTAAAATGGAGTAAGGGAAAGCCTCTTCAACAAGTGGTGTTGGGAAAACTGGGCAGCAACGTGTAAAAAAATGAATTTGGACCTGTGTCTAACACCATGCACAAAAATCAGATCAAAATGGACTAAAGATCTCAATATCAGACTTGAATCCATAAAGTACATTGAAGAAAATATAGGAAAAACCCTCCACGACATTGAAGCTAAAGGCATCTTCAAAGGTGAAACATCACTAACAAAGCAACTAGAAGAAAAGATAAACATATGGGACTACATGAAACTGAAAAGCTTCTGCACCTCAAAAGAAACAGTGACTAAGATACAAAAGCAGTCCACAGAATGGGAAAGAATATTCACCCAATACCCATCTGATAAGGGGTTAATATCCAGGATATATCAGGCACTGGTAGAACTTTTACAAGAAGAAAACAAACAACCCCATCAAAAAATGGGGACAAGAAATGAACAGAAACTTCAGCAAGGAAGAAATTCGAATGGCCAAAAAACATATGAAAAAATGCTCATCATCACTAATCATCAGAGAGATGCAAATCAAAACAACAATGAGATACCACTTTACACCACAGAGACTGGCACATATTCAAAAGAGCAAGAACAACAAGTGCTGGCGTGGATGTGGGGAAAAGGGGACACTCATCCATTGTTGGTGGGAATGCCGGCTGGTACAGCCTTTCTGGAAAACAATATGGACTTTCCTCCAAAGACTAGAAATTGAACTCCCATTTGACCCAGCCATACCACTCCTGGGAATCTACTCTGGGAAACCAAAAATACGCAGCAGAAACACCATCCCTACTTTTATGTTCATAGCAGCATTATTCACAATAGCCAGAATCTGGAAGCAACCAGAGTGCCCAAAAAATCGATGACTGGATAAAAGAAGCTTTGGTACATCTACACAATGGAATACTATGCAGCTGTTAGGAAAAATGAAGTTATAAAATTTGCCTATAAATGGATGGACATGGAGAAGATTATGTTGAGCGAAATTAGCCAGAAGGAGAGAGACAGATACAGAATGACTGCATTTATTTGCATGGCATAAATATATATGTACATATTATGATACCAATATCCAAGGTCAAGTGAAACATATATCAGGAGGTCTTGTCAAAGGTGGAGATTATCACAAACGTGTGGGAGTCAGAGTTTAGGTAAGACAGAAAATGGAACAGGGGGCTAACAATAGTCGAGGGTACTAATGCCAACCTAGAACTGAGCATTAAATAGAGGCAAAAGGATACAAATGACAACCTTTTAATGTATGTTCTGTAATCCATAGTCTGGAAGGGAAGGAAAAGAGAAAGAGAGAGAAAGGAAAGAAATAAAGAACCTGCCATGGAGCAGGGCTGGGGAAGGGGGAGGGAACCGGGGATGTTGGTGGTGGGAGATGGGCACTGGTGGAGGGACGCTGGTGCTGAAACACTGTATGACCAAAACCCAAACATGAACTTTTTAATTGTATATCTTTTTATTTGTATATCTCACGGTGGTATAATAAAATACTTAAAAAAAAAATAAAAAATAAATAAAAAAAAATTGCCCA
>JAJIBD010023590.1:62500-125450 GCA_021461705.1 Cryptotis parvus | reverse complement strand
AAAGAAACAATGATCAAGATACAAAGACAGTCCACAGAATGGGAAAGAATATTCACTCAATACCCATCTGATAAGGGGTTAATATCCAGGCTATATCAAGCACTGGTAGAACTTTACAAGAAGAAAGCAGCCAACCCATCAAAAAATGGGGAGGAAGAAATGAAAAGAAACTTCGACAAGGAAGAAATTTGAATGGCCAAAAGACATATGAAAAAATGCTCATCATCATTAGTCATCAGAGAGATGCAAATCAAAACAACAATGAGATGTCATCTCACACCACAGAGACTGGCACATATTCTGAAGAGCAAGAACAACAAATGCTGGCGGGGATGCGGGGAAGGGGATTCTCATCCATTGTTTGTGGGAATGTCAAGCCTTTCTGGAAAACAATATGGACATTCCTCCAAAGACTAGAAATCAAGCTCCCATTTGACCCAGACATACCACTCCTGGGAATCTACTCTGGGAAGCCAAAAACACACAGTGCAAACACCATCCCTACTTATGTTCATAGCAGCATTATTCACAATAGCCAGAATCTGGAAACAACCAGAGTGCCCAAGAACTGATGACTAGAAAAAAAACTTTGGTACATCTACACAATGGAATACTATGAAGCTGTTAGGAAAAATGAAGTTATGAAATTTGCCTATAAATGGATGGACATGGAGAGGATCATGTTGAGTGAAATTAGCCAGAAGGAAAGAGACTGCATTTATTTGCATGACATTATATATATATATATATATATATATATATATATATATGTACATATTATGATACCAATATTCAAGGTCAAGCGAAACATGGATCAGGAGGTCTTGTCAAAGGTGGAAATTATCACAAATATGTGGGAGTCAGAGGCTAGGTAAGACAGAGGAATGGAACAGTGCGCTAATAATTGTCAAAAGTGCTGATACCAACCTAGAACTAAACACTAAATACAGGCAAAAAGATACATATGACAACCTCTTAATGTATGTATTGTAATCCACAATGTGGAAGGGAAGGAAAAGAGAAAGAGAGAAAGAAAGAAAATGAATTTAAGAACTTGCCACAGAGGCAGGCTGGGGGGAGGGGGAGGGAATCGGGGACATTGGTGGTGGGAAATGGGCACTGGTGGAGGGATGGCTGCTGGAACATTGTATGACGGAAACCCAAATATGAACGAACATCTGATGAACATCTTTGTAACTGTATATCTCACGGTGGTATAATAAAATATTTTAAGGAATATTTCTAGTCACTTTATATAAACACAGTAAGAGAACAGACATTTATAAATTATTATTATTTTGGGGTGAGGGGTCACACCCAGCAACGCTCAGGGGCTATTCCTGCTCTGCACTCAGGAATTACTCCTGGTGGTGTTCACGGGACTATATGGGGATGCCAAGGATCGAACTAGGGTCAGGCCGCATGCAAGGCAAACGCCTTAACCTCTGGACTATCGCTCCAGCCCCAGACATTTATAAATGATGGCTTTTCCTAGGGACATCTTGCTACATATTCCAGAACTACAGTTCTCAGTCCTGGTTAATTTTATCCCAACACTAACCATGTCCAAAATCAGTTGCTTATCTTTTGGGTCAGGACAAAGTTTCTTCCATGACCTTGCTCTTAGCTTATTATTCTGCTTTTGACACTTAGCCTGTCCCATGCCGAGGTCAGGGGTAGCTTACTCACTGGCTTGCCCTGGGTCCATCAGAGTACTGTGATGGACCCTTCTTCTGGAGTGTAAGGAACTAGAATCAATCTAAGGGCAACTGAGGTTTATATTAGGAAATATGACAGATGTCCGGGAGTAAATATTTCAGAGTTAATTAATTAATCTATCACAAATGTATAGCCTTAACTGTCTTCCTATGTCTATACAAAAGGATGGTGCTCTAACATAAGAATATGATAAGGGCATACAGGAAAGAGAAAAACAACATTTCACTTACAATACAAAACCCAGGGCTGGCAGTCACTGCTTCTGGTTAGGAGACAGACACCTGCTGAGTAGGAGACAGAGGGTTGTGAACACAGAGTAATCCAACAATTTCTACCAGTGCCATCAATATCCCAAATAACCAATAGTAAAATGCCCACCACACCAACCAAAGACATTACATTACGCACAAAGTAGTTCAGACTGATTTTGTGGGGGAAGCACCACTTCTGGTCTGCTTGGAATCTGAGAGAGAGATGAAGACAGAGGTCTGGCTTGGTGCTACATGGATCACCAACGATTCTTGTCAAAATGCAAACCTGAGGCTAGGGAGATTGTTTAGGTGTGAAGATACTTCTCTTACACACAGCCAAACAGTCCACACTGGTTCAAATCCCTGTACAGCACATTGTCCATCTAGCAGTGACCCCTAAGCACAGAGCCAGGAGTAAACCCTAAATGCTGCCAGGTGAGGTCTAAAACTGAAACACACACACACACACACACATACACACACACACACACACACACACCCCAAATGTTCTTGGCAGTAGGTGGAGGACTGTGTTTCTGTCCAGGCAGCCTGGGTTTCTGTCCAGCCCCAGGTGATGCTTTGGTGGCTGGAGCATGAACCACACTAACTAGCAAAGGAATGAGCCTGTGCCTCTGGTCCTAGCTGCAGGCTCATGGGAACAGATCTACCTCTCCCAACCTCCATTGCTTCTGCGGACCTGGTCATCTGGCTTCATAGTACGTCACTACCCACATAGGTGGTCCCAGCTGTGACGTCTTTCTCTTCCTCATTCATCACCCGGGAGCATGCTCACTTATCGGAGGCCCCCATTAGTATTCTAGTGAATGTGTCTCACCAACAGTCGGGGGCAGGGCAGGGGTACCCAGAGGAAATGCAATTGAGAGAAGGGATGCAAACACATTGGAACCACACACACACACACACACACACACACACACACACACACACTCTCTCTCTCTCTCTCTCTCTCTCTCAGCCCAAAGACACCCCCTACCACCACCATCCTGCTCCTGGACCCCATCCAAGCTCGACCCTTTCTTAGTTTTGTTCTCTTTCCTCTTCAACTTGCCTGAAAACAGTCTGGGCGTTGCTAAGGTAACGCCTTAGAGCCTCCCAGAGCACATCATTGTTTGAGTCCAGCAGCAGTGGCGGGGAGGAATTTGCTATTTGTTTAAGAGATGAAAGCCACAAACTTCCATCCATTCTTCTCCAGTTTCACTCCCCCTGAACTGGATGGCCCCGCTGGAGTGGGGTGCACTGGGTGGAGAGAACTCAGGACTCTAGCAATGGGTCCTGGCTTTCCAAAGAAAGAGAGAAGGATTGGCAATGGGTATATTTTATCTCACTGCATAATCGTCACATCCTGTTTCTAACTAATACAAATTTGATTTGTTTTTGTTTTGTTTTGGGATCACTCCCAGTAGTTCTCAGGGCTTACTCCTGACTCTGCTCAGGGATCACCCCTGGCGCTGCTTGAGGTTTCATATGTGGTGCTGAGGATCAAACTTGGGTAAGTAGTGTGCAAGGCAAATGCCTTAATCCCTGTACTATCTTTCTAGCTCTAAATAATACAATTTTTAAAAATAACATATAAGGGACTAGAACGAAAGCCCAGCGGTTAGGGTGTTTGCCTTGAACGCGGCCGGCCCATGCCGACTCAGGTTCGATCCCGGCATCCCATATGGTCCCTTGAGTACCGCCAGGAGTAATTCCTGAGTGCAGAGCCAGGAGTAACCCCTGAGCATTGCCAGGTGTGACCCAAAAAAGCAAAAAAACAAACAAACAAATAAAAAAACATATAATGGCCACACCCTCCTTTTTGCCAAACACACACACACACACACACACATACACACACACACACACACACACACACACACCATAAAATCTGGGATGATTATGTGGTGATACTATCTCCAGGAAAGTTCCAAAGAAGGTAGTGGAAGAGGACAGTTTAGGGAGTGATTCCACCAAGCTCCTCATCTGTAAAGAGGTGAAAAGCCCCTGCATATCCTTCCAGGGCTCCAAGTTTCACAGCTGGTATCAGAGACGCCAGGAATGGTGCAGCCAGCCTGCATGAAAATGCCTGGAACTAGGAATGGGTTTCTCAAAGTGAGGACTGGTATCAAAGGGTCCCAGAAAAGTGATCGAGCCAGGGAGCACAGATGTCACGTAAGAGCTGGCCCGCTAGAGTCTGGGGTGTGGTTCCGGGAGGGAGGTGTTTGCATTTCGGGAACCCTGGCCTGCAGGATTGCAGACATGGCATGTGGGTTGGAAAGGAGGGTGAGTATCAGGCCCCACCGCGGGAACTAGAAGATCTTCAGCTGCAGTTTCTGGCCGCTGTGGGGTATTGGGATAGCTGGGCTTTGCTGCCACTGGGCAAGCCCTCTCACAGTCCAGCTTTTCTTTCTATGCCATTTAACTTCTTTCACTGATAACCAAGCTACTCATCTCTTAACCCCTTAACATCCTAAGAATTTTGTTGGTCTAGGTCTCACTAGCTCCTGGGTCAGGCTGCCTCACAGGACATTGACTGAGACAGCCCTTAGATCTTGTGTCCGTCCTTAATCCAAACAATGGTGGCCCCAGTGACAACTCACAATAGAATATTATTATTATTATATTTGTTATTTGATATGCCAAAAACAGTAACAATAAGGGGGTCTCATTCCCAGTGAATGGAGACATTACTGGAGCCCGCTCGAGCAAATCGATGAACAACGGGAAGACAAGTGAGGAGTGACAAGTGATTATTATTATTATTGCAGAAGGGAGGAACCTTGGACCACATACCTGCAAAGGTGCTCCTCTGTTGCCCTACCAGGTGGAGTCTTTAAGGGGCCTACAGAAGAGGGGAAGGTCTTTCAGTGTGCCCATCTACCCAGTCTAAACTATTTTGATGTTTTCAGCAGAATTCAGGGAGAGAACAAGAGTGTCTCGAATTTTATGGTGTCACGTGGTGTGTGATAGTTCTGGTTAAACTGAATATGTCACGTGGTGTGTGATAGTTCTGGTTAAATTTTTTTGCACTTGCAAAAAAATGGCAACAATGAAAGTTTTCTGAATGAATTAGCTCCAAATTCACTCAAAAACAACCATGTAAGCATCCAATGGGTGAATCCGAGGTGTTTCTGGCCACATGCTGTATGTGTATCTTTGGAGTAGCCCAGTGGTGTCTGTCTTCCACCGTCCGAGGAAGAGACTGTGCTCTCTCCAGGATTTGTTTTGGAAGGATGGTGGTTGTGTTTTCTCTAATCTACTGTCCTAGAAAAAAAGATTACCTTGAGAAGTTTAACAGTAAGTAGGAATCAAAGTCAGAAGGGCTCATGTCTCCATATTGGCCCAGGGAGAGTAATATGCAGCCATCTTACACACACACACATGCACACACACACACACATATACACACACACACACATACACACATACACACACATACACATACACACACACACACCAGTTCCAAGAAAGACAGATTTATTCAGAGAGCTCCATGCAGCAAGAAGCACAGAGCGCCCCACACAGAGGGGCCTTTGAGACCCAACAAAACCACCAGCGATTTGTGAAGATATTATAGCTCCTGGCAGTCAACAAAGAGAGGGAGAAATGACTGCATGGCCCAGAAACTGTCTAGTCCAGGAAGAGGAAAGGGCCATCTTACAGGATGGTCAGGGGCTCACCACCCTGTGCTTGCAGAGCTCATGTTTAGAGGAGGAGGAAGTCCTACTGAGATCCTTTGCATAATCCCTTAGGAGAACGTCTCTAACACTGAGAAACAAAACCCCAAACAGTCCACAGAAGGCAGAGATATGCTTTTGCAGAAGTTGCCACAACCCAGAGCAGTTCTAAGGGCCTGTTTGGTGGGTGGTCCAGCACTCAGCAGAGGCTCCAAGGAGCATGGTAATCTTCCACTCTCGGCTAAAGCGAACAGTATGGCTGTGGTTTGCCTGCGGTTCTCATCCCACCACCACCCACACGTGGCCTCCACCGCAAAGGACTTAGAAACGGGCTTCCAGCCAGAGCGCAGAGCTGGGCTGCTGCAGAGCCGAGCTGAGTCACTCAGGTGCTAGACCTCAGGATGCCCGTCCAGAACGGGCCTTGGAGGTAAGCTGACTCCTGCAAACCTTTCCTGGTTTGTCAAAGAAACCTGGAATTCAGGGTGAAGTGACTCTCCTGAGGTCAGTGACCCCTTGAATCTGTTTCCTTTGACCACACGTTTGGGAGGATGGGAAACTGTCCAAACATGCTCCTTAGCTTCCTTTTATCTTCGGATCACCCTCCCCTGGGCAGCCCCTGATGAAAACTTATTTGGGGAGACAGGGTGAAGAATAGACTGAAGGGCCTCAGGAGCCCCTGCAGCAAAGGATGAGCTTAAAACGCCAGTGATGGGGTTTGGGGCTGTGACCCTAATCCTGGTGGGAAAGAGGGGCTTCTTCTCATTGGAGATTAGCACACTGGGATGTAAAGTAGCTACTGGTGGGAGAGGAGCCAAGACGAGGAGAGAAAGTGCATTGGAAACCAGGGTTTCTCTTGAACCTTCGGGTGGTCAGCTGGAGGCAGAGATGTGACTCTGCTCCTCCCAAGGGCTATTCTCACATGAAACAGGTCCTGTCTGTCTCTTGGGGAACTGGGATCCCTGTATTCTCTGTAACACAAAGATCTGGTTTTCCTATAAAACCCCACAAACGGAGCCATAGTTAACTTAGTCCTACACTAAGTTCCTCCCCACTTGGGGAGCTTCTTTTCTTTTCCAACTCTGAATCTGAGCATCTGTATTATTCAATATTTCCATTCTTGAAAATATTGAAGAAACTGGGAATCACGAACGAACACAGAGACCTGCCGTTGCCACTTCCGCCTCACCTTCTTCTGTCCCGCTCTGATAGATCAGTGGGACCAAGGAGAACACAGCCCGCCCACTCCCACCCTCCCACCGCAGGAGAGAGGGTCACTCAGCACCAGCCTCACAGGAAAACATTCAGTCTCCGGAGAAGGAGGAGAGGAAAAGGATCTGAGCTGAAGGAGGCTCCACCAGAGGAACAAACAGTGCCCTGGAGACGAGGGGTTGCAGCTCCTCCAGAGAACCCATAATAAGCCTGTGGGGACCACCCGGTTGTGTCCTGCCTCCCCTTCCCCAGGCACACCTGCCCATCTAGGTTCCCAGCAGTATCTTAAATGCTGGGGCATTTAAGCAAGGGCACAACCAAGGGACCGAACTCCTCGTTGAGGAGGGGGGGACGGTAGGAAGGAAGCACCCATGCCAGCCAGGTGGCTGAACACAGGTGCCCTGGGAACCCCCCTGCTCTACACGCCTGGCACCTGCAAAGGGCCTTCCGACAATGCCGGAAGGCAGCACTTCCCAGATAGAGGTGTAGGGGTGGGGGGGAAACTCTCCCACCTCTCTGGCACTTCAAGGGTTGAACGGACCATCCAAACTGCCGAAGATGGATTAGCAGAGGGAAAGAAAAATCAATGTAAAGGTGTGCCTGGGAGAGTTCCGATGACTCTCTTGACCCTGCAATTCTGCAGAGGCCAGAGAGGTCAAGGAGAGAGGAAGGAGATTTCCAGACCCCGGGGAGGGAGAGATGAGATGGTCAGAGAGATGAGTTAGGTCAGATGAGGTTGGTTCCCGGAAACAGACACCTGGGAGGACGCTCCTCCCCCAAGCTACATTCTTTCTTCTGGGAACCCAGCAACCTGGAGATCTCTGGAGATTAAGGGACAGGGCTGGAACACCTGCAGAGCTTCTTCTCAGCCTCCCAGGCCTTTATGACTCTCAACTGCAAATAACCTGCGTGCCAGAACGGGGTCTGGAGTAGCCGCTGATCCTGAGAATCTGTGGGCTGGTCTGGGTCTTCAAGGACATCATGGTGAAATATCTGGTGACTTGGGCCTGGGGCTGGGGCAAGAGGTGAGTGCTGGGCTGTGGAGGAGGACGAAGAGGTTAAGAAAACCCAGCTCCTCCCACCCCTCTCCCCACAGCCCCCCTCCACCATTTCCCCACAGGACTCCCTTGGTCATTGAGATAAAGGAACAGTTACTGAATTCCTTCCCTCTCTGCCAGGATTTAGAATGCAAAGGAGAGACAGGCAGCTCTGTCCCATCCAACTGCAGGTCTTCATCTCAATGCTCAGAGACAAAGGCCAAAAAATGCAAGGAATTTCCAAGGCACCTCCTTGCAGCAGAGGCTCCCCACCCTCTGGCTGGGCTCCACAGGGCACAGCGGATGGGAAAGGCAGGCGGCTCTGTGGCCCGGCCTGGGCCTGGCCTGCTGCCCGCTCCCTAAAAGCTTGCATCCTTTGGGAAAGGAAACCAAGACGCTTGGTCTCTGCTCGGTCCCTTGGTCGTGCCCTTGCTTAAATGCCCCAGCATTTAAGATACTGCTGGGAACCTAGATGGGCAGGTGTGCCTGGGGAGGGAGGCAGGACACAACCGGTGGTCCCCACAGGCTTATTATGGGTCTCTGGTGGGAGCTGCAACCCCTCGTCTCCAGGGCACTGTTTGTTCCTCTGGTGGAGCCTCCTTCAGCTCAGATCCTTTTCCTCTCCTCCTTCTCCGGAGACTGAATGTTTTTCTGTGAGGCTGGTGCTGAGTGACCCTCTCTCCTGCCGTGGGAGGGTGGGAGTGGGCGGGCTGTGTTCTCCTTGGTCTCGCTGATCTATCAGAGGGGGATAGAAGAAGGTGAGGCGGAAGTGGCAACGGCAGGTCTCTGTGTTCGTTTCGTGATTCCCAGTTTCTTCAATATTTTCAAGAATGGAAATATTGAATAATACAGATGCTCAGATTCAGAGTTGGAAAAGAAAAGAAAAGAAGCTCCCCAAGTGGGGAGGAACTTAGTGTAGGACTAAGTTAACTATGGCTCCGTTTGGGGGGGTTTTATAGGAAAACCAGATCTTTGTGTTACAGAGAATACAGGGAAGTTAAAGATAAGGGCTTTCCTGCAGACACTTCTAAATGGAAATTGGGCTCTTGGCAAATGTTACAGAGGATGCCAGGATCAAACGGATCGTTTTCTGGACATTTGTCTTAGGTATGTCCCATTATTTAGTCTCCCAGTGAGGCTAAGCTTTGGAGCAGAAATTTATGATGGACAGGTGTTAACTCCCTATTTATCAGGAAAAGTTCAGAAATTTGCAGGAAATATTCACAATTGTGCCACAGAAAATCGAATACCTAGGAATCAGCTTAACCAAGTGTGTAAAGGACCAGTACAAAGAAAACTACAAGACACTGCTCTGAGAAATCAAAGAAGACACGGGGAAATGGAAACACATTCCCTGCTCATGGATGGGGAGAATCAAAATTGTCAAACTGGTAATACTTCCTAGAGCTTTATATAGATTCAATGCCGTCCCTATAAGGATACCCATGACATTCTTCAAAGAAATTGATCAAACACTCCTGAAATTTATATGGAACAATAACCCCCCAAGGATAGCTAAAGCAATCCTCAGGAAAAAGAAGATGGGAGGCATCACCTTTCCCAACTTCAAACTTGGGGGAAAGGGAACACCCTTTCCCAAACTTCAAACTTCAAACAAGGCAGTAGTAATTAAAACAGCGTGGTATTGCAATAAAAACAGACATTTGGAACTATGGAATGGAATTGAGTATCCTGGCACCCAACCTCAAACACATGATCACTTAATCTTTGATAAAGGTTCAAAGAGTTCAAAATGGAGTAAGGAAAGCCTTTTCAACAAGTGGTGCTGGGAAAACTGGGCAGCTACATGTAAAAAATGAATTTGGACCTCTGTCTAACACCATGCACAAAAATCAGATCAAAATGGATTAAAGATCTCAATATCAGACCTGAATCCATAAGTACATTGAAGAAAATATAGGAGGAACCCTCCACGACACTGAAGCTAAAGGCATCTTCAAAGGTGAAACACCACTAAAAAAGCAAAAAGAAGAAAAGATAAACATATGGGACTACATGAAACTAAAAAGCTTCTGCACCTCAAAAGAAACAGTGACCAAGAGACAAAGGCAGTCCACAGAATGGGAAAGAATATTCACCCAATACCCATCTGATAAGGGGTTAATATCCAGGATATATCAGGCACTGGTAGAATTTTACAAGAAGGAAACAATCAACCCCATCAAAAAATGGGGAGAAGAAATGAACAGAAACTTCAATAAGGAAGAAATTCGAATGGCCAAAAGACATATGAAAAAGTGGTCATCATCATTAATCATCAGAGAGATGCAAACCAAGACAACAGTGAAATATCATTTTACACCACAGAGACTGGCACATATCCAAAAGAGCAAGAACAAGAAGTGCTGGCGTGGATGTGGGGAAAAGGGACACTCATCCATTGTTGGTGGGAATGTCGACTGGTACAGCCTTTTTTGGAAAACAATATGGACATTCCTCCAAAGACTAGAAATTGAGCTCCCATTTGCCCCAGCCATACCACTCCTGGGAATATACCCTGGGAAGCCAAAATTACGCAGCAGAAAGACCATCCCTACTTTTATGTTCATAGTAGCATTATTCACAATAGCCAGAATCTGCAAACAACCAGGGTGCCCGAGAATTGATGACTGGATCAAGAAACTTTGGTACATCTACACAATAGAATACTATGAAGCTGTTAGGAAAAATGAAGTTATGAAATTTGCCTATAAATGGATGGACTTGGAGAGGATCATGTTGAATGAAATTAGCCAGAAGAAGAGAGACAGATACAGAATGACTGCATTTATTTTCATGACATATATATATATACACACATATATATATATATATATATATATATATGTGTGTGTGTGTGTGTGTGTGTGTGTGTGTGTGTGTGTACATATTATGATACCAATATCCAAGGTCAGGTGAAACATGGATCAGGAGGTCTTGTCAAAGGCGGAAATTATCACAAATATGTGGGAGTCAGAGGCTAGGTAAGACAGAGAATGGAACAGTGTGATAACAATTGTCAAAAAATGTTAATACAACCTAGAACTGAGCATTAAATACAGGCAAAAAGATACACATGACAACCTCTTAATGTATGTATTGTAATCTACAATGTGGAAGGGAAGGAAGCGAGAGATAGAGAGAGAGAGAGAAGAGAAAGAAATAAAGAATCTGCCATAGAGGCAAGCTAGGTGAGTGGGGAGGGAATCGGGGACATTGGTGGTGGGAAATGGACACTGGTGGAGGGATGGGTGCTGGAACACTGTATGACCGAAACCCAAATATGAACATCTTATGAACATCTTTGTAATTGCATATCTCACAGTGGTATAATAAAACATTAAAAAAAGAAAAAAAGAAATTTGCAGGAAATAAAAAAATGTAAGATGGACCAGTTAAACACAGGACTGCTCACAGCAGTTGGTGAGGGTAAACTGAGGCTTCCTTTCTCAAGTCTTCCCCAAAAAAAAAAACCCACCAGAAATCCCTAACAATACAAAAAGAGGGCCCCAGGAAGATCTCAGAAGGGGAAGGAGGCTGGAGGTGAGAACAATGGGGTTGCACAAGCCCTGTGGCCCTTTTGGGGTCCCTCCCTCACTGGTGGCCCCCCAGTCCCTAGGATGCTGGAATCGGTTCCATCCATCTCTGGCTTAGACACACCATGGTCAACTTTTGATCCACTTAAGTATTTTATTCTCTTGTTTTTGGGTCACATCTGCCAGTGCTCAGGGACTGTTCTTGACTCTGTGCTCAGGAATGAGCCCCTGGCAGTACCCCAGGAACTGTAGGTATTTCCAAGGATTTCATCCAGAGTCAGGGACATGCAAGGCAAATGCCCTAGCCTCTCTACAATCTCTCTGACTCCTTAACAATGTGTTCATTTGGGGAGCCACACCCAGTTTTGCTCAGGGCTTTCTTCCTGGGTGTGTGGTCAGGGGTCATTCGTGTTGGTGCTTGGGACCATGTGAGGTGATGGGGATTTACACTGGGATTGGCCTCATGCAAGGCAAGTCTCCCCAGCTGTACTATCTCTCTGACCCTCTCCCCCCCAACCCCATTGCCAACTTCAGAACCCACAGTGTGCCTTGTCCGGGGCCCTAGCCAACAGCCTCCGGCACGAATGAGGGAGACCTGGATCTTGCCACACTTCATCCCTGCAAAAAGGAAAGGGATGGACTTGGGAGAAACTCTGCCTTGCCGCTGCTGAGAAAGGGAAGAAAAAGACCCTAAGAAAGGGAAGAAAGACACCAAGGCAGTGGGGAGTTCTGGAGAGCAGTCCTCGCTACTGAGGATAGCTTAGGCTTTTATACATTTCTGGGTAGAGGGGATACAAAGATCCTGAGCCATTGCAACAAAGTACTCAGAAGGCCAGGCACATCCTGTCCTGTACACACAGGTATTGTTCTCTTGTGGATGTAAGTAACCATCTAGGCTTTAGGAAGTTTTATTACTTTTGAAAACAGCCCACTTCTGGATCCTGCCCATAGGGCCTTATGGTGGGGTAGAATTAGACTAGCTGCTTAGTGCCCAACAGTGCCCCCCTAGGCACTCTCTCTGGCCCAGGAGTCTTGCTGTGATGTTTAATGGTCCCCAACCCCTGGGGTTCACCCCACTGTCCTTCAGCGTGGTTGCCTGTACTTCTCATTGATCCCACCCTCCCTGAACTGCCTGGTCTCACAGTCTGGGTTGATGCCCCTGAACATGTCCCCTCCCCATTCTTTTGGCTCCCCACATTTCACTCTGGTGCTGCACAGACTGCCCCCCGCCCCGCTCCCCTCACGGCACTCCATGTTCATGCTTTACCTTCTTTTTTCAGAGGGAGGGAGTCACACCTGTTGGTGCTCTTGGACTCTCCCTGGCTCTGTGCTCAGGAGTCACCCCTAGTATTGCTTGGGGGACCAAGTGGTGCAGGAGACTGGATCCAGGTCAGCTACATGCAAGGCCAGTTACCTTCCCCCCTGTATTACCTCATTCACCCCCACTGGGCTCTACCTTTCCTTCTGAGAAGCTTCTCTGACGAACACCAGCTCTTAGCATTAGGCGAGCCTGAACCCAGAGCCCAGGCAGCCTGGTCTTCTCTTACATGCTTATTCTTGGGGGAAACAATGGGTGCTAGGGGCCTCTTTCTTCATTTGCAAAATGGGACCCTCCTCTTGGGACAGTCTTTCAGGACAGTCACCTCAGCACAAGCTGCTGAAACAAGTCTCTCTTGTCTTTAATGCTTTGATCCCAATGGGCTCTGTCTGTGTGGATTCAGGGAAATTGTTCTTGAACTGTGTCCTTGGGAGCTCAGCCCTGTATAGGTACCTCTAAAAATGCTGTGAGACTGCAGAACCCAGGAGAGGTCTAAATGCTATGGTTCTCACAGTGAGGTTTCCTGGGGGCGGAGCAGGACGGTAGGTAGGGCACTTGCCTCATGGTAACCAAACATGGATTTGATCACCGTGGCAATATTATGGCCCTCCAAGTCCATCAGGAGTGATGCTGACAGCAAAGCCAGGAGTAAGTCCTGAGCAGTGCTGGTCGTGTCCTCACCCTCAAAGAGTGAGTTTTTTGCTGGCTTTTTAGGTCACACCCGGAGATGCTCAGGGGTCACTTCTGGCTCTGCACTCAGGAATTACTCCTGGCTGTGCTGGGGGACCATATGGGAAGCTGGAGATTGAACCCGGGTCAGCCGTATGCGAAGCATCACCCTCTCTCTGAACTATCACTCAGGCCCAACTTTGGCAAGCTGGTAAATGCAGATTCCCAAGCTCTCCCATTCCTGATCAGCCCCTGACTCCAGGGAGGGCCTGACACTCTATGCTGAACATTTCCCTTCTCCTTCTTCCCTCTGTACCTTTAATGGTTCCTGCCTCATTCCAAGGCCTTCAGTAATCTGTGCTGGGTATGTAGGAGCCCCATGCCCCTGCCTGAACTGGGATCCCACCTGCAGGTTGGGCTCCCCAGAGAGGGTCCTGTTTATCCATTTCCCGCAGGCATGGGTCTGGGTATCCTTCTTCCCTCCCTCCACCCCACAGGAGACCAATGTCCACTCCTCTGTGGACCCCGAGTCCCTGTGTGTTTGAGGACGCTAGGCAGAAGCCAGGAGTTTGGAGGGTCACACACAGTGTCAGGCTCCCTTGAAACTCCTCTTGGAGAAGCATGTGGTCCTTCCGGCTCTGAGTCGGTGTCGTGACCCCCTGGAGGGCACGGGACCCAGGGAGGAAGGAGCGCCCTGCACCGCGGGCAGCATTTCACGGAGCTGGGGGGCTGCCTGTGCGGCCAAGGAGGACCAGCCTGGCATGAATGGACACCTTGTGTCTGAGACCTCACTGGAGCCTGAGCCACAACACAGGGCTTTTCACGAGCAACCTCCAAACAGAGGCGCCATTGAGCGTGTCCGGTGGCTGGCGGGCAGACATGGGGTCTGGCCGACGCGTGGCATCGGTGCGACAACATTGCGGCTCCTCCTGACCCGGTCTCTGCAAGGGACAACTGGGGTGTGCGCCTGATACTCCCTGCCGACTCGTGGGGAGTGTGCTCGGTGTCCACTGCCCTGGCACTGTGGGTCTGTGTTCAGGGTCTAGCGAGGCAGCAGGATAGAAGCCCTGGGTCCCTGTATAAAGGGACTGAGCTAATGAGCTGGGTGGGATGGGGTTAAAAGCTGCCTGGAGTCACTGCCACGGCCTCAGCCTAGTTCTGTTGCAGCTCTTGGAAGGGGCAGAAACTGTCAAGCAGCCCCCTCTGAGGTCACTGAGGGGCCAGGAAGGGCTATAGTCTTGTAGCTGCCTTTGGGGGGCAGGGGCTACAGGTCAGAAACAGTGACCCTCAGGGGCCATCAGGACAGGGTGACCATGATGAGTTTGTGCTTCCACCCCAACTATGGGCACAACTTTGCTCTGTCAACCAGGTGTTGCACCTTCACCTCCCTGGTGCAGTGAGTCCATCCTGCACCCTGCTCCCCTCTGCTCTTCTCTGTCTTTT
This sequence comes from Cryptotis parvus, assembly GCA_021461705.1. Classification (NCBI taxonomy): domain Eukaryota; kingdom Metazoa; phylum Chordata; class Mammalia; order Eulipotyphla; family Soricidae; genus Cryptotis; species Cryptotis parvus. The sequence continues at coordinate 110,591 of JAJIBD010023590.1, read as the reverse complement.
TTTTTGGGATGGAATTCGGGAAGGCTGCCAAGTGGTGCTCAGGGGGGTTCTTCTGGTGATACTCAGACAGGTGGGAGACAGGTCAGTGCAAAGACCAGAGGCTGTGGACTCTGTGTTGCAGGGAATCTCCAGGGCCACTCAGGTGATAATTAGGGGATCCCCCAGGATCACACCCAGAGATGCTCAGGGATGGAACATTCTAGGCACAGCCCTAACCACTGTACAGCTCACTGGCCTCTGGGGTTGGGGTGGAGGTGAGGAGGGTTACACTTCATGGTGCTCAAAGGCTATTCCTGACTATGCTCAGGAGTGACCCCTGGCCGTGCTTGGGGAATCACACAGGGTGCCAAGATTCCAACCAGACTCAGTGGCATGTGAGACACCCATCTTTGCTCCTGTTCTCTCTCCAGCCCCTCCCGTCTGCCTTCCTAGGACGACTGAGTGTCTTGGTTTACCCAGGGAAGAAAGATCTCCTGGGATGCAGAACTTTTGGCACAATTGTAGGTCACACGTTCTCAGAGTTCTCTGATTCCTTTTAATATCTTTGAGGCTAATTTCCTGCCCTCCCTGAATGCGACAGAAGCTGCCTGTGGGCAGGAAAGGCGAGTGGATGGTGTGTTGAAAACAGACATGTGGCTCTGTGCAAGCACGTGAGAGTGAAGGCTATTTCATCCACAGGAAATTGAGGAGATGACACTGCTTTCCCCATGTCGCTTCTGTGCACCCGTCCACTGACCCGGGTCCGTGTGCCTTAGGTGAGGTAGGTATACCGGAGGTGTTGACACCCACACCCACACCATCGAACACCTGCATTGTTGGGTCCCTTTAAGAGATTTAAGAGACGCCAAAAAGGGATGGCTTGTACTTCTTAAAGGGATGACCGATAGATATCCAAATATGGGGACATAAAAGAGTTGGTAAGTTGAGACTGGGTTCTCAGCCTGGCTGGCAGGAGTGAGTTGGAGGAGCAGAGAGGGTGGCAGGATAGAGAGTTAGAGGAGCAGAGAGAAGGGTTAGCTGAGCTTGTTTAAAGGCAGAGCAAGGAAATAGTGTGAAGAAAATCTTAAAGGGAGTTCAGAGCTTCTGGACTGGTTCTGTACCTAATACTATCAGTCAACAACACAGCTGTAAACTGACACTGCATATGGCGTTCTTCCAATTCCTGCACACTAAACTCCCAGTAGCTTGCTGGCTACAGAGACCTTTCCTGATGTGTGACCCCAACAGCACGCCGCATGCAGTGTATATTAAACACTGCTTCTCATAGTCAGCTGGAGAAGCAGATCAAAGTGGGACATTGCTAAGGGCACCATCCTCCTCATTTTCATACCGACAAGGCTGAGAAAGAGGAGGGGTTAACTCCATCTTCCCCATGCACCCTGGGGCCAGAGAGAGAAGAGAGAGTATAGTAGGTAGAGAAAGCCCTGAGTATTTCTGGGTGTGGTCCCAAGCCAAAAACAAAACAAAACCAATAACTGAACCCCAAAACCCTCTGTAAGTGGATGCACGCAGTCCTAAACTGTGTCGTTCAAGGGCTGACTGTCTATATACAGGTTCATGAACATGCATGTATGTGAGCACACAGCTGTGTCTATGGGTAGACACAGGCACACGCGTTACCACACATACTCCATCCATGCGCGCACACACATTGCTACACACACGTGTGCCCTGCACAGATGCCCCTGAGTGCACACACACGCACTCTGAGCTCATTTCTTCATCTGCCCAGTTCAGTGTGATCCCCTCACGGGACAATCTGCTCCCACTCAGGGGAGAATCAGGGTTGGTTTCAGAGACGGGGTGGGGGTGGGGGTCTCAGAGGTTGACTTGGAAGCTGTGAGAGACAAAGCAGCCCCACACCTGGACACCCTGTCGGTCCCTACATTCCCCGTCCCCACATACAGAGGCTCCTGCAGCCTCCCGCACCCCTCCTCACACACAGGTTCCCTCTCTGGGGTCTCCTGGCAATTTGCCTCAGTCCCGGGCTGGGTGGCTGTCAGCAGCTGTGACTCACGTTCCCTGGGGCCCCATGTTTTCCTGAGCTCAGTGACAGGCAGGCTCAGGAGTGCGGAGTCGCCCGCCAGCCCTGCCAGCACTACCTCTCAAAGTGACAGCTGTGGGGTGGGGTGTCGGGCCTGCTTGATTTTCAGGAGCAAGGCTGCTGTGCTTCATCTCTCCCAGGAATAGTGAAGGACCCTCACAAGGTCACCGGGTCATCGTGGGCTTCTCTGCTTCATGCTCCTGGTCTGGCTTCAGTGCTAGCTCCCTCTTTCTCCTTCAGGGACCTCCCCGGGGAGTACTTTCTTGGCCACTGAGGCAACCAGTGGTGGGACTCTTGGCAAGTTTGCCAAGTCCAGGAGGAAGCACCCCTGCAAAAAGCCTGGCACTGAGTACACAAAATTAAGGTGAATCCCGGGAAGTCAGGGCCATGGGATTTAGCAGCTTTTGGCTCCAGGAGCTCAGAGGACCAAGGCAGACTCTTCTCTTCCTTCCCTTTCTTCCCCCCTGTCTCCACCCACCTGCCTTCCAGGACCTTAGCCCAGAAGAGCATAAGCTGGGATGAGCCAAAGTCTCTAAACCATGGTGGCCACCCTGCCTCCACCCCCGACCCCCGCACTATCACCTTTGGGATACTCATTACAAGCTGAGCCCCCAAGCAGAAGAGGCGCCGGAAGGGGTCTCAAATGGGCAAGAGTGCAGTCCATCTTGACATGTGGGTCATTTTGAGCTGAGGCCAACCAAAAGCTCTGCAAACTTTAGAGAAACTTTACCACTCTCTCTCTCTCTCTCTCTCTCTCTCTCTCTCTCTCTTCCTTTTTGGGTCACTCAGGGGTTGCTCCCGACTCTGCACTCAGGAATTACTCCTGGTGGTGCTCAGGGGAACATATGGGATGCCAGGTATCAAACCAGGGTCTGCCATGTGCCAGGCAAACGTACTTGCGGCTGTACTATCACTCCGGCCCTTACCAGTCTCTTTACTAGCTAAAAGAATGACTGCTGGCAGGGGATGGGGCAGAGTTGGGTGTGTTGTACAGACTCAGGGTTATCTACAACATTATTATTATTATTATTATTTGTGGGAGCAGGTGGTTTGGGCCACACGTGGGGATGCTCAGGAGCTACACCCAGTTCTGTGCTTGGGGGTCACTCCCAGTGGTGCTTGGGGAACCATGCAGTGCCAGGGACAAATCAGAGTTGACTTCATGTAAGACAAGCACCCTCTCTCTCTCTCTCCCTCTCTCTTTATATATATATGTATATATATACACACACATATATATATACACACACACATATATACATGTAATATATATATATATATATATATACACACACATATACATATCACCTAGAATAACCTATTAGAAGCCTTTCTCTAGATCAGTATAAATACAGAGCATCTGGTCCTTGGGTTCTGAGTTTTCACTCTTCCTCTCTTTAAGACCCAGGCTTTGATTCTATTCCTGTTTTTTGCTCTTTTTTCAGCTTATGGGGCCATAGCTAGCAGTGCCAGGGGCAAACCCCTGATGCTATGCTCAGAAGTTACACCTAGTGGATTTGGAGACTATATGTGGTAATGGGAATAAGACTCAAGTCAACTTCATAAAGGCAAGGCCCCATCTGCTGTACTGCTGATCCCACAGATTCCGTTACTTAGTTCAGGATAAAATCTCAGTTTATGGGCTGGAGAGTTTGTCAAGGTGATAAGGGACTTGGCTTGCATGCAGCCCACCCCAGTGATCCTTTTTTTTTCTCTTTGGATCTTACCCGGCAATGCTCTGGGGTTACTCCTGGCTCTACACTCAGGATTTACTCCTGGCGGCGTTCGGGGACCATATGGGATGCCGGGAATTGAACCCAGGTTGGTCGGTGTGCAAGGTAAATGCCTTATCCGCTGTGCTATGGCTCCGCCCCCTCCCCTCCAGGGATCCTTTATAATGCATATGGTCCTCCAACCACTGCCAGGGGTCTCTCCTGAGCACTGAGCCAGGAATAGCCACTAAGAAATGCTGCGTCTGGGACTAGAGAGATAGTCCAGTGGTTAGGGTGTTTGCCTTGCATGTGTCCAACACAGGTTTGATCCCTGGCATGGTCCTCCAAGCACTGCCAGGAGTAATTCCTGAGTTCAGAGCCAGGAATAACCCCTGAGCATTGCTGGGTGTGACCCAAAATGCAAAAAAAAAAAAAAGCTGGGGTGTCTGACTCTTCCTGATACCATCCCCCTCCACCAAAGAAAGAAAGAAAGAAAGAAAAAAAAACAACCTAAAGCAACAAAACACAAAATCAATCAAAAAATCCCAAAAAAAAAAAACCCACCAAAAATAGAACAAACAAACCTCCAGTTTGTGGCTGGGCAGAAAGCTCAAAGGACAGAGCACATGCTTTCTATGTGGGAGGCCCTGGTTTTATCCTGGGTACCACATGGTTCCCCAAGCATCACTGGGACGATGCCCCAGCACAAGTTTGGGAGTGGCCCCAAGTTGTGCTTAGTTGTGGCCCCAAATCCCAAACCAAACGACTCTGGGATTGTGCTAGTTCCTCTAGAACTGATGGGCCAGTAGACGGCCCATATGTGTGTCATTACATGGCATCATGTCAGTTGATTTGATGGCTCCATCACCTAGACAAGAACCCAGTGGTGCCAGGGGACATTTCCTCTCTGCCCTAGGCCTGTGCTGCATTGCCTGGGGCTGAATGCAGGAGGACAGAGTCCAGATCGTTCACCTGCCCACAGACCACAACAGAGATGAGTGAAGGCCAGACCCACGCACTAGGTTTCCAGGTGTTGTTCCAGGCCTGCTCTCAGTGCGTTTGGAGGTTCCCAAGTTAGAGCCGGCAACCAGGGGTGAAGGGAACCCTCCCTGCTCTCACACTTCTCCTCCTTCTTTCTCCCTCAGGCAGCTGCAGGTTTTAGGGAACAGGTACAGCCCCAATTGCTTGGAGACCCACAGCCCCTCTTGCCTCCAAAGACTCTTGGCATTTTCTCAAGTGAGTGGCCACAGAGTTCCTTCCCTTCCATCTCCCATGCTCTTTATTTTTAAAAATGTTTTGGTTTGGGGGCCACACCTGGCAGAGCTTCCTCCTGGTTCTGTGCTCAGGAATCACAGCCGGTAGTCTCAGGGTCCATATGGGGTGCTGAGAATGGAACCTGGGTTGGTGCAGGCAAGGCAACATTCATGTTCCTACACAGGCTTTGGTTCCTGCTGGAGCTTCTCTTCTCCCTCAGGGGCCTTCTCCGGCTGGTGAGGCACCAGTTAATCATCAGGCTCAGTTCCCATGTCCACAAAGAAGGGTCAGCCTTTATGCTTCTTTGGTCCTTTAGGGTTAGGGGCGGGCCACTTCTTTGACTCACATGTTGTTTTATTCTTGCTGAGAGCTTGTCAGCACTGATCCCGCCCCTATTCTTTCTCCTTGCTTTAAGACTATCCTTGAAATTGTGGTACTATCTTCCCTGAATTTTTTTGGGTGCCATTCTCAGCTGTGCTCTGGACTTACACCTGGTATTACACTCAGGAACCACTCCTGGAGGGACTTAGGGGGCCATCTGAGGTGCTAAAGAAAGAGCTCGGATTGGCCACATGCAAAGCAAGCGCCCGTACCCACTATACCATTGCTCCACCTGCCAACCCTGTGCTCTTTAGCACCTGATTCCCAGCTCCTTCTATCCCCTCATTCTGATAGGTCCCCTTTACTGATGTCTGGGTTCTGAGGGCAGCAGTTATTCCCCCTTAGACAACCATAGACCCCACCTACCCAGGGTTTGCTCACAATCTCGTTGACCCTGGCTGGGCTGAGACTTGGTTTGTTTCTTTTCTTTTTTTTTTTTTTTTTTTTGCTTTTTGGGTCCCACCTGGCGATGCTCAGGGGTTGCTCCTGGCTCTGCACTCAGGAATTACTCCTGGCGGTGCTCGGGAGACCATATGGGATGCCGGGATCGAACCCGGGCAGCACAGGCTGGCCACGTGCAAGGCAAACGCCCTACCCGCTTGGCTATCGCTCCAGCCACTGGTTTGTTTCTTTAGTCCTAGGCATATTACAGGGGGAGAGAAACCTATCTCTTCCCCCTTCCTGGCCCTAATTTCTGGGTTCTTTGGTAAATTTAATAATATTACTATAAAAGTAATTAATAGAATAGAAAAAAAGCAATTTAATATGTTTTTGTCTTTGAGTCATAACCTGCCTGCAGTGCTCAGACATAATTCCTGAAAGTGTTCAGGGGGATAATCCATAGTTCAGGGGGCCTTTGCAGGGGGTATTCTATTTTCAAAGCAAGTGTCATTTTAAAGTGGCCAAAGCATGCTGCTGTCTGCTTTTGGGACAGTGAAGAGTTGGAAGGAAGAGAAGGCTTGCAAATCAGTGAAGAAGCAACTGGTTTGCTTGTCCCTGGTTCTGGGGTTAAGTCCCTTATCTCTGGTGATAGGGCCACCTCCCACCCACCGATTCCAGGATCCTAAGCTGTGAAGAATGTATCTCCTGCTTACACGGTGTGTGTGTGTGTGTGTGTGTGTGTGTGTGTGTGTGTGTGTGTGTGTGTGTGTGTGTGTTGGGGTGGGAGGTGAGGAAATCTCTCCTGCTGTGTTTAGTGGGTCACTCCCAGTGACATTGAGTCTTACTGGGCTTTAAACTCCTTCGCTTAAGGCTGCCATTTCTAAGAACTTACTGACAAAAGCTAAGTGAGAACTGAATATTCACATGTACTGAAGAATAAAGTATGATTAAGAGAAGACACAAAGACCTTCAGATATACCAGTGCCAATGAGTTTGTTAGACTGGGTTGTGCATAGGTGGATATTCACACTGTTTCCATGTTATCGTTATAGAAACAGTATGTAATAAAATTTAGTAAAACAGGAATGTACTTTACATTCTATCATGTTTGTCTATCTTCTTTTTTTTTGGTTTTTGGGTCACACCTGGTGATGCTCAGGGGTTATCCTGACTCTGCACTCAGGCATTACTCCTGGTGGTGCTTGGGGGACCGTATGGGATGCCGGGGATCGAACCCAGGCTGGCATGGGCCGGCAGCATGCAAGGCAAACACCCTACCCGCTGGACTATCGCTCCAGCCCATGTTTGTCTATCTTCTATCTACTCGTCCATTCATCCCCTATATATCCACCCACCCATCCATCCATCTGTTCATTATCCAACCATAAATCCATTTATCCATTCATTTATCCATCCATTATTGATCTATCTATTCATCTATCCTTTCCTCCCTCCTCCCCTCCCTTCCTTGCTCTATTTTTCTCAAATAAAACAGAGCAGGAGGATGAGTGGACGAAGAAAAATAATGAAGAAAAGAAAGAAAAGTGGATCCTCTATAAATCCTTTGACTTTGTATGTAAACTTTTATTTTGGCTTTTTGGGTCACATCCGGCGATGCTCAGGGGTTACTCCTGGCTCTGTGCTCAGGAAGTACTCCTGGTGGTGTTCTGGGGACCATATGGGATGCCGGGATCGCACCCTGGTCGGCTGCGTGCAAGGCAAACACTCTACCCACTGTGCTATTGCTTCGGCTCCTGGCCTTGTAGGTAGGTGAGAAAAAAAGTCTTAGGAAGAAAGGGAAGTATTGATGTGCGGACATGGTGACGATCTGAACCAGTGCATGCAAAGTCAGAACCTCTTACCAAGGCCACCAAGCAGACTGAGCGGAAGGGCTTCTAACAGCATGTGGGCAGGGTGCAGAGATGGCACATAGCCCAGCAACAGCTGGGAGTCATTCCCACTTCCTGGCTCTGGGGAACTGTCCCAGAGAGACAGCTGGAGAGGGGCACTTCATAAACAAGCTCTAGGGGCTGGTGGACGGGAGGTGGTGGGAGGAACAAAAAAAATCCCAAACTCATTTGCCCACCTTCTTTCGTCTGTTGGTAGTGATTCACACACACACTGGTTGAGTTTACACAGAACAAGGGGAAGCTCATTTAAGCAGTTCCCATGTCAGCCTCCTGGGGTTTGGGGTGAATAATTAACCTGGGGGTGCGGAGAGCAATGGGAAATGCTTGGTAAATCTGTGAGGAAGAGCATTTTATTTATTTGGGTGGCCAGTTTGAGCCACACCTGGTTACCCCTGGCCCTTCAGTTAGGAACCACTTCTGGCAGTACTCAGGGGACCACATGGGATGCAAGGGATTGAATCTGGGTCTCCACATGCAAGGCAAGCACCTAGCACAGAGTCTACTGTACTATCTCTCTGGACCACTTTTTTAAAGGAAGTAGTTTACTTCTTTTTCAGGAAGCCTGTCAGCAAGCTCTAGTGGGGATGTAACTCAGAGGCAGAGCACGTGTCTCGCATTTCGGAGGCCCTGAAAATCCACCCCTCCCACCACAGTCAGAATACTCCATCAAGTTGAGAACATAGCACCAAAGTAGTGTTGCTGTATTCCTCACCATTGGGTACTTACAAAAATTGTCAGTTTCACTTAATACTTTTTTGGAGGCCACAGAGAGAGTTCAAAGGGCTGGAGCACATGCATGCAGAAGCCCTGAGCAACGCTGGGAATGAGCTCTGTAACTGGAAGTAGATCCTGAGCACTGCCAGATATGGCTCCTAAACCAAATAAAAAATAATACATTTGAGGGCCGAAGAGATAGTCTGGTGGGTAGGGCACTTGTCTTGAAAGCAGTCGTTCTGGTTCATTCCCATTGACCCCATATCATTCCTCAAGTACTGCCAGCAGTGACTCCTGAGCAACACCAGGGTTGCTAAAACTACAAGCAAACAGAAATAAAATAAAAACTATTTTTTGGGAGAGGACTCCAACGCAGTGTTTAGGGGTCCTAGGTGCCACCCTAGGCAATATTCAGCCACCTGGTCAGGACAGTCCAATACCAGGACCACAAAGACCACAGCCACTAGTACTCAGGGGGCCATGGAGTGCCAGGGATCACCCTGGGAACTCACACATACAATGCCTCATGACCTGACCCCTAGGCTGCCATAAGAAACAGAAGAATGATTTTGTTGGAGTTGGAGAGATAGTACAGGGGTTAGGGAGCTTGCCCTGCATGCAGCTGACTGTGGCTTGATCCTGGGCACTACCTGGCTCATTAAGGATAAGAATGTCATTTTTGTTTGTTTGGGGCCTCACCCAGAAGTGCTCAGAGTTTACTCCCTGGCTCTGCACTCAGAGTTCACTTGGGGGTGCTTGAAGGAATCCTATAGAGGGTGCCAAAGATTGAACCCAGGCTGGTCACATAATAAGCAGTCTACCTGCTGTACTATCTCTCCAGCCCCCCACAAAGAATAGTTAGGGTGGAACTGAGGATGTATTATACTATGATTAAATTGTACCTTGTGATTCTATTTCTTTTACTGTGAAGTAAATAAGGAGGTTCTGCTCACATAAAACCTAAAACACTTCCAGGGCTTATAGAAATATAGTGTTTGTGGGCCCGAGCGATGGCACAGCAGGTAGGGCATTTGCCTTGCACGTGGTTGACTAGGGTATGATTCAACATCCCATATGGTCCCCCAAGCACTGCCAGGAGAAATTCCTGAGTGCAGAGTCAGGAGTAACCCCTGAGCATTTCCAGGTGTGACCCAAAAAGCAAAATAAAAAAATAGCATGACTTTTGTGGGGTTCTGGGAGCTGGTCATGAGATTTCTGATAAGCACTGGTAAGATGAATCTGCAGACATGTGTTCCTATTTATATGCCTTCGGTTATATATGCCTTCACAGCCCGGATTATCGACACCCACCCTGCAGCAGTTTCTTTTCAATCCGGCCCAGATATGCTGAACCAGAGACTCTCAGACATGGGGCAGAGCTGCTACTTGCTCTCCCTGTGCCCAGCTGCTCATGAGGCGCCCGGGAGGCATGGTGGGTTCTAGCTGGACTGCCACCCCACCAGAGCCTCACAACAAGCCAGACGACCCCCCCCCCCCCCCACACACTCCATGGGGCCCGCCATTTTCCACATCCGGACTTCCCTCTCGTCACAACTCCGCCCAGCAGACCAGACTATCAGAGACCGGCTCCTGCGGCTGCTGCTAGCGGCCATGTGGTTCATCAATAAATGCTTTATTTAGAGGTAACTACAAGAGTATGCCACCCACACGGCAAGCCTGGCAAGCTGCTCGTGTAGTATTTGATATGCCAAATACCAGTAACATTTATATTAGGTCATTCCTGTGACCTAATATAATGGTTTGAGGCTCTTAATGTTCCTGGAGCAAGCGGATGCCTTTGAGTTCTCCTAGCATGAGACAGGACATATGGAGATATTACTGGTGCCCGCTCGAGCAAATAGATGATAGTGATACTGATAGTGATGCCTTCGGTTGGAGTACAAACTAAAGTATATAATTCAAAGGATGCTTTGACATCCTTTGTTTAAACATGTAACAAATGCACCATGAACAACTTCATAAACTACAGATTTTAAATAAAGTGGAAAAATTAAACAAAAGATGAATCTGCAGGAGCAAACCCTTTGTGACTTTAAAAAAATATTTATTATACCACTGTTAGCTATACAATTACAAGATGTTCATGTTTGAATTTTGGTTCTATAGTGTTCCAACACCCATCCCTCCACCTCTGCCCATCTCCCATCACCAATATCCCCACCTCCCTTCCCTTTCCCAGCCTGCCTCCATGGCAGGTTCTTTATCTTCTCTCTCTCTCTCTCTCTCTCTCTCTCTCTCTCTCTCTCTCTCTCCCCTTGCTTCCCTTTCTTACATAGTGTAGATTGTAATATATTCTAGAACATGATTGGTTCCACTAGTTTGATATACTGGTTCCAGAACATGAAAATGGTGGCTATTATGGTGAGCGAGTCTCATCCGGCTGATTCCGAGGCCCTACAAAGGTGATGGACCCACTCCCAAAATTCATCTTGCCTCCTGGGAGCCTCATGGTCAGCTGAAGTAGGGGGGAGCCGGAAGGCAGCTCTCCCCTGTGCGCCTGAGTTTCTGCATCATGGCTGTGAGTCCTGAGGCAGTTTTTTTTTGTGTGTGTGGGGGACCAGCCCTCCAGGACGGGTCAGAGAGGGGTATGGAGACCCCAAGCTCCATCTTCAGGAACACCTGGTGACTTCCGCCTCCAAGAGCTGCCTACCTGGGCTCGAACTCAACTGCTCTGAGCTGGTCTTGAGATCAGCATCTCTCTTGGCGTGGGTTCTGATGAGCTATGGGTTCCGGACCGTGATAATGGTGACTATTATGGTGAGCGAGTCTTATCCGGCTGCTTCTGAGGCCCTACAGAGGTGATGGGCCCACTCCCAAAACCCATCTTGCCTCCTGGGAGCCTCATGGTCAGCTGAGCTAGGGGAGAGATGGATGGCAGCTCTCCCCCATGCGTCTGAGTCTCTCATGTTTATATCTATTTCTGTCTCTGTATTTCTTTCTTCTCCTACACCTTGTGACCTGCCTTATGGTTTATGATGCAATTATCTATGTGTATATTTAGTAGTGAGTTCTAGTGTGACATTATAATTCCTCATTCTCCATAAACCTCCCTAGTTTGTTACAACTACAATGATCATTATGGTGTACAGATGTGAAAGATCTTGGGAAGGACCTGGTCCTGGCCTCCTTTTTATTTAAGCCTCTTGCTCGGCTGCGCACTGTCACAGCTGTGCATCTGGTCTTCCCTTGTCCGGTTCATCTGGTTGCGGAGGCTGCAAGCCCATAGTCATGCCCACCAGCATGGAGAGGGAGGAGCCCAAATCCCTGCTCCAATTTGGGCCAGCGTGGCTTCCCCCCCACATGACTGCTTTACCCTAAGAGCTACATTGGTCTCGGTAGGGGACTAGCTGATTCCACAGAAACTCCATGGGCTTCTTCACGTGGGCGGGCATTGCAGCTGTGCATATGTTCTGTCCCTTGTCCAGTTCATCTCTATTGTTACTGTTTTAGGCATATCGAATACACCACGGGTAGCTTGCCAGGCTCTGCCATGTCTCTGGGTTCATCCCAGGGGGCCCAGTCTTTTCCTATGTCACACCATCCACCATCCAGAGCCCACAGAGCAGAGCCCTGGGGGTGTAGATAAACCTATCTCCTGTCTGCCACTTGCCAACGCAGGTGGGCACCGCAGCCACACCTGTAACACCTCGAGGGCAGGTGGCCCTCCAGTGACTTTTTAAAGCAAATCATTGGATGACCCGTCGTAGTCAAATTAATTCTGGGGTGGATTATCCAGGGGTCCTAGCTTGCCTGGATGGGTTACAGGAATATCACCTTGTAGCGAATGGAGGAGTATGTGAATGGTCAGCTCAAGAATAAGTATGGGGAGCTGGAGTGATAGCACAGCGGGAGGGCATTTGCCTTGCACGTGGCTGACCCGGGTTGGATCCCGGCTTCCCATAGGTTCCCTGAGTACTGCCAGGAGTAATTCCTGAGTGCAGAGTCAGGAGTAACCCCTGAACATCGCCAGGTATGACCTCAAATGGGAAAAACAAAAGAATAAGTACAGGGTGCCTTCATCTGAGGAAACAACGTGAACAGAAGCACCCAGAACAGGAGGAGATGAGCACTCGGTACAGCAGCACTTTTCCTACTTGGATTTTTTTTTTTATGAAATGTTTTGTTATGTGATATAATTTGTTCCATTTCCCCCTGATGGTTGATTTGTTCCTTATGTGATCAAGATAGAGGTATAATGTGTAGATTTGATTGCAACAGAATTCTTTCCTATTAAGTCTCAGTCATTCTCACTTACCTCTGTCATTCAAAGTGTGCGGAATGCAAAAGAATGGAAAAACCTGATGCATTAAAAAAGTAACTTTTTAATATTTTACTATATATATATATTTAGTTAGGAGCATAAATAGTTACTTTTTCCCATGCATACTCCCCATCTTCCTCTTTCCCACTTCAGGGAATGATGGAAAAACCCTGCTTAATAGATTTATTAAGGATGTTTCAGGTATCCTCTTGAAAATTAACGGAGTGAGATTGTCAGTTCTGTGAAAACAATGGGTAGTTTTGTTGCTGACCATAACATTTTATTTTTACATTAGAATTTTGGAAAACGTGTATTTGCCATGGTGAGGGTGATGCTTTTGTTGTTTGGGCCACATGCTTAGCACTCACAGGTTCTTCCTGGCCCTGTGCTCAGGAGTGCCTTGTACTTAGGGGACCATATGCAGTGCCGGGAACTAAACTAGGCCTGCAGGATGCAAAGCAAGTGCCTTGACCTACGTACTATTTCTCTTGTTCTGGAAAGACAGTTATTTTGTTATAAAGTTGATGTCAAAGTTAATGAATGTGTTTTGATACTCTAAGAAATGGGCTCAGCTTTGAAAGATTTTTGTTACTTCATGAACCAAGATGATTTTAGATTCCAAGTTCACTTTCCATGAGCTTGGACAGTCATGCATGGAGAAAAGATCCATTTAAAGTGCCAGAGAGACTCAGAAATCTCATCAAAGAATATGAAAAGCTCAACCACCCAGTTTCAGATTCCACTCTACAAGTTACCTTGAAAGAACTTGCTTCTTGTAAAGTTTTCAGCTAGCCTCAAGATGATTATCCACAGTGATTTGGAATGCCTATGAAATGTTCTTCCTTTTCCAACTGTGAATTTGTGTGAGGCCTGAATTTTCTCATAAATTTCACCAAAAAATGCCTGCAGATGAATGAAAGGCAGAGATGAGAATCCAGCTACTTTGAATTTGCTTTGATAATAGATTAACAGACATAAAACAATGCTACTCTGCTCATAAGTAGAGTTGGTTTTAAATAAGGGGAGGCCATGATTATCACCATGCAATGGGCTTTATTGTTAATTAAATAAATTACTTATTTAATGTCTAATACAGTAAATGCTGGTGTGTAAAAATTGAGTCACTTGGCATCTTTGATATAATATTCTTCATCCAATTTCATTGTGTCCTTTGTCCCCATGCCACCAAGTAAGTCTCTGACACCGGTCAGGTGATTTTCAATGACACTCAAATCTGACACTATTTGGAAGGGATATTAGATACCATCAGAGGTGAGAACATCAGAGGTGAAAGTCCCTACTCTCTGTCCTGCAGCCTACTTCAGAAGCGAATCACATGTCCATCTTGTTACCTGAGTTTCTAAACCATTGGCTAAAAAGTTACAAGTCTCCATCCACAATCTCTTCTGGTGTGATGGAATTGCTCCAGCCTCTAAGAGGATGATTTATTATAAAAGAATAAGCTTTAGGGACAGCTGAAGGGAAGGGCTTCATGGGGCAAGGGCACAGAACTTTCCTACCATTGCTACACATATGACTATCCCCAAATCATCACATCCACTGACTCAAAATGCTGCACATCTGTGACAAATGTTCATTACATAAGCACACTTTTTGGGCTTGTTTTTGAGGCCATATCTGGAGATGCTCAGGGGTGACTCCTGGCCCTGAATTCAGGAGTATATCCTGGCGGTGCTCAGGAAACCATATGGGGCAGCAGGGAAAAAACTTGGGTTGACCCTATCCAAGACAAGTGCTTTACCTGCTGTATTATCACTCCAGCGCACATAAACACTTTTGATGAAATCATTTGCCATTGATAATTGAACTCTAACTTCATCTCCTCCTCCCCTCCTGAGAGGCACGGAGTGGAAGGGAATAGTTCAACCCGCTCTCTGATCATAGAGTTGGCTTCCCTGGCAACTGGCCCTCTTCCTTAGTTGCTTTCCCAAAGTCACCTCATTCACTTAACAAAAGACACCTTTATCCCTCCCTTCACAGAAAATTCCAAGCCTTTTTGAGGAGCTCTGTGCCAGGAACCAGAATAAGAACCAAAATTTTGATTCACCACATCACAACCAATTCCAAATCACATAAGGGAGTACTAAAATTCACAGAGTGTGGGGTGCACTGCAGGAGGGGAGAGGGATGCAAGTAGCTCACAGGAGGGTTGCTGGACCCGTGAGAGAGGTCCCACAGAGCAGGCATAGTTTGCTGAGCTCCCTCTGCTCTTGGAAGCTGCTACTGGCCCGAGACTGGAGGAACGAGGAAGGGGTGGAGTTGCCAGGGCCTGAGCACGAGCTTCCTTTTTGGGACCTGATCTCATAAAAAGGACTATCTGGCAGGATGAGAACCCAGAGGTAGGGATTCACTGAGAGAAACGGCCCTGCAGGGGCTCTCTGATGCCACACCAGCCCTCCCAGAGCAGAGGGAAGAGGGAGAGCAAAGCTCTGGGGTCTTTCCTTCTCCCCTCCTGCAATCCTCTGGTCTAGCGTTGTCTGGAAGCTAGTTCTCATTAGACTCTGGGGCACACAGCTTGCAAGAGTGGCCGGTGAGGAGAAGAGAGGAGGAAGTGGACAGGAGCACACAGGCCTGCAATGGGTCAGAAAAGGAAGGGTGGGAAGCCACCGACCAGGATGTTGGCTGAGGCCTGCCTTGGGACCGGAGAAAGGAGGAGGGGATCGGTGGGATATCTTATATGTGCGTATGCGGGTGTGGAGGTAGCTGGGAGGAAGAGAGAAAGACCAGAACCAACGCAGAGTGGGTGGGGAGCGGGCTCGAGATGGCAGATTCCAGGCAGAATGGTGGCCTTGGCATTTCCACCAGAAAGGGGCTGAGGAGGGCATGCTGACTGGAACCGGAAACGTGTAGAACTCATGGCATGCTGCTTTTTCTTAGGCTCTGCTTCTGGGGGTCGCTGCTGGGAAGGGGATCTGACAGGCTCATGTCACCTCTCCCTCGACACTGACTTCTGTGTGTGTATGTAATTTAAGCTGTGCTTGGAAGCAAGATCTCACCATCCTCATCCTTGGCTTGGGGAACTCCCCTGGGACCGACTTCTCCCAGTGTCCCTTCTCTCAGCTCCAGTTCCCATTCTGGGCAACTATGAAGACGTGGGAATTGGACAAAGGGCTGGCGTTGCAGGGAGATGGGGAAAGTGGGTGTGCACCTACCCCTGAAGTTGATGAGGGCTTTACCTTTCGTTTCTCCCCTGTCCCCAGAGTCCCCAGAAGCTGAGAGGAAACTGGGCCAGCAGCACTGCTTGGGTGAGCAGCAGCTCCTGGAACACCCCTAGATTGCAGCTCTCCGGGAGGTCCCAGGCTTCCCTGGGTTCCCTCCCTCTCCACCTTCGCCCTGACAAGGCAGAACAGGATTCTCACCACCCCATCTCCCACTTCTCCTGGTGGCTGTGCGGGAAAACACCAACCCTGAGAGGGAAGCACCCATTCAGAGGAGTCCCCAAATAGTCCTCCTCGTCCTTAGCCCTGCGTGGCCACAGTGGAGGTCACTGCCCTGCTGTTGACCCGGAAGTACTCCCAACAGTTAGCTCTGGGCTAGGGTTACTATCTCTCCTCTCCTCCGGTCTGCAGAAATAAGGTGTTTGGGGCCTCTAGTAGGTGTGGGCTGCTCTGGCCTGGCCGAGCAGCTCAGCTGTACTTCCTCACCCAGTCCCGCCTATGGGGTGCCTGCCTGAATGTTTCAAATGTTCTGCCTCAGAGAGTAGCTCTAACTCCGGACAGACTTTTCAATGCCAAGAACAAATGAAAGAGGGAGAGGCAGAGATGCCTTCAGGGAAGCACCTATGTCTCTTTCTGGTAGAGTCCTACTTCAGCTTCCAAGGCATAGGGGCTGGGGAAACAGTACAGAGGTTAAGGCACTTGCCTTGCATGTGTCTGACCTACGTTCTGGCTGACCCAGACCTGATATGGTTCCCTGAGAACTTCCTGGAGTGATCCCTGAGCCCAGAGTCAGGAGTAAGCCATAAGCACTACCAGGTGTGGCTCAAAAACTAGAAACAGAAAAACATAAATAAACAAGAAACAAAGCCTGAAGACATCATTCTGACCTCCAAGCGTTCGTGTCCATCAGGAGGTACTCTGGAGGTCCTTACCTGGGGTCCTGCCCCAGAGAGTTATGTTGGCTGGTGTGCTCTGTCTCCCTGCCCAGTGGCTCTGTACCCCTGCCCAGTGCTAAGGAGGGCATTTGCTGGGTCCAGGTGCTGGGGTGGGTGACCTGGGGCCAGGTGCCATGGGTGAAGGCTGATCTCTGAGCAAGGACTAAGTTTTCTGGGGAGAAGCTTTCCGCTTCCTCATTTCTCCAGATGTTACCGCACCTTCCTTGGGGAGGCGGGTCAGTCCAACCCTAAGGCTAGCACCCACAAGTATGACAGGCCCCACAGGCAGAGACCTGGAGCAGAGGTGGTCCTCAGGAATGTGGGGGGGGTGGGGGTGCACTCTCTAATCCGGGGCCTGGGCACAGAGGGAGGTGTGGCTGGTACTGCTTAGAACGGGGGTTTCTCCACGGAGCCTCTGGGAAGAAGGCAGGCCAGAGACTATGAATTATGGGCCCCATGCTCCCTCACTCCCTCAGGGGAGATAAGGATAGATCAAAGGGAGTCACAATGAGGCATCCCCCGCCCCCACTTGCTCACCATGATTTCCAGAACGCACAGTCCCTGGTGTGATTTCCAGTTCAGTGTCCCTGTGAGCTGGAGTGATGAGACAGTCTGTGTGGAGTCGGGGTGGGGAGGGGTCTGTGTTTCCTCTCCAAGACCTTTGCAAGGACAGGGTAACTCTGCTCAGTCCCCCATCCCCACCTTGCTCTTATATCTCACTGAGGTGGGCTCTATCCCCTCCCCTCCAGGCTCTCCCCTCAGGCTAGCTCACTCCTGGAGCCCAGCTTTGACTTGAAATATACTATCAAAGCAGTTTTTTGTATGTTTGTTTTGTTTTTTGGCTTTTTGGGTCACACCTGGCGATGTTCAGGGGTTCTTTTTTTTTTTTTTTTTTTGCTTTTTGGGTCACACCTGGCGATGCTCAGGGGTTACTCCTGGCTCTGCGCTCAGGAATAACTCCTGGTGGTGCTTGGGGGACCATATGGGATGCCGGGGATCAAACCTGGGCCGGCACAGAAACCCGGGTCACATGAAAGGCAAACGCCCTACCTGCTGGACTATAGCTCCAGCCCCCCAGGGGTTCTTTCTGACTCTGCTGCTGGGGGATGGGGAGAACTAAATTGGATGCTGGGAATTGAACCTAGATTGGCTGCCTGAAAGGCAAATGCCCTACCCACTGTACTAACCACTATACTCTGACCCCTATCAAAGCACTTTGACCCCTAACCCATCTCCCCCAGACCCGTGGGGAGGTCCCTCCTAACCTGCTGCCCAGCCAATTTGTGGTCAGACCACATTGCTCCTGAAATGATCTGGCCCTTAAATGTGGGGAGGAGAGGTGGGTTCCAGGAGATTTTGTGGCTGAAGAGGAAGCCCCTTCTACACCAGTCATGGCAGTAGGGGACAGAGAAGTGGCTCAGCAGGTAGCCCACGGCTTCCCTGCCTTCCCTCCTGTGTGCCCGCTCCTAGGCACCAGGCTTTTATCAGCTCCCTCTCCCTCCCCTCCTTCAGAGGAAGCTCCCTCTCTCTCCTAGGCCTTAGGGTTTTCCCAGCCCTATCTCAACCCCCTAGGAGGTCCCCCTTTGCTCAGAGGATAGCTCCCACTCAAAAAAGGTGACCAGAACGGGGGTGGGCGGGGGAGGGCTTCCTCTTATGTGTCTAACACCCCCTGCCCCATCCGAGAGCTGGTTCCAGATCCAGGGTTGGGGACTTTGTCCACTCTCAGGATCCAGGAACCCACCCTGGCTGCCTGCCCCCACTCCGTCCCATCCCTCTTTCCTTCCTCTAGACTAAGAGTCCCTTGGACTTTAACCCCCTCTGGGACTGTCCATGCCAAATGTCTTGGGGATCACTGTATCAGTGTCTTCCCACTGTATCACTGTCATCATCGATTTGCTCAAGTGGGCACCAGTAGCATCTCCATACGTCTTGTCTCATGCTAGTAGAGCCCAAGGGCATCTGCTTGCTCCAGGAACATAAAGAGTCTCAAACTATTCCACCAGGTCATGGGAATGAGGTCTATAATTGTTACTGGTATTTGGCATATCAAATACAACACGGGTAGCTTGCCAGGCTCTGCTGTGCGGGGGGAGAATCGGCAGGAAAAGTAAGTAAGTAAGTAAGTAAGTAAGTAAGTAAGTAAGTAAGTAGTAAGTAAGTAAGTAAGTAAGTAAGTAAGTAAGTAAATATGTATGTGTCTATGAACAGGTATTTAACCATCTCATTCTCAACATTATCTGACTTCTTTTTCTTTCTTTCTTTTTTTTTTTTTTTTTTTGTGGTCACACCCGGCGATGCACAGGAGTTACCCCTGGCTCCTGGCTCTTTGCTCAGGAATTACTCCTGGCGGTGCTCAGGGGACCATATGGGATGCCGGGATTGAACCCAGGTTAGCTGCGTGCAAGGCAAATGCCCTACCTGCTGCGCTATCGCCCGGCCCCTGTTTTTGTAAATTTTTACTTGAACACTGCTTGTTTACTTTAGCACTACTCAGGGCTGTTTCTGTGTAACAAGGGTAGAGTTAGATGGCTGAGATTCAGCAAAGGTTTGGGGATTTCTCACTGTGTCCCAGGGCTGTCCGAGGCCTTTTTCTAGTATACTTCTTTCTGCTCCTGAGACTATCTCAAGCATTGCAGCTCAGTCAGCTGGGGATCAGGATCTATCTGATTGGTCCCAGCCCCCATTTTCTTTTCATTCTTCCTTTTTCTTTTTTGGGGCACACCTGATGATGCTCAGAGGTACTCCTGACTGTTCACTCAGGGATCACTCTTAGAGTTGCTTAGGAACCAGGCAAGGTGCTAGGGATGGGACCTGCCAGGCCAGCTGTGTGCAGGCTGTGTCTAACTCCTGAGCTATCTAACTCCGGTATCTTGAACTCTGCGGAGCTGAAGTCCCAAGGGCAGAGACGGGGTGGGGGTGCCCTTTCTTCTTCATATAGCCCCACATTCTTACATTCCAGGAGTGTTTGCTGAAGGACTTGGTCTGCCCTTGGTGGGGGAGGCATCTTTGCCTGCCCCTCCTCAATCTGGTGGCTCACTTCCCCTTTCTTTTCAAAGGGGAAAGAATTTTATTGCTCTTTCTTTTTCCTTGGGGGATGAGGGAAAGTCATGAGAAATTCCCATAGGGCCATTGGGACTTTCTGCCTTTGACTGTGGAAGGGACACTCAGCCCATCAAGAGAGGCGCTGCCGGGCCGGAGCGATAGCCCAGCGGGTAGGGCGTTTGCCTTGCATGCGGCCGGCCTGTGCCAGCCTGGGTTAGATCCCGGCATCCCATATGGTCACCCGAGCACCGCCAGGAGTAATTCCTGAGTGCAGAGCCAGGGAGTAGCCCCTGAGCATTGCTGGGTGTGATCCAAAATAGCAAAAAAAAAAAAAAAAAAAAAGAGAGAGGTGCTGCCCAGAGATAGTGGAAGATGCTCTGAGCAGGAAGGAGAGAGACAGTGTGTATATGCATGTGTGAATATGTACTTGTGTGTGAGTGTACATGTGTGCCAGGTTGTGTGCATTGTGAATAAGAGTGTGTGCACATGTGCATGAGTGTGTGCATATGTGTGTCTGCACATGCATGAGAGTATGTGTGTACATGCATATGAGAGTATGTACATGTGTATGCGAGTGAATGTGCACATGTACACGTGTAAAGAGTGTGAGCATGCCTGAGTGTGAACATGTGAGAGAGTGAGCATGTGTGTGAGGGTGTATGAAAATGTGTACATGTTTGCTTAAGTATGTGCATGTATACAGGTGTGAGAATGTTCATGTGTGAGAGTGCACATATATGAGCACTTGTGCACTTGTGTGAATGTGTACATGTATGAGAGTGTATGTGCACTTGTGTGAGTGTGCACATGTACGAGAATGTGTGTGTGTGAGCGTGCACTAGTGTACATGTGTAAATGTCTATACGTGTGAGTGTATGGACATGTGTGAGTGTGCATATGTATGTGATAGTGTACACGTGTGAATGTGCACATGTATGAGGATATGTATGCTCACGAGTGAACACACATGTCCAAGAATGTGTGGGTTGTTCATAGTGGCTGCTTCTGCCATTGGGATCAGGAGGTAACTTTGCTTTTCATGTTTTCCTTCATTTTCTACCAAAGACCAACATGATTCCAGGATAACCTTTCTGCTTTCCTGTGGGAAATTAGAAATGTAAACCCCACGTGTCTATGGAACCTTTGGTTGAGAAGTGACCTTTGAGATAGCTTATTTTTGTGTGATTTAGCCGGTGACAATTGATCTTGCAACTTCACTCGCCGAGCCTGCACTGTGCCATGGGGCTCTCTGGGCGGTGTGGGACTGTGGAGGGTATAGGGTCTGCTGGCCAGGCTGCTATTCACCCATGGCCAGGGCCTGTTTTGGCTGACCACTCCCTGTGCCATTCCCATAGGTAAATATTTTGCTCCCTCCCCTGCCCAGACATCATCATCCTTTCTTTGGAAAAGGGGAGTATTGGAATCTGGTGGTTCCCCAAGCCAGCAGTCATGTGGTCTCTGTCCATCTCCTGACTTTTCATGAAGCCATTCAGTAGGGGTTCCCTCACCTCCCTGCTTGGGGACCTGTTCAACCTCAAGTCCTCAAAGCTGGTCCAGGGGTTACTCCTGGTGTTGCTCGTGGGAACCACATGGGATATAGAGATTAAACCAGGGTTAGCTGATGGTATGGCAAATTACCTTACTCCATGTCGTCACTCTGGTTTCTTGCCTGCTTGCTCCAAGAACATAAAGAGTTTCAAACCATTCCATCAGGTTATGGGAATGAGGTCTATAATTGTTACTGTTTCTTTGGCATATCAAATACGACACGGATAATTTGCCAGGCTCTGCTGTGTGGGTGTTAAAAAAAAATAGACAATATCTTTCCCCAGACCCTCCAATTCAGTTCTGATGGGGAAAGACAATACAGCAGGCAGGGGCTTGCCTTGCTCCAGCACAACCAGGTTTGAGACCCGGCATCTCATATGGTCCCCCAAGTATGCCAGGAGTAAGCCCTGGCCACCACTGGGCGTGGCCCAAAACAAATTCCACGTCCTTAGGGCTGCGGATGGGCCAGGATCCAGGCCCTGAGGTTGAGGACAGAGCGTCAGTTACTTAGGGGTGACCCTGAAGGTGCGGATGTGGATGGCCGAGTAGTTGCGGTTGGGCGGCGTGAGTGGCTCTCGGGCATCACTCTCAGTCTCCAGCTCGTCCACGAGCTCCACAGTGGGCGTGTTCACGGCTACCTGC
Source organism: Cryptotis parvus (assembly GCA_021461705.1). Lineage (NCBI taxonomy): Eukaryota > Metazoa > Chordata > Mammalia > Eulipotyphla > Soricidae > Cryptotis > Cryptotis parvus. The sequence continues at coordinate 88,567 of JAJIBD010023590.1, read as the reverse complement.
AGGGAGCGAAGCTGCCCGCCTGCAGCTGGAGGGCGATGTTGATGGCTCTATTGATGGCCAACCCCAAGCCGTGGATGTAGATCTCGGCGCAGGCATTCTGCCCCCGCGTCCCTCGGTCCAGAAGCTTTTGGCAGAGGGCCAGCTGGGCCTTGAAGTCAGTCTTCATGTTGACGTAGATGTCATTGGGCCTCTGGGGCAGGCGGTAGGGCAGCCGCTTCCGCAGCGTGTACTCCACCGGGTCCAGGTCGGCCTCGACGGCTCGGTGGAGCTCTCGGTTTCGGCCATGCGGTGGATCTCTCCACCGTGCAAGCGGCAGCCCCCCTCAAGCGTAGCGGCAACCCTAACCGAGAGAGTGGCACAGGGGCCGATGCAAAGGCCTGGACGCCGGTGCCAGAGCATCCAGAGTGCAAAATCAGGATGGGGTGTGGCACATCTTAAAAATGCCCGGGTCTGGGTTGAGAGAGAAGAACCCACCACCAGGCTTATTTCTCAGCTCCGTGAGGCCTTTGGTGCACTGTCAGGTTTGAGCGAGAGGCACTAAGGTAGCGCTGACAAACATGGAGGGAGATGTCCCTTTTCTAGACTCTTTAGAGGATGGTGCAAAGGTGACAGAACACTTGGGTGCTGCCTGGGAGGGTGTAGCTGATTGTCCTGTTGATCAGAGGGCCAGGGAGACAGCTCAGTGCGTTTGATCTACAGTCCAGTAGCATCATTCGAGGACCAGTCCCTAAGCACCACAGTGTGGCCCCCTCAAACAAACAACAAACACAAAATAAAAACACAAAACAAGCAAAATAAAAACAACAAAATCCCAAGTTGGAGGCCATGCACAGAGACAGGATGCCCCAGTGGCCTGTCCACTCTGTCCAGACTGGGCGCTGGAGGTGCTGGGGAAGAAGGTGGTTTCCTGAGGTCAGCCAGGTGGGTCCTTCTGGATGAAATTCCTGAGGCAAGTTTTGGGAGACTGTTCCTCACCCCTGGGAGCTGACTCTTCTTCCTAAGGGTCTTATGGGCGCTCCTTCTCCAGTGAGCTGGCCCCTTTGGAACTCTGGCCACGGTTGGGTGTGGCGGACCTCGCTGCAATGCCTGTCCTAGCTCCCCAGGACACCCCGGCAAGGCTCGGCTTGGACAGATAAGAGCTTGGCTTGTTAGCACAGCTGTTCCCTGCAACACCCAGCCTTGTTTTCAAGCCGGCGGAAACTTGGGTGCGGAAGTGTGGCTACATCCACCCAACTTCGGAGTTGGGCTGGGTTCCAAATGAAAGGAAATTTAGTCAGTTTTCCCAGACACGGGGACAAAAATAGAGTTGACAGGAACCTCAAAGGGTCTGCTGGGGTACCAGGGTCACACCTAGAAAAATCAATCATTCTGCAGGCTGGCTGACCTCAAAGGGGCTTCCAAGGGGAATGTTCAGCTTCTTCCCTGTCGTCACCTTGGGAATCTGCCCTTCCACGTTCTTCAGCATCGAGTCACAAGGTGCCTGAACACATGGTATGACCTCTCCTGCTCATAGCTCCAGAGGGGATGGGGGTTTGCTCAGCCTATTGGTCAATATGCCGAGCAGTGCTTCGTATGAGATTGCGGGCTGTGTGATGGAAAGGCTCTGATGGTGAGGTCAGGGCAGGAGAGATAGCACCCTGGCATTAGAATTAGGCAGACTCTACCTGGGCCCATGTCACAGGTTAGGGATCAGCGTGGCCATGTGTCCACCCTCAGTGTCCTGAGCAGGACCACTACTGGCCTCACCCTTCCTCCCTCACACTCTGAATTCTGAAGAGCATGCTTTTCTTTTTTGGCCACGGGTTTTTCTTTTTGGTCACACCCAGTGGTGCTCATAGGTTACTTCTAGGGGATTGTATCTGGAAGTGATGGGAGTGGGGTGAGGGAAACCACAAGTACTGGGGGCCAAACCTGGACCTTCTGCGTGTAAAGCTTGCTCCCCACCCATTGGGCCATTTCCCTGGCCCCTGAAGTACACAGAACAAAGTACTCAATTTGTACTGTGTCTTCTAGAACTCTCTGCCCCAGTCGTGATTGATTGATTAATTGATTGATTTTGGGGTCATACCCAGTAATGCTCAAGGGTACTCCTGGCTCTGCATTCAGGAATTATTCCTTGCAGTGCTTGGAGGACCATATTGGATGCCAGAGATTTGAACCCTGGTTGGCCATGTGCAAGACAAACACCCTACCCACTGAACTATCGCTCCAGCCCTTGCCCCAGACTTTATATACAAGGGTATAGTGTCTGGGGAATCTGGATCAGGTGGAACTTTTGAGGAACTCCCCCCCCCCGCTCTGCCCACATACACACAAGTGGGGCAGAGCACTCGCTGCTGTGTTGTACACTCACTTCTCCAGGCTCCCCCATAGTGAGATGGTGAACAGAGCACTAGAATTTGAGACCTCACAGGCTGGATAAAGCTGGATGAAGTTCAAGTAGGGCAGCAGGGACAGGAAGAACAACATGACCCCCTCTCCCTGCCTTTGCCAAGTTGTGAGTGGTTCAGACCATTGGGGTATTTGTAGTGAACAGAACTGGCCTCCTTCCCTGTGGCATGCTGCGGGGGTATCTCTGGGCCTCTGGTTCTGTCAATAGCCAAGAAAAGGGCAGGAGAAGTGACCAGAGCAATAGTACAGCGGGGAGGGCATTTGCCTTGCATGCTGCCAACCCGGGTTCTATCCCCAGCATCCCATATGGTCCTCTGAGCACTGCCAGGAGTAATTCCTAAGTGCAGAGCCAGGAGTAAGCTCTGAGCATTGCCGGATGTGACCCAAAAAGGAAAAAATAAAAAACCCAAAACAACAAAATAAAACTTGAAGCCCATTAGCAATTGTTTCAGGTATTTTGCTGACCCCTCATTAGGTGCAATCCCTTTGCTTACATTCAATGCTCAATTCTAGGCTGGTATTACCATTTATAACAATTATTAGCACACTGTTCCCTTCTCTGTCTTACCTAACCTCTGACTTCCACAAACATGCAGCAGATGCCAACCACTGACAAGTCCTCCTGATTCATGTTTTGCCTGACCTTGGATCTTAGTCACTTGCCACTTGTCTTCCCATTGTTCATCGATTTGTTCAAGCAGGTGCAAGTAATGTCTCCATTTGTTGGAAATGAGGTTCATTATTGTTACTGTTTTAGACATATCGAATACACCACGAGTAGCTTGCCAGGCTCTGCCTTTCTCTGGGTTCATCCCAGGGGTCCCAATATTTTCATATGTCAGACCATCAACCATCCAGGGCCTATAGGGCAGAGCCTTGGGTGTAGACAAGCCTGTCTCCTGTCTGCCACCTGTCAACGGAGCCGGGCACCACAGCCACACCTTCAGCACCTCGAAGGACAGGTGGATATTAGTATCATGCTATTTTTTTTGTATATGCTATTTTTATCCCACAAATGAATGCAGTCATTCTATATCTGTCCTTTTCCCTCTGGTTAATTTCACTCAATATGATACTATCTATGTCCGTCCATTTATAGGCAAATCTCATCACTTGATCACTTTATCACTTGAATCCCGTTATTCATCGATTTGCTCGAGCGGGCGCCAGTAACATTTCCATTGGACCCTATCACGTGCCAATGTAGCCCAATGGCATCTGGTTGATTCAAGAATATGAAGAGCCTCAAACCGTTCCTTCAGGGTCTTGACAAGGAAGTCTGACCATCTTGTAGGTGGGTGGCCATGTGATCTTTTGACATCCCGTGGGATCCAGTCAGTGATGGCTCTAGTCCAGCGGTCATCTCCAAATCGTATTACATGTCCAGTCCATCTGATTTTTGATGCCTTGGCAAACGAGACCGCATCCCTGATTCTGGAATAGAGACGGAGGTCAGAACTCCGATTCCTTCTCTCACTTGAGTGAGGCGTGATATTCCAAGCATAGCTCTTTCGATTCCTCTCTGGGAGACCCGAATAGCATTCTCATCCTGCTTTCATAGGGCCCAGGTCTCTGAGGCGTATGTTAATGCAGGGAGAATGGTGGAGTCATAGAGATGTTCCCAGAGCCAGAGGTTCTTTGTCCTTTTAGCTATTTCTTCAATGCCTTTGAAGGCATTCCATGCTGCTCTCTTCCTCCTGTGCAGCTCAGGTTTTAGGTCATTCATCATGTTGATTTTTCTACCTAGGCAAATCTCATAACTTTGTTTTTCCTAACAGCTGCATAGTATTCCATTGTGTAGATTTACCATGGTTTCTTTTTACCAGCCATTTGCATGATAACCCCTAAATGTATGTATGCAAACCACAATGTGTAAAAAAGAAGGGAGAGAGAGAGAGAGAGAGAGAGAGAGAGAGAGAGAGAGAGAGAGAAGTGGGGAAAAGACAGGCCTGGTGGGCAGGGCCCGAGTCCTCAGAACTCAGCTCAGAGGGGCCAGAGGAGCATGGTTTCCCTGCAGCTCTGAAGGGTCAAGGGAGGAGAGTGGAGGAACTCCTGGGGAGTCCCCTGAGCACAGAAATTAAATAGAAGCTGAGAAACTGAGGGCTCAGGGGTGCCTCAACACCTGCCTTGCAAATATGAGTCTGTGAGTATTGACCCGGTGCAGCTCTGATGTGCCTTGAGCCTGGTCCCAGCAGCTCTGTGGGGCTCCCCAGCACTGGCACAGAGCACGGCAGCACCGAGAATGAAACAGTCGTGACCCTCAGCAAATACCTTGGCCAAGTGTGTCGAACACACACACCACTAAGTGTGTTGCCCAGTCATCACAACCACAACAACACAAAGGCCAGCAAGGAGGCTTGGGAAACTGCCTTAAGGGCTGGGGAGCAGGTACCGTGCACAGGAGCCCCTGGTTCCATCCCTAGCACCCTGTGACCCCCCAGCACCATCAGAGCAACCCTTGCATGTGACTAGAGTTCTAGCTAGGAGCAGCCCTTGAGCACTGCTGCATGTAGCACCCAGAAAAGGGGGTCGGAAATAAATATATAGGGTCCAGAGAGATGGGCAAAAGTTGAGCCTGGCACTGTCCCTGAGACAGATCCCTGGTGCCTTTGTTGACCACAGCTGAGTGTTTTTCTGGAGGCCTCTGACCACTATTGGAAGAGGACTTGGGCCCCCGAACATTGCTGAGATGACCCTTATAAAACGTAGGCGAATGAATAAATAGGGGCTGAGGATGGAGCTCAGCAGCAGAACTCTTGCTTTTGCATGTGGGAGACCCTAGGTTTGAACCGCAGCACCACACAAAATAAATGGATAAAGAAGGATCAGATGACACCTATTCAAACATTATATCCTTTAAATATATTTTCATAAACATATAAATGAAGTTAATGTGACATTTTCTTTCTTTTGTTTTCCGTTTTATTTTGGGGTCACAGCCAGCAATGCTCAGAGGCTCATTCTGACCCTGTACTCAGGCCTCACTCCTGCTGGGACTGGAGGGATGGACTCTTTGGGATACCAGAGAAAGAAACAGGGTCAGCTACATGCAGGGTAAGGGCCTTACCCTATGTCTTATCTCTTGGGCCCTTAATATGAAATTTAAGCTTTTAAAAAATAACTGGGGCTGGGGAGATAACTTAAAGTGCTTGAAGGAAACCCTGGGTTTGCTCCCCAGTATTGCATGACCTTCTCAACATGGTCCTGGGAGAGCTCCCTAGGGGATTCACCATGAGGATTCCAAAAGCAATAAAAGAAAGAGGACCCAGAGAGAGAATGCAAATAGTAAGTCATGTGACTGTCCCAGTTTGATCCCTGACATCACATATGGTCCCCTGAGTCCTAACAGAAGTGACCCCTGAAGTGCAGAGCCAAGAGTAAGTTCTGAGTACTGCTGGGTGTGGTTCCAAAAGCAAGAGAGAGGAGGAGGAGAAGGAGGAGAAGGAGAAGGAGAAGGAGGAGGAGAAGGAGAAGGAGAAGAAGAAAGAAGAAAGAAGAAGCAGAAGCAGCAGCAGCAACAGAAGAAGAAGAAGAAGAAGAAGAAGAAGAAGAAGAAGAAGAAGAAGAAAGAGGTAGAAGAAGAGGAAGAGGAAGAAGAAGAGGAAGAGGAAGAAGAAGAAGAGGGAAGAGGAAGAAGAGGAAGAAGAAGAGGAAGAGGAGGAAGAAGAAGAAGAAGAAGAAGAAGAAGAAGAAGAAGAAGAAGAAGAAGAAGAAGAAGAAGAAGAAGAAGAAGAAGAAGAAGAAGAAGAAGAGGAAGAAGCAAAGAAGCAGCAGCAGCAGCAGGGCTGCTGCTACTGCAGACCCTAAGGATCCCACCCTGTTGGGGGCCAGTCTCACTACAGCACCCCCACCCCAGCTGGAGGCATGTGGAGTGACTGACCCACAGGCACATCAGGTTCCTGTCCCACCAGGAAGTGACTTGGCTCTGAGACATGGGATGAGTCAAAGGCTGGGGATGGGGGTGGAGAGGGTCCTGGAGTCTGGTGTCCCCTGAGAGCAGGCGAGGGCGGGTGTCCCTCTAGCTAGTGCCCTGGGTTTCTGTCTTCCTCTGGCCAGCCCAGCCCCTGCCTCCCACCTAGCACAGGCTCCTGCCGAAACCCTGCCCCATTGTCCTCAGTGGCCCAGGCCCCAGGAGTCCCGCAGCTGCTGGCCTGACAGTTTCCTTCTCTGGCTGAGGTTACTTGGGGAGATTCCTATCAGGTTCAGGGAAAGGGTGGAGGGTCTGCACAAGCCCCTCGCAGCCGCTCAGCCTCTACAGGCCCAGCCCTGGGTGTCTGGCAGACAATGCACAGGGAAGATCTTTTCACCATGCAGTCTGCCCTCTGCCACCTCTCCCTTCCTCCCTTCCTCCTTCCCCTCCCCTCTTGGGGCCCCAAAGGCTTTGATCAATTTGGTTGTGAGACTGGCAAAACTCCTTAACTCCTTCAGCCCTGAGAGAGAGAGAGAGACAGAGACAGAGAGAGAGAGAGAGAGAGAGAGAGAGAGCTTTAGGGACAGGGCTTGGCTTAGGGCTTGGGAGATTGGGCACAGCTGGTGAAGGGAATTGGACTAGGGATCCCCCATCAGCACACTCGTTTTGACCCAAGGAAAAAGAATTTTTTGTGGCAGCCTGGGCTTCCAGCATCTCCCACGTTCAAAGCAGAGCTCTACTGTTGAGCTATAGCCCAGTCTGCTAATCTATCAAGGATCATCTCCATGAGCAGGATGGTCTTCAGGCCTTGGAGCTCTGGTATTCACATCTGTGAGATGGGATCAAGCCTGTCACTAGTATAGTGAGAAGGAAGTGATCTAATGCCTGAGGAGCACCTAGTACCAAGAGGAGCATTCTCTCCATGTTTCTCTGTACTGGCAAAACAGCTCCATGTCTCAGGGCTCAGTCAGAAGGGTCACCAGAGCATGGAGGGAATAACCCTTCATTCATTTGGTTTATGTGTATTAAGTACTTCTTTATTCATTGCTGCGCTATTCAGAATAGCTAGAATATGAAAACAACCCGAGAACAGAAGACTGGCTAAAGAAACTGTGATACATCTACACAATGGAATACTATGCAGCTGTCAGAAAAGAGCGAAATTGTGAAATTTACCTGCAAATGGATGGACATGGAGACTATCATGCTGAGTGAAATTAGTCAGAAGGAAAAGACAGATATAGAATGACTACATTAATTAATGGGATATAAATATATACCAGTGTTTAACTGAGTGTGGGCAATGGTAATGTCAGACTAGAACTCACCATTGAATATACACAAAGAGACTTACATGATAAACCCTAAATGTCTGCAGGGCTAGCAGCAATGTGTAAAAGAAGGGGGAAGAGAGATGCAGAGAGAGAGACAGAGAGAGAAAGAGAGGAAAAAGGGGTACCTGCTACTGAGGCAGCCTGGGGGTGGGGCGAGAGGGGGTGTGGGTATACTGGTGCTGGGGCACTGGTGGAGGGATGGGTGCTGGAATACTGTATTACCAAGAACCAATTATGAACACCTTTGTAATTGTATGTTTCACTGTGGTATAATAAAAAATAAAAAAATAAAACAAATAAAAATTAAAAAGTTAAAAAAAGAATACTAAGTCCCAGGCACCGCTGAGGCAGATGGGGAGACCATCACTAGGCAATTCCTGTTTGGGAAAGGCAAGGAGAAGGCTCACATATGGGAGACCTCAGTGCAAAGACCCCCGGCATTGCCAGTCACCTGGGCACTGCACTGGAGTATCCCTCAAGCACTGCTTTTAGAGTATGGCTACAAAATTAAGCAAACAGAAAGATCATCCTTGTCCTCAGACTGAGGTATGGGATGGTTTGGGAGGGGAGGGAGGAGGGTGAGTAGATAGGAACAGAAAACAAAGCCAGCCAACTTAAGAATATAATATGGGAAGATGACTCGAAGAGCTAGAACACATTCTTTTGTCCTGGGTTCGAGCCCTGCCACTGAGGGGTCCTCACCTCCCCTCCAGCTCCTGGTGGGGGAGTCTCCCCTGAGCACTGCCCGGTGTGGTCCTCAAACAAAACCAAAAACCAAAGAGAAAGAACATAATGTAATTTCATACAGACATGGTGCCTTGAAGAAAATGAAAACAGAATAAAGGTTCATAGGCTGCCTCTGTGCTGCTTTATTGACATTTTGCTACCTCATGGAGCTTTTATTAAGGTGGCATTGCAGGGTAGCATTCTGTAAGTTTCAGAGGTGTGTCATAAATCAGCATCTGGATACAGTCCTGAGCTATTCTTTCTGCATTCACACTTCTAGCCCGACTTCCAAGTTGGGGGACTATTTTAGATAAGGAATTTATGGAAACCTTTCTGAGGACATGAGTGAGTTTTTTTTTTCTGTTTTAGGGCCATATCTGGTAGTGCTCCTGATTCTGTGCTTAGGGATCACTCCTGGCAGGGCTCAAAGATTACTCTTGGTGAGGCTCAGGGGACCCTATGTGGTGGAAGCGATCAAACCTAGGTTGGCTATATTTGGGGCAAGGACCTACTTGTTCGCTCTTTCCGGCCCAGAAGGGGTTATCATTCATTCATTCATTCATTCATTCATTCATTCATTCATTCGTTCATTCGTTCGTTCGTTCATTCCTTTGTTCCTTTGTTTGTTCCTTTGTTGATTCGTTTTTTGACCACTAGGAGGTGTTTAGGACTTACTCTTGGCCTATGCTCAGGGATCACTCCTGGTGGGCCTCAGGGGGCCATTATTGGTGTGGGGACAGAACCCAGCAGTGTGCAGGGCACGTATCTTGTCCTCAGTGCTGTTTCTCTGGCTCTGGGTTATTATTTTTCTATTTTGTTCTCCACTCATCTTCTCTTGATTATTGTCATCATTGGGATGTTCTGAGGTAAATACAGTTGTGTTGCAGGGTTTGCCCCTACTTTGCCAAGGATCATGTTTAGAACTGTGGGGGCATACCAGGGACCTGGTATCCAAGGATTAAACTCCCCATTTCATGTATGCCCAGTGAGTGCCCAAGCCCTGAGCCACATCCTTGGTCTCTGTGGAGGTGATAGGTACTTTGAGTTACATTTGAACGGTGTGAAGGGGTGAACAGGGAGAACAGGAGGTCTGGCATTTGCCAGTCAGTGGGAAGAGCAAATCTAGAAGCTCAGAGGGAGAGCCTGGAAGCTTCCATGAAGATGGGGTGAAGGACAAGGTTTCTGGGAGCTGTGGCCATACTTGGAGATACTGAGGAATCTCAGGCCCAGGCTGTGAAGGGTTGTGTGTGTGTGTGTGCGTGTGCGTGCATGCATATGTGTGTGTGTGTGTGTGTGTGTGTGTGTGTAGGAGGCGCCAGGAAGCTGCAGAAAGGCTGACCGAGTGCACTGGTTATTTTTTTAAATTAGAGTGATGGCCAGCAGCTGTCCCTGGTTACTCTATATTTATTTATTTTGTCCCTGGTTTCTGATGACAATTTCTGGTGCTATTTGCTGACCAGGAGGCAATATTGAGTTCTTTAAACACAGCAGGGCCCAGCTGGTTTTCTAGGGCCATCCCTGTCCCCTTGCGGACCAGTCACCAATGTGTGCGGAGCAGCCCACAGCAGGGCCAGCACCCTCCAGGAGACAGAGACTGAGACAGCAAGCCAGTCCCAGGCCTGCCTGAGGATAATGCTTTGGGGAGCAAAGGATACCCCAGTTCTCCAGTTGAACCTTAGTCTTGATGAAACAGGCTGATGCTGTTCATTCAGATCCTTTCAGCACCACCAAGCACTTCCTGAGGCTCTGTGTAGGCAAACCTACGGCAATAGCTGTGGACAGGAGATACTGCCCGGCAGTTGGTCTGAAGTGCTTTCCCATATATCATCACATAGCTCTAAGAAAAGACAGATGAATTCTATTCACTGGCTGCAGGGAGCAGACATCTGGTCTACCTTCTTGACTGCCAGGCCAACACACATGGGTAAAGTGTGTTTTTCTATTTCATTTTGTGTTCTCAGCCACTCCTGGTGGTATTCAAGGACTACTTCTGGCCTGGTGCTTGGGAGTCACACACAGTTGTGCTCAGCAGTACGATGCAGTGGCAGGGATGGAGCCCAGGGTTCCCACCTGTGAAGCTGGAACTCCAGTCCTCTGAGCCACCACCCTGGTCCCAGTTTTTTCTTTTTTCCACTTAGGATGAAAAAACTTATTTGTTCCGTTTTCCCACCTTCCCCTTTCCTTTTGTTGCTGGTTTGGCTGCTGCTGCTGCTGTTGTGAGATCATCAGACACTGCACTCAGGTGTGGCCGGTGATGCTCACAGGGGGTCCCACAAGTGCTGTGAACCAGAGATTTCACCTCTATGGTTCCACTGGGGGTCTCAACAGCAGAGCTGCTAGGACCACATGTGGCATTTTGGGGCCAGTACTTGGATCTGAACTCACAGTCTTGAGTTTGCCAGGCAGACGTTTTTTGTCCCTGAACCAAGCCTGAAGCCCGGTGGGTTTTTTGCTCTCTGGATACTCAAAACTCAGCATTCCTTGAGGTCTCTCCCCTGCCCACATGATCCACTGCCTCCTTCCCCCGTTCACCTCGCAAAACCCATTTCCAAAGCATTATCTCCCTTGAGGAGCTGGTGAGCTCATTTTGTCCTTGAAACCCCCTCATGCACATCTCTCAGGGCCTTTTGGGGGTTCTCCCTGCTCCTGTCCCCCCATATGTATCACTTAACCTCTCTAAAGAATTGTCTGTCACAGGTGGAAAGTTGGTGGCAAACAATGTGATCTCTCCAGATATAGATTTATAATGCTGTACTCCTGAGACATTAGGGACAGCCTGAATCCTTAATACTCCCTGCACCATTCCCAACCTTTTTTTTTTTTTTTTTTTAAGGATTTGGTGTTTTAATGTTTGATTTCCTGTAGTCCTCTGCAGCTTCCCTGTCTCCTGTTCTCCCTCCTAGGACCATCCCTCCCCCGGCCTGTTCCAGGGCTGACTCTACTCAGGTTCCTGTCACGCCCCAAGAGGACTGTCAAGAGCCCCCACAATTGATCATCAATTCTCAGAAGCAAGCCTGAGCCTCTCAGGCCTCCAGCGACCTCCCCTGAAACTTCCCCCTCCCCCAGCTGCTGTCACCCCTCTGCTAAGTCTCAGTCTCTCCCCTTTAGAGCAAAGGGAGGGGATTTCTACACTCCCAGAGTCCAGAGCCAGGAAAGAGCAAAGGGGGAGTGGATCATGCTGGGGGTGCGGTGGGGAAGGTACCCTGTAATGGACCCAGGCACACAAGGGGGCGGGGGCAGCATTTCTAGGATGGGCTGGGCCGGGAGTGGGCCTGAGTAAGCAGGGATCAGAGACCAGAAATAGAGCCTGGATTCATCTGGGGCATTAGTGGAAAAGGGGGAGAGGTGTGGAGTGGGTGGGACGTCATTTCCCTGATCTCATCGACCTGCTTCCCTTTGTGTCCCTTGTTTTTTTTTATCAGCTTCCCTGGTTTTATCGGGGCTCCCTTCCCTCTGGGCAGGCTGTGCGTGGCGGCTCCTTCCAGCCCTCTTTTCTCATCCTGAGCCCCGGATGGCAGGGGGAATGCTAGGCAAAATAGGGACTCCTGAGAGTAGCAGAGAGGGTGTGAGGTGGGGGGTGGTCCTCAAACCTTCCTCTGGGACATTGTGCACTGGATGGCTGGATGCTGAATCACCCAGAACAATGATGTAATGTAGGTTAGGACAGGTCCTGGGAGGTAGCAGGGAAAGGGGTGGGAGGTCCTGGGACCATCAGGAAGGAGACTCAGGCTTACTAAGGCTGAACCCACAAGGGTGGGTTGCCAACAAAGGAGAGTCAGAGTTGAGGGAGTGTAGCTGACACTTCCCCAAAGCACCCCAGAGGCAGGTTTGCACAGTTCACCAGATTTTACCTCTGTGAAAAGGGGGTGTTAAATCGTAAACTAGCAAAATCTCAGGGGCGAGTTACTTGGGGTGCTATAAAACTAGGGTCACAGCAGGGAATAGCCATCAGGGCCTCTAAATCTAGATCTAATGGTCACCCCTTAGAAAATTCTCTTTCTAGTTATATAATTTTGTTTTGTTTTGGGACCACACCAGGTGGTGCTCTGAGGACCATGTGGTGCTGGGCATAGAACTCAGGGCCCTTGCCTGTAAACCACGTGTTCCTCCCTCTCCCCAGCACCCCCTGGAGTGTAAGTCTCTCCGCCTATGTCTCTCCGCCTATGTCCACCGCTTGGGTCTCTTCCGACCTCCTCTTTTCATCCTCATCTGGTCGGCTTGGATGCAGGTCAGGTCAGGAACCTGCATGCAGTATCTTTCCTCCTGCTCCTGCTTTGTTCCCTGTGGTTCCATATTTTCTTCTCCAAGCCCAGAGTGAAGCTCTGTGACTTACAGGGGGACCAGAAGACCAGGCTGTGATACCCACAGACATGCTTGGAGCTGCCGCAAGTGTGGCGGTGGGCTAAACACTGTGTGACCAACGTGAGGGAATAGTGGGACTGCCTGCACCTCATTCTCCTCCCTCGGGGCACTGACCAGTACAGAGAGAATGTCCTTTTTCTTTCTTTTCTTTCTTTCTTTCTTTCTTTCTTTCTTTCTTTCTTTCTTTCTTTCTTTCTTTCTTTCTTTCTTTCTTTCTTTCTTTCTTTCTTTCTTTCTTTCTTTCTTTCTTTCTTTCTTTCTTTCTTTCTTTCTTTCTTTCTTTCTTTCTTTCTTTCTTTCTTTCTTTCTTTCTTTTCTTTCTTTCTTTCTTTCTTTCTTTCTTTCTTTCTTTCTTTCTTTCTTTCTTTCTTTCTTTCTTTCTTTCTTTCTTTCTTTCTTTCTTTCTTTCTTTCTTTCTTTCTTTCTTTCTTTCTTTCTTTCTTTCTTTCTTTCTTTCTTTCTTTCTTTCCCTGGCATTGTTTATGAACCCCTCAGCTCTGATACATGTGGCTCCCAAACCCAAAACTTCTTCCACAGAAGATGTTTATGAATGAGGGTTGGGGTGAGGATTCAAAGTTTTTGCAACAGGTTTGGCATGCAGGAACCCCAGGTTTGGATTGTAGTACCTTATAGTCTCTTGAGCACTTCCACGTGTAGCCCCCAAACTCAAACAAACCAGAAGAAACAAGTTTATAGACTAGAGAAATCATTCTAGCTTGTCTTCAAATGTCTTCATCTTCAGAGTTTTAACCTTTAGGATTGAGCTTTAAACTCAGAATCATCAGTGTCTACGTCTAACCACCGTTCCCGCCCCACCCCCCAGCTACACACACCTCCAACAGTCCCTGCGGCACCTATGAAAAGTGACAGAGTTTCTGAAAAGCATACACTTTTCCCGAACGGTTGGCCTTGACGGTCACCGGCATGCATGTCTGGCTGACGACTGTCAGTGACCTTAAAAATCTTAACTGCTGGGGAAAGGCACCTCTTCTATGGGAGGAAATGCACAATTCCATTAAAGAGAGGGGCGGCCAAGTTCTCACATGCCTTTCCCCAGGCCCCAGAGCAGGGGCTTGAATACAGGCAGTCCCAGTTGTCTGCGCTTCTTTGGAAAACCTTTGCTGGAGCACCATATCCTAGGAATTGGGTCCCTGGATTACCGGTTCTCAGTACCACCCCTGCTTCCCTATCCCACCTCATTAGCTACCAAGTAGCTGGACTCTGCTCTTCTGGCCTGCCCTGGTCAGTAATACCCTGCACCCCACAATGCAGTGCCAGACACCACCCAGAGTCTAAGGCCTGGCTCCCCTTTTGTCCTTTAGTCCTTTGGAGGACTCTTGTCCCCTGTGGGTGATCTCATACAACATAGCTCTCTATCGCACTATTGGCTACATGCTGGGTAAGGGTGTAGATTCTCTGAAAGCTTGGGGCTACTTGGAGTTGAGGGTCTCGCTGCTTACCCCACACTGTCCCCCTCCCTCCAAGGACACTATCTCTGGACTTGTCTAGAACTCTCCCCACCTTCCTCACATCTGCACGCATTGGAAACCTGACAGCCTGAGAAGCACAAGGGCGATCTGGAATGTTCTACACTTGCCACTTGAATACTGACCAGAGAGGGACTCACTGTTCATATAAGTCATTTCCTGCCTGTGAGGGTGAACTCCAGAGTCACCCAGGCTTGTAGGACAACACCCAGAGTGAGCATGCTCCAATCCAAGAACACCTCCCTCACAACCCTGATGGGAAACTTCAGAGTACACAAAGCTTGAGAATCCCAGGATGGCTTATGTGAATATACAGGGCAGGGCAGAAATGGTGGCAAACACATCTCTGTTTCTGCTGACAAATCTCATTTCCTGCAGCCGATGGATTCTTCAGAGGCTCCAGGACCCCACTGGTCATAGTTCCGGTGCCCAGGGTAGGGGTCCAGCTGTCCCAGTGGGAAGAGACACAGGCCAGGGAGTTTGGGGCCCTAGCTGTCTTCCTCCTCCGCCAGCCGCTGGCAAAGGCCCATGTTGGAGAAGAGGAGGAGGAACGTTCCAGGTCTGCTAGATTATTAAAGACATTGCAAGATAATGAGGCCCAGGGAAGAACAAAGAGACAGAAAGGCAGCAAAATTAAAAAATACTTCCCTCTGCATACTGGCCAGGCCAGCCCAGGCACAGACAACCGATTGCAATTCTGGGGTTTTGGAGAGAGGGTTTCTGGCCCCACCAAGGACTCTGAGTATCTCTGAATGCAGAGGAAACACCACACTAGCCCAGGATGTGATGTTGCATGGAGGGGGCTGAGTTTCTGATGAGGAATACTCTGGATTCCTTGGTGGCCATTTCCCCCCATGCCACCCTAAGATGAGGGATAAGTCTTAAAAATTCCAGTTTTCTATTAAAACTCCACTGTGGGGAAACTATGATTTTTTAAAACCTTTGGTAGGGGCAGGAGAGATAGTACAAGGGGTAAGGTGATTGCCTTGCATGTAGCTGATCCTAGTTTGATCTCTGAGCACGTCCAAATGTAGTTTCCCAACAAAAAATAAACGAAGATAAAAATTTAGCAGCAATGCATGCGACTACCAGGACTGACTTTTCAAAGCACTGAGGGTCTAAGAACACCTTTTCTTTTTGCTCTACCTCCCACTTGTAAACTTTTGTCTGGGTCCCTGAAAGTCAGAGGAGAAGACAACTTTGTCATTGATCCTAATTATCCTCATATACACAGATTAAATAAATCCAAATGAAAAAACAAACAAGAAAAGTAAATAATTATGAAGATGTAAACAAGTAGACAAATACATAATTACAGACAGATACTAACACATATATGTGTGTATATATGTATATATTAAGGGCATTGCATCAGTATTGTGAATGTGGCTATTTATTCTCCCCATTAAATTCCAAACTTTTTCCTCTTTAGGATCTTTGTGCTTATTTTTTTCTGCCTGATATTTCTTTTTGATGGTATGGTTTGTGGACACACCTAGCAGTGCTTAGAGATCTACTCCCAGCTTTGTGCTCCAAAGTTGTACCTGGTGGTACCTGTGGACCATGGAGATCTCACAGGGGTCAGTTGTACATTAGGCAACTCCTTGATCTTTATACTATCTCTCTGGTCTCAAGACAAAAGGCCTCTTGAAGACAAGTGAGCTGTCAGACCTCTCTTTGACCAAGAATTGGGGAAATTTCTCCCAAAAGAAAGAGGGCCCCAGGCACAGCCAGGATCAGGGTCCATGGTGCTTGAGAAATAATCTTGTTGGTTAGAGGGTGTTTTCTTGCCAATCCTAAGATTGGCAGTTGACAGTAACTACCTCCAGGATGGGGTGCTTTGAGAACCTTGATCTTCTTTCAAGGACTTGTAGTTTTGTTTGGTTTTGGGAGTCAGACCTTGAGATGCAGAGGGGCTGCTCCAGGCTGTATCCTTGGAGATGTTCCAGCACTAATGATTAAACATGGGTCTCGCTCATGGAGAGCCTACGTTCCAGTCCTTTGAGCTCTTTCTCTGGCCCCAGTGGGGCCGCTCCTGACCAGCCCAGGGCATGTTTGAGCAAGGGATGCTTCAGGAGCAGGATACTGGAGGGAAGGGGAGAAATTGAGGTGAGAAGAAAGTGAGGTGGAAGATGTATCCTCTATAATTGCAGAGCTGGGGGTGTTTCTCAGGGCTTGGAAAGGTCATATCCATGTACAGGCTGAAAGGTAGAACTTGGTGGCCTCAGATCTTCCTCCTATATGAGCTCCACAAGAGTTTTGTTTCTAAGTTGGGGTTGAACAGGAGGGATGGAGCCCACCCCAAAGTGGGGTCAACAGAAGGGGTCTGAGGTCTGGAGGGGAGAACTAGTTGAGAAGCTGGTGGTGGTTTATTTAATTTTTTGTATTATCAGCTTCTTTTTTATTATTATTATTATTATTATTAGTAGTAGTAGTAGTAGTAGTAGTAGTAGTAGTGGTAGTAGTAGTAGTAGTAGTAGTGGTGGTGGTGGTGGTGGTGGTAGTAGTATTAGTATTTTGCCTTTTGGGTCACACCTGGCAGTGCTGAGGGGTTACTCCTGGCTCTACACTCAGGATTTACTCCTGGCAGTGCTCAGGGACATATGGGATGCTGGGGAATCAAACCTGGGTCGGCCACAAGCAAAGCAAATGCCCTACTTGCTAATATACTAATAATTACATTATTAATATAATAATATAATAAATATTATTATAATTTTTAATTTTTCACAAAGATGTTTGGCCTACAATCCTATTAATAATGGTTTCTCATGTACATAATTCCAACGCCACACACATCAACGGCGTTTCCTGTCGCCATGCCCCAAGGAGCACACCCCTTTGTCTCATCCTCCCCTACTCAATTGTGTGGGTCAGTTCCACCATCAAGTTGCCTTTTATCTTTGTTGCCACCCCACTAGGTATCTTTCAAATTCCAGCATATGAGAGAGATCATTCTGCCTCTACCCCTTTCCTCCTCACTGACTTTGCTCAGACAACATCCTCCAGTTGCAACCATGCTGCTGCAAATGGCATGATTTGTTCTTTCTCAGAGCTGCATAGGAAGCCACTGAGTCTAGATACTACTTAGTATGCCATTGCGTCTAGACACCACTTAGTATGCCATTGCGTCTAGACACCTCTTAGTATGCCATTGCGTCTAGACACCACTTAGTATGCCATTGCGTCTAGACACCACTTAGTATGCCATTGCGTCTAGACACCTCTTAGTATGCCATTGCGTCCTAGACACCACTTAGTATGCCATTGCGTCTAGACACCACTTAGTATGCCATTGCGTCTAGACACCTCTTAGTATGCCATTGCGTCTAGACACCACTTAGTATGCCATTGCGTCTAGACACCACTTAATATGCCATTGCGTCTAGACACCACTTAATATGTCATTGCGTCTAGACACCACTTAATATGCCATTGCGTCTAGACACCATTTAATATGCCATTGCGTCTAGACACCATTTAATATGCCATTGCATTGTTTAAACTGGATCAGGTTCATTGGGGCAGCATTGCACAAATTTCACAAATTGTGCTTGCAGTCTCCTCCAGTGAGGAGAGAGTGACCTCTGCCCACCTGGCCTGCTCCTACAGGCCCCATTGTTCACACTGATGTCCTTTGCCTTTTTATTTTTTTTTATTATTTTTTTTCAATAAATGCTGGACTTAGAGATGCCTACAAGAGTATGCTCCCTGCACGGCAGAGCCTGGCAAGCTACCCGTGTTGTATTTGACATGCCAAATACCAGTAACAATTATAGACCTCATTCCGGAATGGATTGAGGCTCTTTATGTTCCTGGAGCAGGCAGATGCCCTTGGGCTCTACTAGCATGAGACAGGACATATGGAGATGTTACTGGGGCCCGCTCGAGGCAAATCGATGATGAGCGGGAAAACAGTGATACAGTGATTGTCTAAACACCTCTTAATATGCCATTACATCTATACACCATTTAATATGCCATTGCATCTAGACACCACTTAGTATGCCATTGCGTCTACACACCACTTAATATGCCATTGCGTCTAGACACCATTTAGTATGCCATTGCGTCTAGACACCACTTAGCATATCATTGCATCTAGACAGTACACCTTCTTGATCTCTTCACTGCTAGTTGGGCTTTTAGTTTTTATTTTTTCTATCTTGGTTATTGCACAGATACAGCGATGCGTATAGGTATGTCTATAACCTTTCGACTAAATGATTTTGTGTTTTGAAGATAGATACCAAGAACTTTACTGCTGGACCATAAGGGAGTTCTATTTTTATTTGATTTTTTAGAAATCTCTGTATTGCTTTCCATACCACAAAGCCACAAAAGCAAAAATCAACCATAAAAAGTGTCAAAAAATCCAAATACCTGAAACTAAACAATGTGTTCTTAAATAATACTTGAATCATAGAGGAAATAAAAAAAAAGCAAGATGTTCTTTGAAACAAATGTGGAGGCTTTTATACACATCAGTGTTGCCTGCAGAGGGCTACAGAGCCCAATGAGTGTCTGCCTCTCCCTGGTTTGTCTGCCTCCTCCTTGAACAGCAGGAACTGAGACTGAGAGGCAGTAAGTGAGTTTGTCCAGCTTATACCACTGAAGACTCAGAATTGCTGACCTTGGGCCAGGAACCACCTGGTCTCACAGCAGCCTGCCTGCAGTGGCATCGCCGTACTAATAGGCCACTCTCATTCCCTTCTTGTTTTTGTTTGGTTTGGTTTGGGGTCACATTTAGTGGTGCTCAGGGTTTTTTCTGTGCATTTGGAGATCCTTCCTGACGATGCTCAGGGGACCATGTGGCGTTAGCCATCGCACCTGAGTCTCCCACATGCAAGCCACACACTCTGGCTTTGGAAATATCTTCCTGACCTCACAGTCCTGGTCTGTGCCAGGCCTCCCCTACTCCAGGCTAGGACAATGCCGTCATCTATGGAAAGCTCTCATTGGAGTAATCCTGAGGTTGCCAAGATGGCTTGGGTAGCAATCTACTTCTCTCTCAAGAGCCAACATCTTCAGTTAAAGGACCGAAGGGTCGAAGTGCGAGTGTCTAAGGGGGCAATTTCAGGCACCAGGTGCTTGTGTGCCAATACTGATGCAGGGCATGAGGGGCCATTCTGTGTCTTTGAGCCACATGTTGTATAGCAGCCTCTGTAGAGGCAAAGGATGAGATGGGATGGGTTGTCTGTTTGGCTGAGAACAGCACACAGAGCAGACAGGAGCGGAGGTGCCTGGAGGTCTGCAGGGCCTGGGGGGACTGGGGGGCTTCTGTTTGGGGGTGGGGAAAAGCAGAGTGCTGAGGGCTTAGGGGGCATAGCTGAGGATCTGAAGAAAGGAGAATTTTGTGCAGGGGTTTGTGGCTTAGGACTAGCCCTCCCCGGAAGATCAGACTCCTCACTCCCTAGAGCCGCACTTATCACCAGGGCCCTGGCCTGCAGAGCGCTGAGAGCGTGTACCTGGAACTGCAGCCCGGCCACATTCTTTTCATAAGTGAAATAACACAATGGCCCTTTGAGCTTCCTTATTAATTGACTGTGCTGCCCAGAAAGTCGTTCATCACCCCCCTTCTCCTCCTCCTTCCCAGGTCCTATTTATGGTGCTGATGAGGGTAAAGTCCTGGCAAGGCTGATGGATGGTGAAGGGCCCAGCCCGACCCCTTCACAGGCGCTCCTGCGGGGCTGTGCCAGAGCCAGGCCTTCACTGTTTAGAGAAACTGCAACCGGTACACGGAGGGGCTCCCCGTTCCTGGTACAACCCCGGAGAGTGATGTCAAATGGTGTTGGTCATGAGCCCTGGAATTCCAGCGGCCCCTTGGCTCCAACCTCCCCCTCTCAACCTGCACCAGCAGGGACTGTCTCTCCGGGAAGGAGAAGCTTCGACACCCCCAGAGAGGAGCGGCTTGATCCCAGCATTTGCAGTCAGGGGCTGGCCCAGCTGAGGACAAACCCAGACTATACATAGAAGCATCTTGCGCTTGGCATTGTGGGGGCCAGGTCCCTTCAAGACAGCACTGCGGTCTATGTCCAGTCTGACATTTGTGAGAAGACGCTTTCAGGCACTAAGGTGCAGATCCTTGCATGAGCTGACAAAGGGAAGGCAGCTGTCTATCTCACTCCAGGGTTCAGAATTTGAAAGCCTAAAAAAGTGGTGTCTTCTGAGCCAGAGTGATAGTACAGCAGGTAGGGTGTTTGCTTTGCATATGGATGACCCGGGTTCAATCCCCAGCATCCCATATGGTCTCCTGAGCACAGCCAGGAGTAACTCTTGAGTACAGAGCTAGGGGTAACCCCTGAGCATTGCTGGGTGTGATCCAATAAGTCAATAAAAAAAAGATGTGTTTAGGGATGGACTAATGTGGAAGTATTAGTGCAGGAGGGAAGCACAGACCTTGGGCAGCTGGGTCTGGTTTGATCACTGTGGCACCACTTGTGCGCCCCTAAACACTGCCAGGAGGGATTCCTGAGCACAGAATAAGGAGTATGTCCTGGAGAGTTCTGAGAGTGGTTCCAAACCATTCCCAAACCATCTTACCTCCCCAGAAGAGAGAAAAACAGAGCTGGAGAGATTGTACAGGGGTTAAGGCACATGGTTTGCAGGGACTTTGAATTGCCATGTGTAGCCTTGGAGGTCATTCAGCACTGCTGGTGTAGCCCTGGAGGCTCCCAACATGTCCAGGGTGGCTAGGGTGACCCTCTGGCCTGCAAGAACTGAATATCATTAAACCACAAGCCAGATTGGCCCAGAAGAGCCAGGAGCCTGAGTACAACCTGAACATTGCTGGAAGACCCTCCCCTTCCCCTCTACAAAGCACCAGTGTGGATGTGAGAAAGAGCAGGGAGCTTTGGGAACGGGGTTGAGGTCAGTCAGGTGTGGAGTGGATGGTCATAGGAGAGTCTGAGAGAGTGGCAGGTGGCCTGAGGTGGTCCTGGAGAAGGTCAGGAGTGTTGGTGTGGGTGTGTGTGGGGGGCTGAAAGAAACACTGCAGGAATCCGGGTGACAGATGACAAAATCCTGACTGGGGTCATGATGGCAGGGCCATGAGGTGTGAGGGAACTGATAGCCTCGGGGCTTCCCCTGGGAAGACACAGACTGAAGTCACAGCTGTTAGATGTCTAGCTGAGGGCGGACACGGGGCCCCAAGGAGCTTGGCACCAGAAGACAGAGCTGGTAGGGAAGGAAATCATCACTGTTGTGTCAATCAAGCAACAGTTGGAGTTTCTGAAGTCACCTTCTGACCTGGGCTAGATTAGAGCTGGAGATGGGTTTCTGGGCTTCGTTCACAGAGGGAAGAAGATGACAACTCAGGGGTGAAGGGAAATAAAAGGTGGAACTGGGGTCGGAGAGATAGTGAAGGAGTTAAGGCATGCAACTGCCTCCTGTTTGGTCCCCTGTACTGCATATGGTCCCCTGGGCACCACCAAGAGTGATCCCTGAGCACCACCAGGAGTGACCCCTGAGCACCACCAGGAGTGATACCTGAGTACCATCAGGAGTGATACCTGAGCACCACCAGGAATGACCCCTGAGTACCATCAGGTTGCCCAATCATCCCCCTCAAAATAAAAAAGATGGGGGGGAGGGCAGAGCGATAGCACAGAGAGTAGCGCATTTGCCTTGCAGGCAGCCAGCTGGGGTTTAATTCTCATCATCCCATATGGTTCCCCAAGCACCATCAGGAGTAATTCCTGAGTGCAGAGCCAGGAGTAACCCCTGAGCATCGCCAGGCGTGACTCATAAAGCCCAAAAAAAAAAGAGGAATTGCAGATAGTCCAATTCACACATAACAGCTCAGTACAAAGGTCATGACTTTAGCAATACCATTCTGAGATATATGTTGTAATAATTAATATAATTAGGGAGCAGGAATGGGGGTAGGTGGGAAATGAGGGTCTTTGGTGGCAGTAAGGGCACATTGGTGGTGGAACTGGTGTTGGAATATTGAGTACCTGAAACAACTGTACTGTGAACAATTTTGTAAATCATGGTGTTTAAATAAAGTTTAAAGTAAAAAAGAAAAGAAAGGCATTGAAATAAAGATGTTTGAAGAGTCCCAGTCATAATACAATGGAGCTGGAACACTATATATCCCACAGTGTTTTCCGTTTGAAATATTTGGCAATGATTATCAGCCCCTTTTAATGGTTTTGGAACATTTGGAATTAACTTTTATTCATGAAAACATTTGGGCTTATGAAGAAAAAAAAAGTTAGCCTTGGGTGCCCCAACTGTTATGGCTGGCCGTTGTAGAAAACAGAATGGTTAAGGGTGAGGGTGAGAACCCCAGGGGGCTGGTCATTGGAGAAGAAGGAATGGTCGGTTCAGGCATAGCGCTTGGAAGGTTGCTCTGTATCCTGGCCTGAAGCCCACTGGGGAAACTCACACTCATGAAGACCTTCCCTTCTTTCCTTTAACCTCTAAGGATACGGAGAGAGGGGCTCATCAGGGCTTGGGGCTGATGAGTTCAGAAAGTCCTCAACAGCCTCAGTCCCTGGGACAACAGGCTCCTGCTTAGCAGCTATGATGAGGTGAGCTCAAGAGACCCCCAAAGGGGGAACCTTTGGAACCTTTGCTTCATCAGTCTCCTGTGGGAACAGAGCTCCAGACTTCTCAGGAAGCAGCCGGGCTGAGAAGGGCAGATTTCAGCAAAAGAGCTGATGTGTTCCCTTGGGCTGTAAAGCGCTAGTCCTGAGTTCATGGCAGAGAGCTCCCCCAGGGGGTGCCCCCAGTCTTCACACCCCCAATGTGCCCTGCAACTGCCCATTTCTCCCCCACAGGAGAGTGACTGGGCCAAGCCCACACAGGCCAGGTCACTCTGATTGGTTTTGCTTGTTTTGGGGGTCACACTCTACAGAGCTTAGGGGCCAGCTCCTAGCTCCTTGGTGGGCATCACTCCTCCTGGTGCTCAGGGGATCATGTGGTGTCTGCTGCATGGACAGCATGTGCCCTGCCCATCAAGCTGTCTCCCCAACTCGCCCCAGGCCACTGAGAAGTCTTGGTCTGGACCTTGAGTCACCCCAATGAGGTCCAGGTTTGCTAATGCTATGGAAAAGCAGGTGTCACCTAACCAGTCCCTGGCCCCATGAGCTAACAAAGGTAGAAACCATCCTCAAGCTTGCTTGCTCCTCTGCAGTGACCTAGAAACTCCCAGCTGCTCAGCAGCCTCATAGGGGTGGAGAGGGTAGGGGGGCCATGTGGGCCTGACCTTGCCTCCCCTCCCCTGACCTCCTCTTGGACTCTCCCTCCAAGCAGCCTCTCTGACCACCCCTTTCTCCATGTCAGGCCATGCTCCTGGTCCCAGCCCTTGGTAGGAACTGCTTCCCCAGTTCTACCCTCCCGGGCCATGCTGGGGCCCACCTGAGGTTCCTTCCTTGGGGAGTCTGCTCCCCTCCCACTCCTGTGTCCAGTAGCCCATACCTGCTGGCTCTCCTGCCCCACATTTCCCTTCACGTTCCTGCCTTATCTCCTCCCCGTACTGGACTTTTATCATGGTTTTATTGCTTTACTCCAGTCTCCCCTGGCTCTGTTCACTAGAAAGTCCTTATGGTGAGATCAGAGGCTCTCGTTATCTCCCATTGCCCATGAGGTACATACAGAATGGGTGATGGGCAAAGTGAGACATCTAGCTCAGCTCCCAATGGTGCTGGCTGGGCTTGAGGGCATTATACAGAAGACTTCGTCTCTGGGGAAGTTGGTGATGAAAGCTGCTGCCCCTACCCCCACCCCTCCAGGCTCCCTGGGGCTGAGAGCTCAAGTTCAGTTCTGCACCCATAGGAGCTCTCAATGTCTCGGGGAGGGAGGTCCTCGGGGGTCCTCAGGAGTCCTAGGGCCTCTCCGGGTTGGATGTGGCCAACTGGATTCGTGTTAGTGTCCGATGATATGATGCTGCTCAGGTCCTGATGCTGTGCTGGGGCCCATTGGAGCCACTCTGGCAGCTGCAAGGGCGGACTGGGCAGTTCAGGGCCTGATTCTTTTTTTTTCTTTCTAAATTTTATTATGCCACTGTGACATATACAATTACAAAGCTGTTCATGGTTGGGTCTCAGCCACACACTGTTCCAGCACCCAACCCTCCACCACTCTTCCAATCTCCACAAATTCCTTCCCTCTCCCCAGCCTGCCTCTATGGTAGGCATCTTTCTTCTTTCTTTCTTTCTTTCTTTCTTTCTTTCTTTCTTTCTTTCTTTCTTTCTTTCTTTCTTTCTTTCTTTCTTTCTTTCTTTCTTTCTTTCTTTTCTTTCTTTCTTTCTTTCTTTCTTTCTTTCTTTCTTTCTTTTCTTTTCTTTCTTTCTTTCTTTCTTTCTTTCTTTCTTTTCTTTCTTTCTTTCTTTTCTTTCTTTCTTTCTTTTCTTTCTTTCCTTCTTTCTTTCTTTCTTTCTTTCCTTCTTTCTTTCTTTCTTTCTTTCTTTCTTTCTCTTTCTTTCTTTCTTTCTTTCTTTCTTTCCTTCTTTCTTTCTTTCTTTCTTTTCTTTCTTTCTTTCTTTCTTTCTTTCTTTCTTTCTTTCTTTCTTTCTTTCTTTCTTTCTTTCTTTCTTTCTTTCTTTCTTTCTTTCTTTCTTTCTTTCTTTCTTTCTCTTTCTTTCTTTCTTTCTTTCCTTTCCTTTCCTTCCTTCCTTCCTTCCTTCCTTCCTTCCTTCCTTCCTTCCTTCCTTCCTTCCTTCCTTCCTTCCTTCCTTCCTTCCTTCCTTCCTTCCTTCCTTCCTTCCTTCCATCCTTCCTTTTCTTTTCCTCCTCATCCTCCACTTCCTCCTTCCCTCTTCTTTCTCTCTCTCTTTCACTTTCTCCTTTCTCTTACACATTGTGGCTTACAATACATTTAGGGGTTATCATGTATATCGCTTTGTAGGGCCTGATTCTTAATTATTAATGTCCTTTCACCCTTTTGCTTTGTTTGGAAGGGGTCACAATCAGTAGTGCTTGGGGCTTACTCCTGGCTTTATGCTCAGGGCTTTGTTCTGGTTCTGTGCTCAAGAGTTGCTCCCCAGAAGTGCTTGGGGACTATATATAGTGCCAGGATGGACTAGGATTGGCCAGATGAAAGGCAAGTGGGTTAGTGTCTTCCCTCTTGCTAGCCCCCAACAGATGAACTCTTGTTTCATTGCCTATTGTTTTTGCTTACAGAGTATTTACAAATGGGAAGTGGTCTAGAGATTTAGAGGGTAGGGCTTGCCTGCAAGAGCCCCTGGGTTCAATCCCTGGTACTGTATGCACCCCTCACCCCCCATGCCAGCACTGCCTGGAGAGACCCCCCTGATCTCTGAGATGGGGTAGTTCAGGAGTACCACCAGTTGTACCCAAACAGACAGAAAAGATACACACACAGGTTGTGTATCCTCTCTGAACATCAAAGCCCAAAGGAGGAGAAAACACATTTTCTGGCTAGCAGACAAGGAAGTAGTTATTAGTCTTATTTGCTTTATTTGGAAAAGGGATTTCCCACATTATTTCATAGGGTTTTAGCTTTCTTCTTCCTGCTGCTCACAAGACACAGCTGTTCTGCTTCTCTATGGAGGAGACTGGAACTGCCTCAGCACCATCTGATGTATGGAATTGAAAGAATAAAGTTCTCTTTCATTTTTGTTTTGCTTGCTTCTTTGTTTTGTTTTGAACCACACCTGAAAGTGCTCAGGCTCTGCACTCAGGGATCCCTCCTGGTGGGACTTGGGAATCATGTGGGGCACCAGGGATCTAACCGGTCTGCTGTGAGCAAGGCAAGTGCCTTTCACACACACCCCCTGCACACTCTCCCACACACTCCCACAATACTCTCACATATACACTCACACACATGCTCACACATACACCCTCACATATACTCTTTCATACAGTGACCGTAATCTTTCTCCCA
>JAJIBD010023590.1:0-57500 GCA_021461705.1 Cryptotis parvus | reverse complement strand
CAACAACAACAAAAACAATAAATGATGCATGGTCTATGTTGTGTGGTGTGTTTAAGAATGTGTGTAGTATACATCGAATGTGCTATGTGATGTGTGTGATTACAGTGTATGGTGTGGGTGTGGTTGTTGCAGTATATAATGTGGGACATGTGGTGTGTGTTGGTGTGGTTGTGGTTTGTATGTTATATTGTATATGTGTGGTGTGTGTATGGTGTGGTGTGTGGGGTGGGTGTAGTGTGTGATGTGAGAGTGATTGGTAGGGTGGGGGATGTGGTGTGATATCTGTGTTGTGTGGTGGGGTATGTGGGTGTATGATATGTGTGGGTGCTATGTGTTGTATGAAATGGTGTGTTTTGTGTGGGGTGTGTTCTGTGTGTGATGTAGGTGATTAGTATATGTGTGGTCTGGGTGTGTGGGGTGTGTGTGTGGTGTGGGAGGTTTGAGTATATGGAGTATGTGATATATGTTGTTTGTCGTGTGTGTGAGGTATGTGGTTTGGTATGTGTAGTATGGACATGTGTTGTTTGTAGTATGGAGTGTGGAGTGTTGTGTGGAATGTGTGGTGTGGTGTATGGGGTGTGTGGTATGGGATGTGTATGGTGGTAAGTGGAAAGTGTGATGTGTGTGGTATGTGTGATGTGGGGCATGTATAGTATGTGGCATAGGGTGTATTGTCGTGTGTGTATTTGGTAGGTGGGATATGTGTTGTGTGTGGTGTGCTATGTATGATGAGTGTGTGTGGTAAGTGAGATGTGTAGTGCGTGTGAGATGTGATGTGGTATGTGGTTTGTGGTCTGTGTGCTATGTGTGGTTAATTTGGATGTGTAGTGTGTGGTGGATGTGATGTGTGGTGTGGTATATGGGTGGATGTGTGGTAAGTGCGATGTTAGTGTGGGGATGTGATGTCATGTTTGTTACATGTGGTAAGTGGGATGTGCATTGTGTGGGGGATTAATGTGCTATGTGGGGTGTCTATGGAGTGTGTGGTATGTGTGTGTGGGATGTGGTGTGTGGTAAGTGGGATATGTAGGTGTGGGGGATGTGATGTTGCATGCGGGATGTGTGGGGTGGCCTGTGTCCTGTTGGTCCCTTTCCACTGCCTCTGCCTTAGGCCACCCAGGCTCCCTGTGGCCACAGCCAGGTCAGTGGCCTGGCTCTGCCACCTGGTGGCAGAGAGTGGCAGGGTGCCGGGTCTCACTAGGCTGAGGAAGGGATAAGCCCACCAGCCTGCTCCCAGGACAGTTTTGAGGCTGGCCCAGTGTGGTGTGCATGTGGACACACATGTGCGTGAGAAAGGCGGCCCCAGGGAACCCGACTGCCAATATCACACGCCCAGCAGCTCCAGACCCCCAGCGGGCTGTCCATCCTGGCCAGGACTGGGTGACAGGGGTCTCTCTGCCTTTAGTGCTTCTCCCAGCCACTCTATCATTCCTAACAAGGATTCATAAAACAATGAAAGGGATCATTCATGACTCACCGAACTGTTCTGTGGGATTTAGTGAAGAGTTAAAGCCGGAGACAAAAAGCTTTAAACATGGACATCTCTCGGTCTCCTGCCGCCTTCCTGCCCACAGAATGGACTCTACAAATGGCCAATGGGCTGCTTCTCTGACCTGCTCCCATGACTCCATCACACACCTGCCTTTTCAGTTCCTGGTACAATTCGTCCTTTCTGATCACTCACGCCCACCTAGCACAGTGCTCAACTAGAGCGGGTGGAGGGTTTGGGTGGTGTCAAACAAGGACACAACTTGTGCTTCCCCTGTGAGTGTGGCATGAGAACTCATGGTTCTCCGACATTTGTTAGTCCTTTGACACACAAGTCTGCTTTTACTGGTGTTGATGGTGTAGTACCAGGGCACAGAGGTGCACCTCCCCAACCCTCTTCCTAGGCTATAGCAGAAATACGTGAACATCAGGCGGATTAGCAGCTGAAAAGATCCATTTGTGAAATATTCATATAACAAAGAATTTAATGTACTAGCAGAGCTGCTACTTGCTCTCCTTGTGCCCAGCTGATCACGAGGCATCCAGGAGGGATGGCGGTTCTAGCCCTGGCCTGGCACCCCAGCAGAGCCTCGCAAGAAGCCAGAGGAACACCCACACCATGAGGGCCGCCATTTTCCACATCCAGACTCCCCTCTCCTCAGAGTGCCACCCAGCAGAAGAGCTGATCACAGCCCAGAAATGCTCGAATTTTGACATGACTACAAGAAAATCCCACCTGCATGGCAGAGCCTGGCAAACTACCTGTGTCGTATTTGACATGCTAAATACCAGTAACAATTATGGACCTCATTCCCATGACTTGATGGAATGGTTTGAGGCTCTTTATGTTCCTGGAGCGGGCAGATGCTCTTGGGCTATCTCGCATGTGACATGACGTATTGAGATGTTACTGGTGCCCGCTGGAACTAATTGATGATTTACGGGAAGACAGTGATACAGTGATACAGTGATACAGTGATGTAATGTGACTATGAGGTGATGGGACATAGCACGGGGTTTGTGTCCTGTGCTTAAGGGCCTGGGGCCTCAGGTGGGGATGGGTGGGTTTTGGGCGGTGGGGAAAGAGTTTCTTTTTCTGCCTTTGGTTTTTACTTTATTTAAATGCCATGGTTTACAAAATTATCCATAATACAATTACTGTGGGCAGTTAGTGTTCCAGCACCAATCCCACCAACAGAGTGACATTCTTTCCACCGTTGTCCCCATTTTCCCAACCACAACCCCAATCCTGTCCCCTTAGCAGACACACATTAATTTATTTTACAGTGCTTGTTACAACTAAATGGTAAGAGAATTATCAAAAATACTTCACTAAAAATTGTGATATTTTGGCACATGTGCTGCCCAAACCCACGGGCTGCTTGTGCCCTCATGGCAGAGCACATACAGCACCTGAGCATGCTCGGCGCCCGCATCTCCCTTCTTGAGATGTGGACTTTCACATATATTGCTGGGGTGTGTTCTGGGCTCTCTCTGCCTTTGGAGAAGCCAGGTTCTCTCTTGAGTGTGTTAGTCTCTCTCACTTTTTTCTCCCTCCTTCCCCTTCCTCAAAACCTCTAAACAAAATCTGTTTTTTTTTCCCCAAAGAAAACAAGAAAAGATAAAAGAAAATTGCTATATTTCACCTTTAAGTCTGTCTGAGGATTTATCAAGCTGTTTCTTGTTAGTTGAGCTCCGATGTTAGTATTTTTGTTTATTGAGTTTAGTTAGCTTCTGTTAATTTCCCATCTAATTTGGTGTGCTCCTACTGGGCCGTCAGTATTGTGGAAGTTGGCGGTGTGTCATGCTGCTGTGGCTCTGGAAACTCCAGGATCTGTAGACCTGGAGGGGACTATGGGATGGGGGTGTGGCTGTCTGGGCTTCCGCAAGTATAGGGTTGGGGATGCTGCCAGCCCCATTTCGAGAAGACCCAGAGTTCTCAGTCTGAAAACCAGGGAGGTCCCCTAGTGCTTTGCCCCTCACTCCTCATTGTTTCAAGACCAAGGTCCATTACCTCTTGTAACTACCATCCCCCAAACTTTTGTAAAGTATGTAACTAGCAGACTTGACTTGAGGTGTATGAGGTGGGGTGAGGAGAGATTAAAAGGAGAGAGCTTCAGACTTTCGAGAGCCTGTGGTCTTGTTCTTTTATCCATCGTTTGGGGGGCAGGGGAATTGTCATGGACCCCAAACACAACCAGGGACTAGGCTAAACCCCAATATCTGTTGGGGCCCCTTTGAGGCTCAACATCACTTGCTTCCAAGAGGCCCCTCAGCTTTTGCCTGGGCCCAGGGGCTTCTGCTCTGCCCAGGTCAGTGACACCCCCTCTCCACTCAGTGGTCCATAGGCCTGAGGCCAGGAGGGTTTAGCATCCTTATCCCAGAGTCTTTCTGCTGTGTGCACCTGGCAGGAATTGGGCACAGACTGGTTTGCTTTGATACTTTCGGTCATCCCCATCCCACTAGCTGGCTCAGAGCAACTGAGTTTTGGAGAAAAGTGATATATTTACCATCTCAGCCAAACATTTCTGAGAAAATTCAGGAAAGAAAGCAATGCTGAATCTTAGGTTAGCATTTCCAAAAGCATGTTCTAGAAACGTCAGAGAGAAATAGCAGAGGAGACATTGCTTCATGATGAAGTGAAAAGAGATTGGTGTAGAAATCTCGAAAGAGCTTTGGTCTCAGAAGCTCTTAGAGATTTGGGTGAGGTGATCTCGCAGAGCTTTGGGAGAGAGGCGATGCCTTTAACACCCCACTTCAGTTTTCTCCCATGTCGAAGGAGCTCTTTTTGGGAACTGCTTGGATTTCTCATGCGACTTCTGGCAACATTAATTCTGGAAAAGCTTCTTTATGGTTTTGCTAAATTTTTCTGGCCACACAAAAACACAGATCTGCCAGGCCTGGACTGTACTTGCCATGAGAAAGGTGTGATATCACAGCCACATCCCCTTATCAGGGAAAGAGCTTTGCTCCTCAAGAGAGAAAAGTCTCATGATTTATGCAGTATGCATGGATACCTATATAGTCCATGGATGGGTGCAAAGTATATTGGCGTGATTAAAATTTTATGGTTTATTAAAATTTCATGGGGAGGGGAGAGATTAAGGGGGAAATGTCTTTAAAAGCTCCTTAGGAGCTTTTTAATTAAAACACACGCATATGCAAACACACACACAACCACACTCACACACACGCACACACACAACTACACTCACACACTCACACACAGAAAACCCCAGATGGTTGGGAAATGCCAACATTTAGACTCAGCCAATTTGGGTTTTTTAGTGGGAGTAGTGTTTGTTCCTGACTCTGTTCTTGGGGACCACATGGGGTGCCAGGGATAGAACCAGAGTCAGCTGCATGCAAGGCAAAATGCCTTACACGAGATACTATCTCTCTAGCCCAGCCCATTCTGATTGGGATGCCCATGCCAAGCTGTGTGACCTTATATAAGCTGTTTCCCTCTCTGAGCCTTGGTTTCTTCTCCCTGGATAGACATTCTCATCACTTGCTTCAAGCTGGCTGGGATAAGATACAGTGGAGAATAGCTCTCAAGAGTTGTTTGAAAAATGCTGGCAAAGGATAGTTCTGTAGACTGAACTTGGCTGCCCCTCTTCCCCCCCCATCTCCACCCTTGTGGGATCTTTGGCTGATACAAATCCTGGGGGTTTGCTCTGAGACTGTAGACGATGTCCTTAGGCTGGTACAGACAGACCCAAGGAAACGGAAAAGGAAAAACACTATTTTAAAGCTTAGAATCTAAACAAAGAAGCAATTTAGCTTGGTGGGGGGGAGGAAACTTACCTCAGAGGAGCAGGCCAAGAGGGTTTCAGGAGGCTCCATCAGCTGGGTGCACCCTGCTCCCAGAGTACCCCCTGACCTAAGGACTGACCCCGTACCCCCATCTCAGAAGCCCACCATCCTCTCAGGGGCTGAGATAAGCTTGGTGTGTGGGGCCAACAGGCAGGAAACTTCCCCCTGCAGCTAAGATTAGCTTGGGAGGGGACAGGAAACAGAACGTGGTCCCTTTGTGGAAATGCTTTTTCAAGTTCCAGGAAAGTAGGGTTAGCGCTCTGGGTACAGCCACCACCCTTGGTGCTCTGCCTGTATGGGGGAAGCTCCAGTTGGTGTAGATGGGGTGGTGGGTTCTGATGGGGGACCTGGGGGGGGGCTCAGCGCTTCAGTCCTGTCCAAGCATATTGGTACCCCTTTAATCTGAACCCTGGTTAGGGATGCCAGTCCTGACCACATGATTCGAGGGCTTCTCTGGACATGGAATTTACAGTTAGTTTTGGTTTTGCTTGGTTTTGGTTTGGGGCCATACCCAGCAGTGCTCAGGGCCTTACTCCTTACTCTGTGCTCAGAGATCACTTCTGGCGTTGCTCAGAGACCACATGGGGAGCCAAGGACAGAAGCACCTGCAAGGTGAGCACCTTCCCACTATCCTAGCTCTTCACAAAAGCCCAGAATTTTCAGTTCTTTTTCTTTTTTTTTTGGGGGGTGTGCCACACCGGGCAGTGCTCAGAGCTTACTGCTGGCTCTCTGCTCAAGACTCAGTCCTGGTAAGACTCAGGGGACCATATGCAGTGGTCTGAACTTGGATTGGCATTCTGCAAGGTAGGTGCCTTACCTGCTGTACTGTCACTTGGGCCCTGGAACCTGCATTTTTGTATACCGGAAGCCCAGATTCAGTATCTGGCATTATATAGCCCACCCCACCCATCCCATCCACCCAAATGAGCCAGGGGGTTGCCCCTGAGCTCCACCTAGTGTGGCCCCCCAAACGAAACTAAAACAAAATGAAATAATTTCCAAGCAGGCTTGGGGTGAAATCTAGTACTATTCAGCAGCTACTTCTGGCTTGGGGCTTTGTCGTGGCCATTACTGGGGATCGAATTCAGGCCTCCTGCATGCAAAGCATGAGCTCAGCCCATTGAGTTCTCTCTCCTGCCCTGTTATTTTTTGTTTTTCTTTTTGGGTCACACCCCTGATACTCAGGGTTTACTCCCGCTCTGCACTCAGGAATGACTCCTGGTAATGCTTCAGGGACAATATAGGATGCTGAGGATTGAATCTGGGTCAGCTGTGTGTGAGGTAATCATCCTTCCTGCTACATTATCTCTGGCTCCTCCGGCTCTGCCCCTGTTTCTCTCTCTCTCTCTCTTTCTCTCTCTCTCTCTCTCTCCCCCTCTGTCTTTCTCTCACAATCTCTCTCTCAACCTCTCTTTCTCTGTGTGTCTGTGTGTCTGTCAGTCTGTCTGTCGGTCTGTCTGTTGGTCTGTCTGTCTGTCTGTCTGTCTGTCTCTCTCTCTCTCTGTTTTGGGGCTCCATTTGGCCAAGCGGGTCATTCCTGGTGTTGCTCAGAAGACCATATGCAGTTCCAGGATTTGAAGCAGGCTCGTGGTGGCCACAGCTGCAAGATAGACAAGTTATTTAACCTTCGTGGTCTTTCTCCGGCAGAGCCTAGCCCATGTGGCCAGTGGTGGTTGGGGCTAGCCGGACCATTCCTGGTGGCACTTGTGGGAGGGTGCAGAGCACCCTGCTGGGAAATTAAGCCCAGGCCCTTGCACAAGCTTTACTGTGGGAGTCACCTCTATGGTCCTTCCCCAATTCTTAATATGTGATGCTTCAGTCTCTCAACACTTTACAGTGGTGGTTCCATCCTGCCCACACAGAGTGTGATTTGTCTTGGTATGAGACACTCCAGGTACCTGGCTATATCAGAGCTACTAAATCAGGTTCCTATTAGAGTTACTTCCGTGACTGTTTAGAAAGCATCCCAGGTGGGTGAGGGGGGCTGAGCATGCACGAGTTATTACCTGGGGTCTGATTTCAGGGCCTTGCACCTGAAGATTAAATAGACTGGAATACATCCACATATTCAGGGAGTCAGCGGGTGATTTTCTGCGCCCTTGGATGGAGTGACTGACTGCTCCGTGGGTGCTGGTGATGATGTGGTCTATGTCTGCTTAGAGTTTGGTTCTTCTTGGGTCTTCCCATATGCTTGTTTGCCTGCTTTGTGTGATGTAAGTGCAACATTTGGCCATTTTTAACAATTGCGGAGGATTAGTGTTCTGGAATCTTTCCATGGAAAGAATTTTCCTTTGTGTTTCTGATTTTGTGGAAGTTGAGAACTTGCTTGCTGGAAGGAAGTGCTGGCAAGTCCCTATTAGCTGCTGGACCTTGATCAAATCTCTTTGCTGGGCCTCAGTTTCCTTAGAGTGCCATGAAGAGAGGATTTTGCCTGACTGCCAGAGCAAACACAACAGTAAAATGTCCTTCCTTTCTGAGCCATGGATGAGGGATAAGGCCAGGCTGCTAAGTTTTTCTATTTTTTTGTGGGGAAGCATTGGGCCACACCTGTTTCTTCTGGAAGTGCTTATGGAACCATACTCAGTGCTAGGGGTGGAACCTGGGTTGATTGCATGCAAGGCAAGTGCCCTAACTGTTTTTCTGGTCTCCAGGCTGATACTCTTACTGTGACTGTTCAATCCTACATAGTGGCTAATGGAATTTGCCACAATTTGCTTTTGTGACAGATGGATTTAGCACTTTTCCAGGAATGCATTTGTATAAGAACAATTTTTGTCTCAAAGCCACATAATTGGACCCAGGAGTAAAATACAAAGTGTCAAAAGGCAGGGATAGAGCAGCTAGGAACAGCCCAGACAGACCTCTCCTCCCTGCTCCATAGCTCATCTTCCCCACTTTGGCCCTGTGCAGAGGAGTGCTCCGCATACATCTGGATTCTCCAGAGAAATAGAACAAAGGTATGCTGTGTGTTTGTTAGTTTGTCCATCTCTCCTACCTTCCTTTCATCCTTGCAACTACCCAACCACCTATCTATATACCCACCCACCCACCCACCCACCCATCCATCCATCCATCCATCCATCCATCATTCTACCCATCCACCAACCTATCCATCTATTTTTCTCTCCCCTTCCCCTGACCATTGCTAATACTGTCATCACAATGATGGGGTTCAACATTTCTAGATGTGGTGCCTATACTTTGAGTTTTTCTAGTTAAGGACACTACATCTATTTATAGTGCACATTTGGATTTGGTGTTTGCAGAGGGTTGCACTCTTTTGATTGTGGTGCTTGTGGGAACTAGAACATTCTAGGAGGCAGAAGCAGGACCTAACCAAAGAATTTACTCCATTCATAAAGATGAATACTGGAAGATGCAGCAGAAGCAGGGAAAAGCATTCACATTACCTGCCTGTCCTTCGCCAACTATAAGAACAAAATGACTGCCCTCCGATGCCCTGACGGATCTATCACATCTTCCAGAAAGGCAATGGAGAAGATTATCCATGACTTCTAAACAGATCTCTTTGATAGCCACGTCCACCTGCCCATATACCAAATTCCTTAGGATGGATATGTCATTCCCAATGTTCTCCCTTCTGAAATTCGACATGCCATTTCATTGGTAAAGAAGGGAACAGCACCAGGCCCAGACAAAGTCAGACCTGAACACCTGAAGAATCTGCCGTCAGTACTCATCAATACACTAGCTCGGCTCTTCACACGCTACCTGTCTGAATACAAGGTGCTCTCCCCAATGGAAAACCAGCAGGACAGTTCTACTATTCAAGAAGAGAGACATTCATGACATCTGCAACTATAGCCCCATATGCCTGTTGTCCGTCATCTACAATCTGTTTACACGAGTCATCCTGAACAGGATTAACAGAACACTACATGAATGACAACCATGCAAGCAAGCTGGCTTCTGGAAAGGAATCAGCACAATTGACCATATCCACACAGTAACCAAGCTCATTGAGTTTTGTAGGGAGTACAAGATGCCACTCTGTCTCAAGTTCATTGATTTACAGAAAGCCTTTGATTCTGTGGAGACTGAAGCAGTCATCGAAGCCCTAGCCAAACAGGGTGTTCAAACCCAATACATCAAGATCCTTCGTGAGCTGTATTACGGATTCACCACCAGGATCTCACCATTCTACAAAGAAGTGATCATTGATGTCAAAAGAGGGGTTCAACAGGGTGATTCCATTTCACCAAAAACTCTTCAGCGCCACCCTCAATAACATCATGCAACAATTAGAATGGGAAGGAATGGGAGTGAAGATAGATGGTCGGCAACTACACCACCTCCGCTTCGCTGATGACATCGTTCTAATAACACCAAACATTAGCCAAGAGGCACAAATGCTGGCTGACTTCGACTGAGAATGTGGAAAGATAGGTCTACAGCTGAATCTAAAGAAAACTATGTTTATGAAAAATGAACTACTGGGGCTGGAGCGATAGCCCAGCGGGTAAGGCGTTTGCTTTGCATGCGGCCGCGCCTATGCCGCCCGGGTTCGATCCCCCAGCATCCCATATGGTCCCCCGAGCACCGTCAGGAGTAATTCCTGAGTGCAGAGCCAGGAGTAACCCCTGAGCATTGCCGGGTGTGACCCAAAAAGCAAAAAAGAAAAGCAAAAAAAAAAAAAAAAAAGAAAAATGAACTAGTTCCAGAGGCCCCATTCACTCTCAATGGAACAAACATCTCTGAATGCAGCAGTTATGTGTACCTAGGTCGAGAAGTCAACATGATGAATGACCTAAAACCTGAGCTGCGCAGGAGGAAGAGAACAGCATGGAATGCCTTCAAAGGCATTGAAGAAATAGCTAAAAGGACAAAGAACCTCCGGCTCCGGGCATTTCTCTTTGACTCCACCGTTCTCCCTGCATTAACATACGCCGTGAGACCTGGGCCCTGCGAAAGCAGGATGAGAAATCTATTCGGGTCTCCCAGAGAGGAATCGAAAGAGCTATGCTTGGAATATCATGCCTCACTCAAATGAGAGAAGGAATCTGGAGTTCCGACGTCCGTTGCTATTCCAGAATCAGGGACGCTGTCTCGTTTGCCAAGACATCGAAAATCAGATGGGCTGGACATGTAATGCGATTTGCAGATGACTGCTGTGGTCAACAAAGGCACCAGGGATCTGTCTCAGGGACAGTGCCAAACTTTTGCCCATCTCTCTGGACCCTATATATTTATTTCCCGACCCCCTTTTCTGGGGGTGCTACACGCAGCAGTGCTCAAGGGCTGCTCCTAGCTAGAACTCTAGTCACATGCAAGGGTTGCTCTGATGGTGCTGGGGGTCCAGGGTGCTAGGGATGGAACCAGGGGCTCCTGTGCACAGTACCTGCTCCCCAGCCCTTAAGGCAGTTTCCCAAGCCTCCTTGCTGGCCTTTGTGTTGTTGTGGTTGTGATGACTGGGCAACACACTTGGTGGTGTGTGTGTTCGACACACTTGGCCAAGGTATTTGCTGAGGGTCACGACTGTTTCATTCTCGGTGCTGCCGTGCTCTGTGCCAGTGCTGGGGAGCCCCACAGAGCTGCTGGGACCAGGCTCACAGCACATCAGAGCTGCACCGGGTCAACACTCACAGACTCACATTTGCAAGGCAGGTGTTGAGGCACCCCTGAGCCCTCAGTTTCTCAGCTTCTATTTAATTTCTGTGCTCAGGGGACTCCCCAGGAGTTCCTCCACTCCTCCCCTTGACCCTTCAGAGCTGCAGGGAAACCATGCTCCTCTGGCCCCTCTGAGCTGAGTTCTGAGGACTCGGGCCCTGCCCACCAGGCCTGTCTTTTTCCCCACTTCTCTCTCTCTCTCTCTCTCTCTCTCTCTCTCTCTCTCTCTCTTCCTTCTTTTTACATTGTGGTTTGCATACATACATTTAGGGGTTATCATGCAAATGGCTGGTTAAAAAAACCATGGTAAATCTACACAATGGAATACTATGCAGCTGTTAGGAAAAACAAAGTTATGAGATTTGCCTAGGTAGAAAAATCAACATGATGAATGACCTAAAACCTGAGCTGTGCATGAGGAAGAGAGCAGCATGGAATGCCTTCAAAGGCATTGAAGAAATAGCTAAAAGGACAAAGAACCTCTGGCTCTGGGAACATCTCTATGACTCCACCATTCTCCCTGCATTAACATACGCCTCAGAGACCTGGGCCCTATGAAAGCAGGATGAGAATGCTATTCAGGTCTCCCAGAGAGGAATCGAAAGAGCTATGCTTGGAATATCACGCCTCACTCAAGTGAGAGAAGGAACCGGAGTTCTGACCTCCGTCTCTATTCCAGAATCAGGGATGCGGTCTCGTTTGCCAAGGCATCAAAAATCAGATGGACTGGACATGTAATACGATTTGGAGATGACCGCTGGACTAGAGCCATCATTGACTGGATCCCCACGGGATGTCAAAAGATCACGTGGCTGCCCACCCACAAGATGGTTAGACTTCCTTGTCAAGACCCTGAAGGAACGGTTTGAGGCTCTTCATATTTCTGAATCAACCAGATGCCATTGGGCTACATTGGCACGTGATAGGGTCCAATGGAAATGTTACTGGCACCCGCTCGAGTAAATCGATGAATAATGGGATTCAAGTGATCAAATGATCAAAGATGAATGCTCTACGTTTTCAAACAGCTATGGGCCAGTTTTCAAACTGCTGATTCCCATTATTCTCCATTTTGTATGCCAGTTTTTTAAATTGCATTTCTGTCCTGTGGTCCATCACTCAATATGGTTATGTAGTAGAACATCCTTTTAATTTTTTTAACCTTTATTTAACCAATGTGATTTACAAAGTTTTTCTCAATACAGTTGTTTCAGGTATTCAGTGTTCCAACACCAGTCCCATCACCAATGTGCCTTTATAGCCACCAAGGTCCCTAGTTTCCTGCCCACCCTCAAGTCTTCTCTCTTAGCAGGCACTAATTAATTTACTTTATATTGCTTATTACAATGTCTATCTTAAAATGATGGTGTATCAGTATTGTAGCAGCCACGTGCTCCAGGTATTACAAAATCTTTAATGGGGTGATAAAGTTGGACTTAATTTTTTTTTTTCTTTTTGGGTCACACCCAGCGATGCTCAGGGGTTACTCCTGGCTCTGCACTCAGGAATCACTCCTGGCAGTGCTCGGGGGACCATATGGGATGCCGGGGATCAAACTCAGGCCAGCACAGGCAGGCCCGCGTTAAGGCAAACGCCCTACCCGCTGGGCTATCGCTCTGGCCCCTGGACTTAAATTTTTAGCTAGGTGGTGGCTTTGAGGTAAAGGCATGACTGCTGGGTCTTTTGGAAGACCCAGTGGGAAAGGTAGTCCAATCCCAACTCCATGAAAGTCTGGGTATTTCAGTCACAAAATCCTCTTACCTGAGTTGTTTAACGGCTTAATTTCTGGGTGGAGCTCATTCTAGCAGTGGAGTCTGGCGTTCAACATGGTGGCAATTGTGGAGTGTGGGATTTTCAGCTTCTGTGGCTCGGGATGGGCCAGACACTCATGCTTTCCTCTCCGGAGTGCCTTATAGCCAGGGGAGTCTGGGGGGGGAGAGGGGTTGACTCAGTCTGGCGGGGAGGGGGGTTGCAGGATGCCAGAAGCATCTCTGCAACTAGTTGATCTCTTTTGAGATTTATTTATGATTCTCTGTATTATGGCTTGTGAATGAGCTTCTTAACTGCGGCTTATGTTCTTCAAGGTCTATTTATGGGTCTTTGGAGCACAGCTAGTACGTGAGCTTGTATGGTTAACCTGGAGGCAGTTTGTGGGCATGGCTTCCACATACCTAACTTTGGGCAGTTTAACTTCTCAGAAGACTTGGTCCTGGGTTGTTGGAGACTGGTCAGAGGCACAGCAGCAAGAGGCACACAGCCCAAGGGCAGCCTCTGGCTGCTGCTGATGCACTCCCCGGTCCAGATTGACCTTCTGGTAGCGATGCATCCCCTGGGCCCAGGCAGCGATGGTCACCACAGCCCGGCAGGGTCCAGGACTGGAGCCAGGGTCGCTGCCTTTCACAAGTTGGGAGCATTCCCCAGCATAATTAAATAGTCCCAAAACAATTTTACTTAAAGAAGAAAAAAATTATAAAATGGTAAAATTAGGGCCAGGGATGTGGCTAAGTGGATGAGTATTTCCCTTGCAGGTTTGATATTAAGGGGTCGATATGCTGTAACACACACAATAGAATCATAAAATAATTTATGAAGGATTCTGGATCTCATGCCAAGTGTAGGTTCTTTATGATATAAAAAAATCTGGTGGGTCGGAGAGATTGCACAGAGGTTAAGGTACTTGCTTGCACATGGCTGATCTGGGTTTGATACTGTCTTCTGAGCACCTTCAGGAGTGCTCCCTGAGCACAAAGCTAGGAGGAAGGAAGCCCTGAGCACTGCTGCATGTGATTCCCCCGCCCCCAAACCTAGCCCAAACCAACCATACAAAAATCTGTAAGTCTCCTAAGTCCTGAAACAAAAGGTAAAGGCAAGGAGGTTGCTGCTTGCTCCCCCCCCCACACCCCCTCGCCATGTGAAGAGCAAAAAATGCCACAATGTTCTTTCCATATCATTGCGCAGACCACAGATGGTGGTACCCAGGGACCACCTGGGCCACTCTCCATCCTGGGCTGGTCATTGGTGGTACCAGGGCTTGAATCCAGGGCTTCACGCACTCTTGCTAGGTATGTGTTCTACCTCTTCAGGGACCACCTAGGCTAACCTTTCGCTGTTTTGTAAACAGGCTTACAGAAGTGACACAGTCATCTCTTTCAGGTGGTGGCGAGGAGGGGGCAATAGAGGGCAGCTGGAGGGAGAGCAGAGAAGCAGAAACTACCAAGCATGTTATTTTGCAAAATGCAGGATCTGTACCATCTCGGGACATTCTGAGCACAGTCTGGAGCAAGGAGGCTTATGGCCAAGATGTTCCGGGTGCTTCTTGTTCTTCAGGTGCAAAAGTCTGTCTTTGGCAGCTTTTATTTCCCTCATGGCTCTGCTATTTGTGACAGGGCAGGGAGAACAATGAGGGAAGGGTTCACCTTCCCTCATTCTTAGGTGGAACAGGGACCCCCTCCTAACCTTGTTACCTTCCAGATGGGTTGCAGGCCATCTTCCTCATCAGTATGACCAAGAGTCTGTGCCCCTGACCAGGACAGGACAGTGATTTGCAATGCACTGAGGAGAAGCACTTTCTTTTTTTTCTTTTTGGGGTCACATCCAGCGATGCTCAGGGACTACTCCTGGCTCTTCACTCAGGAATTACTCCTGGTGGTACTTGGGGATCATATGTGATGTCGGGATCGAATCTGGTCATCCGCATGCAAGGCAAGCACCCACCCCACTGCATTATCACTCTGGCCCCTGTCAAGGACTTTCAATGTTGGGGCCAGTTGTCCTCTGTGGTTCTGTGAAGACTCCTTGGGGTTCCTAGATCCTTTGTCACAGGGTGAGGGGTTATTTGCGTCAGTCCTTGGTTCCTGGCTCTCCAGTGGGAAGGACCCTCCTTCATTGGCATTTGGGGAATAAGTATCCTCTGCTTCCATCCCCAGACTGTGTCCGCATTTGACCAGGCAGCTACCAATTAGCTGCAGAGCCTCCACCAAGAGAATAGGAACTAATCTTGCTTGGGAGCCAGCAGGCCCTGTCATCCTGGAGGAGGGTTTTTGAGGTCCCTGATGGGAGGGGAGGGCAGGGCAGGGTAGCAGCTGCCCCCCTGGCTATAAGGCACACAGGGAGCCTAAATTAGTTCCTTTCCTTCCGGATTCTCTGCAGGCTGGCTGCGGATGCTTGGCTGGCTTATACCCTCCTAGGGCTTGGCTGGTCCCTTACTTTTCTCCCCCCTTCCAATTCTTTTCATTGGTTTTTGAGCTGGAGCTGACTTAGGTAGAGCCTAAGTGGGGGCAGCCTACAGAAAGGAAAGCTTCTCTCTTATGTCTTCTTGTCCTTGGAAAATTTTACCATTAGAGAGAATTTACTTTTACTAGGGTGCTGGAGGCGATAGTACAGCAGGTAGGGTGTTTGCCTTGCACGCGGCAAACCTGGGTTCAATTCCCAACTTCCCAGATAGTCTCTGAGCACTGGCAGAAGTAATTCCTGAGTCATAGCTAGTAGTAGCCTCTGAGCATTGCCCAATGTGACCCAAAAAGCCAAAATATAAAAACATTCTTTTCCTAGCCAGCTCAAAGCATTCTTACTAATCACAGGGTAACGTCCAACACCCCCCCGGTAGTGAAATTTACCTTTGAAAAACACTATCACTATCACTATCTTCCCGTTCATCATCTATTTGCTAGAGCGGGCACCAGTAATATCTCCATATGTCCTGTCTCATGCTAGTAGAACCCAAAGGCATCCGCTTGCTCCAGGAACATAAAAGCCTCAAACCATTATATTAGGTCATGGGAATGACCTAATATAAATGTTACTGGTATTTGGCATATCAAATATGACACGAGCAGCTTGCAAATAAAATTCTCTGTTGAGTGGGTGGCAATGCTCACTCAAAGGGGGAGTCCTTCATGCTTTTTGCCCCTTCGACTCAAGAAAGGGGGTGCCTCCAGGGCTCTGAGTTGAGGGGGTCAGGTATTGGGTCCATAACTGGAGATAGGGGTGCCCCTCACCTGCCTACTCTCTTGCCCTCTGTGGCCTGGGAGCTGCAAAGTGAGAGACAGAACCTCATTGCCTTCCCAGACTGGATGCAGACCTGGAGAAAGTGACTCTTTCTGGGCGGGGGCTGGATTTCATGAAGAGCAGCAGAGTGGGAGGAAGATGATTCCCTAGACTCCTCCAGGCCTGATCATGCCAGGAAGTCTCTGTTTCTCTCCACATTCGTTGCTACTGGATGGTCCTCTGAATGCCGAGGCTTTGCTGGCTTAGTGCTGTGATTCCTTCTGCTGACATCTGACCTGTGCTTAGTCACTGGATTGAAAAAATAAGATGAGGGCCGGAGAAACAGCTCAGTGGGCCGAAGGGCATGCTTTGGGGTGGGAGGCTGGGGTTTAATCACCATCACTGCATGCTAGTGCCACTGGAAGGAACCCTTGAGCATACAGTTAAGATAAAGAAGCAATGGACTTGTTAACTCTGCAAGCAACAGACGGAGAGGCACCTTTCTGGTGGGGATTGCGGGGGTGCATGGAAACTGCCTTGCATGCACTTTAGTTTCTATGTAAGAGTTTTGCTTCTTTCCATTCTTTTCT
Source organism: Cryptotis parvus (assembly GCA_021461705.1). Taxonomy (NCBI): domain Eukaryota; kingdom Metazoa; phylum Chordata; class Mammalia; order Eulipotyphla; family Soricidae; genus Cryptotis; species Cryptotis parvus. Next base: position 40,992 of record JAJIBD010023590.1, on the reverse strand, counting down.
TTTTTTTTTTTGGGAGGGGGAATACCTTGTGGTAGTCAGAGCTTACTTCTGGCTCTGCACTCAGGGATCACTACTAGTGAGCTTAGGGGACTAAATGGGGTGCTCAGGCCCAAATGAGCAAGTGCCCTATCCACTGTGCTATCTTTCTGGCCCCACAAAAGTGTTGCCTTCTTTTCCACCTATAGACTGGCTCCCCATTCTTCCACTGGAGGTTGAAACATTGACAAACGGGAGCTAAGTCATTTGCTTTGCATCCTGCTGACCCCAGTTTGAATCCTTGGCAACACATGTGGTTCCCCAAGTACACGCTTCTGTACTTTTGTGCCAGGTGTCTACAAATGTCCCATCCTCCAGAAATTCTATGAAACAGACCTATTCTAGGGGAGTTTTTTATAATTCTCTCCCACTCCCTCCCCCTTTTTGGGAGGACCATACCAGAAGGTGCTCGGGCTTACTCCTGGCTCTCTCATTCCTTGTAGTACTTGGGGAAACATATGAAAGGTTGGCAACAAAGCCAGGGACAGTTGTGTGCAAGGCAAGAACCTTAACCCCTGTGCTAGCTCACTGGTCCTTAATTCACCTTTCCACTGGGTTTTGTGTCTTTGAGAGTTCTGGCTCTACCTAAGGACCCACAACTCCCTCTCCTTATACTATACCAATATCATGTTCCATTCTTGTATAAGGGAAGTTCCTGGAACCACTTAGAGTGTAGGTTAGTGACCCCAAGCCAAGGGGACTGTGGCTTGACCTACCAGCTCCAGCCTTTCCTTGCCACTGATTTCTGTTCCACTCAGTTACTGGAGCTGGGGAACTCCCACTCACTTTTTTTCTCATCTCAGTTATGTCTAAAATATTTTTTTGTTTCATCTCCCCAGACTTTCTAGGAATTTTTAGATTATTTTCATTCCTATCTTGTAGGAAACTCCAGACCTCCTTTTCGCCTGAATAGAAATTATGTTTTCTGTGTGAGAGGAAGGGAAGAGAAGGTGGAGACTGACTTGGTTGTACTAACTCCTCTCTGTAGGGAGTGTCAGCTACTCTGCCTTGGTTTTTATCCTCTTTCACTTATAATAATTCTGTTTATTTTTGGGTCATACCCAGATGTACCCAGGGCTTACTCCTGGCTCTGTTCAGGGTCTCTCCTGGCAGGGCTCAGGGATCATATGGGGTTCTGGTGATTGAACCTGGGCTGGCCACATGCAAGGCAAGTGCCCTGTTGTATTATCTCTCCCCAGCTCCTATTTCAAAGAATTCAGAAAAATGATGTGCTTTTATATGTGTGTGGCGTGCGTGTGTGTGTAGGTATGAGTGTTGCCAGGGATTAAACCCAGGGTCTCACGCAGGCAAGGCTTGTGGTCTACCCCTGAGTTACATTGCTGGTCTATAGCACATTCTCCCTACCTTCTCTCGACCCCCACCTTATTTTGGGTCATCACCAGCTCTGCTTGCTCAGACGTCACTCCCAGCAGTTCTTGGGGAACTTTTGGTTTGGGGGGAATCAAATCTGGGACCCCTGTATGCAAAGTATGTGCTTTGAGACACCACTAAGCCCCTGTGAAACATTAAAAACTTTATTATAAACTTCCCTTCATTAAGAGATAAGAGGGGGACTGGAGCTAGTACAGCGGGGAGGGCGTCTGCCTTGCATGCAGCCAACCTGGGTTCGATCCCCTGGCATCCCCCCAAGCACCGCTAGGAATAATTACTGAGTAATTAGTAAGAAGTCAGAATTAGTCAAAGTAACCACCAAGAACTGCCAGCTGTGACCCAGAAAAAAAGCCAAAAAAAATGTAAGAGGGGATTATTTTCATGTCATTTAAAATCTTTTATTCAGGGACATGGGGGTTGTGGTTTGGTTGCACCCAGCGGAGCTCAGGGCTCACTCCTTGGGAACCATGTGCTTGGCAACCATGTGCAGGGTCAGGGATCAAACCCTTCAGCTGCATGTAACTTCATCCCTGTGCTATCCCAGCCCCAAGATGAATCACTTAAAATGTTATTAATGGTTTGATTTGTATACAAAGGGAATCACTTTTTATTTAAAATAAGTTGTTGTTTGGGCCACACCTAGCCATGCTCAGCCTTACTCCTGGTCCCACACTCAGGTATCACTCTTGGTAGTGCTGGGGGATCATATGGGGTATCACTGTATCACTGTCTTCCCATTGTTCATCGATTTGCTCGAGTGGGCACTAGTAACATTACTCCTGTCACAAGCAAGTGTAACCCAAGGGCATCTGCTTGCTACAGGGACAGGAAGAGCCCAAAACCATTCTTCAGGTCATGGAACTGAGGTCCATAACTGTTACTAGTTTTTGGCATAACAAGTAAATTAAACATGGGTAGCTTGCCAGGCTCTGCCGTGTAGGTGATATAGTCTCAGTAGAAGGTTCTCATCTCGAGCATTTACTCATATGGGTGATTTGGGATCAAAACCATGCCAGTTATGTGTAAAACAAGTGCCCTGCCCACTGTACCATCTCTGGCTCCTGAATGACTTTGCAAAATGCTAGTGATACAATGTCTAATATAATTCATTAAAAATCCATATACAACTTTTCCCCTCTCCTCAGCCCTCCACTGTTGTTGCTGCTGCAGTGGCCAGGACCTGCATGCACACTGTGCTGTTTGCACACGGTTTGCTGAGCTGCTCACCGGGCTCTTGCCTCAGTGTGGGGTTTGCATTCTCAGCTGTGGAGCTCACTGAGGTGTATACTCCCATAGCTCTGGGCTTGCGCAATGCTCACTGTGGGTCACACATTATGGTTGTGGTGTTTACTACAGAGTTGCTGCAGTGCTCACACTGGTGCTTGCCAGAGGTCATCTTACCTGACATGGTGCTCACTCATCCCTTTACCTGTGCTACTCATCGAGGCTCATCCCTCTTTGTGGTGCTCATACTCATTGTAGGGCAGCCAGGACTGGTTGGGCTCCAGAAATCACAGGCAGCTGAGCTGCGAGCATTCTTGACGCATGTGAGACAGCAGGGATTTGAACTCATGATAACACATTTGCAAGATCGGTGCCCTGGCTCTTGCCCTGTGCTCTTTCTCTGAGTCTTACACTTAATAGAAACCGGGGCCAGAAAGGTAATCTGAGGATTAGAGCACTTGCCTTGCACATGGACAACCACAGTTTAATCCTAAGCACCATCCCTGCAGTCAACTCTGAGCACAGATCTGGGACTAGCCCCTGAGCAATATTGGGTGTGACCCCAAAGGCCCCCACCATCAATTTGAAACATTAACCAAACTTTGGGGGGCTTTTTTGGGTCACACCTGGTGATACTCAAGGGTTACTCCTGGCTCTGCACTCAGGAATTACTGGTGGTGCTCAGGGAACCATATGGGTTGCCAGGGATTGAACCTGTGTTGGCTACATTCAAGGCAAATGCTCTACCCTCTGTACTATCACTCTATCCCTGAAACATTAAGTAATATTGATTATTAATTGCTTTTTTGGGTCACACCTGGCCATGCTCAGGGGTTACTCCTGGAATTCCCACTCAGGAATTCTCCTGGCAGTGCTCAGGAGACCGTATGGAATGTTGGGGACTGAACCTGGGTTGATCACATGCAAGGCAAATGCCCTACCCACTGTACTATTGCTCCAGCCCCAATTTTTGTTTATTTTTATCTTGGGGTCACATCTGGCTGTGCTCAGAGCTTACTCCTGCAAGGCAAGTGTCTTACTTGCTGTACCATCTCTCCACCTTACATTTTAATCTTTGAACTCATTTCTCGAATCACTTCCTCTTGAACAATTTTATTTTGACTGAATATTTTATCTCTTATTGATCATCCTTTATACTTCCTAGCAACACAAATATGTTTACAAAGCTAAATTTCATTTCTTGTGATAGTAAGTCCCTAAGCATTGATTTCTTTTGAATCTAGTTATATTTACATATTCCTTAAAATACTATTGCTTAAAATAACATGGCCGGTCAGGTTAGGGGAGGGAGAGGGAATTGGGGTCATTGGTGGTGGGAAATAGGCACTGGTGGAGGGATGGGTGCTGGAACACTGCATGACTGAAACCCAGACACGAACATCTTTGTAATTCTATATCTCACGGTGGTACAATAAAATATTAAAAAATAGACAAAGTCTTAGAAAAACATCAAGCCCCTGTAAAAAAAAATAACATAGCTGGGGTCAGAAAAATAGTGCAGCAGGGAAGGCACTTACCTTGCAATGTAGTCCACTAGGTTCAAGTCGCCAGCCCCGCCCTATGGTCCCTTGAACACCTCCAGGGCTTATTCCTGAGCACAGAAACATGAATAGACCATGGGTACCACTAGATGTGGCCTTAAACAAAACCAAAACAAAACAACTGCTGTATTACAAAATTTGAAAAAAGTTAAATATGTAGAAATAAAACATTTCAGGCTGGAGAGACAGCACAGCTGATAAGGCGCTTGCTCGGCATGCAGTAGACTTGGGGTTGATCCCCGGCACCACTTATGGTCCCCTGAGCACTGCCAGGAGTGATCCCCGGCCACAGAGCCAGCAGTAAACCTGGTACCACATCCTCCTAAATAATTTATTCTTTACTGAATGTTTTGCTTTTACTGATCATCTTCTTAAATTCTCAGCAATGCAAATATTTTTGATAGGCTTTGACTGGGGCTGAAATCCTGAAATCGCTCTTCTTCTCGATCTATATTTGTTTAAAATAAAAATGTATATATATTTTTAAGGCCAGACCTAGTGGTATTCAGGGATAATTCCTGGCTCAGTGCTTAGGAATCACTCATGGCGGTGCTCAAGGGATTGAGGCCAAGGCTTCTGTGCACAAGGCAAGCACCCTACCTGCTGCACTCTCTCTCCAGTCCCCGCCCCTGATCTGTAGATGCCTCACAACATTTTAGCTTTAGTTGACCTCTGAGAGGTCAACTTCACAATCTCAAAAGATTCTGAATCCTGATTGTGTTCATGCCACTGTATATGACCTAGGGAACAGCTGTCAGAATGAGTAGAGAAAGAGCAGTGAATGAAAGGTCTTGCATGGCTGGAGCCATAGTACAGTGGGGGAAGGTGTTTGCCTTGCACATGACCAACCCGGGTTTGATCCCCGGCATTCTACATGGTCCCCAGAGCACTGCCAGAAGTAATTCCTGACTGAAGAACCAGTAGTAACCCCTGAGAATGGCTGGGTGTGACCCAAAAAGCAAAATAAATAAAAATAAAAGTAAGGTGTTGCAAACAGAGCGCATCAAGGAGATAATCATGACCTTAGACTCTTCGCTGTGGTGCCAGGGATCAGACTTCAGTCTCATATATGGGGCTGGCTATATATGAGTCACTGGCTCTATCTCTTAGCCATATTCCTGGCCCCTTAAGGTTTTGTTCTGGTTGATTTTCCCCAAATTCCCTGCTTGTAATAGCCCTAAGACCTAGGGAGCACCCTCAAAGTCAAAGGCTGGGGCCAAAGAGATAGTACAGTGGGTAGCGTTCTTGCCTTGCAGGTAGCTGACCCAGATTTGATCATTGGCATCCCAAATGATGTCAGTCACTTCTGCTTTGTAGAGATAGGTGAAGGATATGTCAGGGGTTTCCCCTCTCCATTAAGTCATGTACCTGGTGATATGTAACAGAGATATTAAGTCTTAGGCAGGATTCTGTCCACACATAGTTATTATTAGTATACACACTCTGAAGGGTAGTAAACCCACTCTTGCAAGCACCACGATGCCTCAGAACTCTGCCCCTTGAGTATCTTTCTGTTTCCAAAAAGTGGGTTTTCCTGTGCCCACACAAATGCACACAAAAGGTCAAAGCCTATGTGTGAGCTTGGTGGGTCTTATAGCTCTTCACTGGCAGGGGAGGATGCCCAGGGAAAATGATTAGCCAGTCTATGCCTTGACACCATTCCCTTCCCCATTGAAAACAGTTTTGGACATTTAATTACCAATACACTAAAACGGTCAGTGTTGATTTGTTTGGCGAAATGCTGGTGGTCACTGTGAACGGGGTTTTGCCAGAGAACATCACAGATGTGACTAACCCATCCTAGAATAAAAAGCTCCCAGGAATGAACTTCAGATGTCAAAGAACCCCTCAGTCACCAGTGAATACTCTTGATACTTGTTATTGTGGTGGTTAATTTACAGACCTGTGTGGTTCTCAGATGTTTGGTGAAATGTCTTTGGTGGGTGCATGTTTCTGGCCATCAGTATCATGTGAACCGTGAACCGAAGGCTGAGTAAAGCAGAGGAAGCCCATGAGTCTGTGAAAGGCTTTTTGAGGAGCACGAAGAGATGGCGTTTGAGGGGACTTGGGCCAACTCCCTGCTCCAGGGTACGGTCATGCTTCCTTGAGACTAGCACGGAAAAGCCAGTTCTTCTTAAATCTGCACTTGCACTCTCAGCCTTCCTGGCTCTCAGTGGGGGACGTGGCTTAAACATCACCAGTGTCTCCGGGGCTTCAGTTTGCTGACTACAAGTTTCAGAATTTCTCAGGCCCTTGAATGGTGTGGACCAATTCCTTATCAGAAATCTCTTTATGCCTCTCCATTTCCCTGCCTGTCTTTCTCTGCCTCCCTGCTTATGTGTCTGTATCGTCCATCTAAATATCTCCTATTGGCTCCATGTCTTTGGAAAATGCCCAAGCTCCAGTACTGCTAACCGTGTGGCTGAGAGTGTCACAGTGGCTGGGTTTTTGCTGTCAAATGGCTCTACCTGTCACGTGGAGGTCCCTGAAAGGCCATTCCTCCATCCAGGGAGTTTCCATCTGTGTGTCCCCTGCAATGCAACAGGACCTGGCACTGTTGCGTGTCACCCCACAATGTCACGTTGGTCAGGCTGCAGAACAGACTTGTCTGGTGAGAGGATAGGGAAAAGGGGACTTAGAAGGATGTGAGCCCCAGAGTGTCCCTCTCCTCCTATTGTCTGTCCAGTCTATGTGGGCATGCATCTGGGTGGAAGGAGCTCTCCCTTAGGGCCTGCCTGTTGGTGGGGCAAGTGTGAGAGCAACCCCAGGAATGAGCAGGAAGGGAAGCCACACTGCCAGGGCTAGGGGGTCTGGATTGCAGAGCCTGCCTGCTGTTAGCTCTCAGCTCCCACTGTGAACTGTGAGTTTCCTGGGAACAGCAGCTGCTCAGCATCTGGAGAGCGGGGCGAGTGGGAACTCACAGCTCCTCTACTAAAAGGCGGTGAGTAGGGCAGAGTAGGGTGTGGGTGCCCTCCCCTGCCCCCCGCGCAAGGCCTCAGTTCCCATGTGAAGCTGAGAGCTTGGGTGCAGGACTTGATGCTGGGAAGAGTTCAAGGCTCACGAAGCCCAGAGTGGGGTCTGGAGTCACCATCAGTCACTTCTGCCCCCTGAGTCACCTTCTGCGACTGCCCCTGTCTGGGCCTGCATCTTCTCACCGCTTTGAGCAAAGAAATTGGTTTATGGTCTTACTCGGAGTCTGCTTCCCGACAGGGCTGCCCCCCATCACCTTTCAAGTCTAGCGGAGCATTGAAGCAACCCTGGGTCACCCCCACCCAAGTCAAAATAGGAATGTTTCTTGCCCGATTAAACGATCATGTGAATTTGAATTGGTTGCACGCTTACACTTTTGCTCAATGATTTGCACAGGAAAGAGCTTAAAAAAAACCCACACCCGGAAGTGAGTAACTCTTGCTGCAGGACTTGGCAAATTTCTGCAGAAATGGGGGGGGGTTCCTGAACAATAGAACAATAGGTAGGGCATTTGCCTTGCATGAGGCCAACCTGAGTTCAATCCTCAATATCCCACATGGTCTCCTGAGTGCCGCCTGGAGTTATTCTTGAGCACAGAGCCAGGAGTAACTCCTGAGCATATGACCAAAAAAAAAAAAAAAAAAAAAAATTATGAAAAATGGCACCTTCTTTTTTTAAAATTTAATCACTGTGCGACAGACTATAACAAAGCTGTTCATGATTGGGTTTCAGTCATACAGTGTTCCAGCACCTGTCCTTCCACCAGTGCACATTTCCCAACACCAGTGTGCTCTGTTCTCCCTCTTTTTCTCTCTCTCTCTCTCTCTCTCTCTCTCTCTCTCTCTCTCTCACACACACACACACACACACCACACACACACACACACACACTTTCTCTCTACTTTTACACATTGTAGTGTGCAGTACAGACACTGAAAGATTATCATGTATATTGAAACATACACTATATCATGTATATTGAAACCTTCTAATGGTTTCGTGAACCCATTCCAAAGGGCTGGCAGAGAGTTTGTGCCTAGAGTTCTTTTCTTATTTCTAAAACCATCTAGTTTTAAAATTTCTTTCTTTAATCGTTTGGACCATCCCTGGTGGTGACCATGGCTTCTCCTGAGTCTGTGCTCAGAGTTCACTCTTGGACCATATGGGGGTACTGGGGATGGAATCCAGGTCAGCTGCACATAGCACGGGCGAGCACGTGACCCACTGGACTATATCTCTAACCTCACCACTCACCCTGGTTTTCAAGTCTCCATGTGACTAAGGATACCGGAGGAAGGGATCCTTCTTTGAAAGTGCAGATCTAGATCTCAAAACATTTGCAGACCCAAGTTCCACGTTACCCAGGGCAAATGGAGACCAGGGTGGTGGGAAGCTTCCTCAGCTGGCTTGGGGGCCCTCAAAGAGCAGCGAGGCACCAGAGGGAGGCTGCACTGAGCTACGGGCAGCAAGGGAGGAGGCTGCACAGGCGTGCTGGCAGCTGCAGCTTTGCTCTCCGGCAACCCAGATGCCCCACAGCCGGATGATTCCACTAGCAGCAATCCTCTGCGCCCAGGAATAAAACACCTGTGAGCCCCCATGCACAGGAGACAAAGCTTTTCCTTTTTTAGAAAAGATGCTGAATTTGTCTCCTCGGAAACATAACTCCTTCCAGGGGTAGATAACCTGCTTCGAAGGGATTCATTCCCCTTTGCACATATCTTAGGAACATTTCTAGTTCTCTTTCCCAGCCCTGCCTGGCAGAACGTCCTGCTTCTATCAGGCAGCCCATAAAGATATGGGGGTGTTGATGATGATGGGGACTGAGACAGAGGCAGCCTTTCATGTGCGGGTAATGACAATGCCAAGCAAGAGATTGGTATTGGTGGCTGCCGAGCGCATCCGGTGATTACGGCCACGGCCCCATCTTGCTGCCCGGGCTCGGTGTGCCTCTGATTGAAGGCGATAAAGGTATCATTTTGCTGCATCAGGAGAAAAAGGTATATGGAGATTTGATGTGCCCCGTGTTTCCTAACTTTCTCTCGAGCACGCGGCAATGGGTCGCCTTTCATCTTGCCAGAGTCATTTCTGAAATCAGAGACCTCCATTTGAAGGGCGGGAACCATTTCAAGTTAAGCATCCTTGAGAAAGCTGGTTTCGTGGGTTTTTTTTCCTGCCCAGATGGGGAGTGAGTGTTTAGAAAGTATGAGGGTAATGGAAGCTGGGGGGTGGGCTGTGTGCCCATTACCCAGGGGGTAATGGAAGCTGGGGGTGGGCTGTGTGCCCATTACCCAGGGGTAATGGAAGCTGGGGGGGGGGGCTGTGTGAGTGGGGTCGGGTTCTGATTGCATCCGAGAGCTGCCCTTCAGATTCTGCTGAGGGCAAACAGATGGTCCCGGGAACCAAAGGTGGTCTGGGGGAGCAGGGAAAGTCCCAAACCTTTACAGCTCCAGGCACTGCCAGGCGGTGGGATGGGGAGATGGACACGGTCTGGTGTCTAAGGAGAAGCTCCCGTTAAGTGAGGGAAAGTTGACCAGGCAGCAGGTGCTGCTAGAGAGTGAGACAGGCACAGAGGTGGATAGGCCCTCATCCGGCTCCTGGGAGTCCATTCTGGGCAAAGGAGCTGTTTGCACCACTTTTGGGTGAGATGCTACAGTAGGTGCCCGACTAAGGTGACCGAACACCTGGGCTGCAGAAACAGACATCAGTAGGGCGTGGTAGAGGAGGAGGAGGAGGAGGAGACACCCAGGGGCGCAATGCCGGGCCTGGGAGAGTCCGTCCTGCTCTGGTTCTGCTCCCTGCTGTGGAATGAGCGCCCGCAGGTGCAGGGGCAGGGCCTGTAGGTTGTCAGATGATTGTGTTTCCCTCACACCCTGGAACCTAGTTCCTGGATAAGCCTGTGTGCACACAGGTGAGTGTGCGCTTATGTGTGCATATGTGTGTACTCAAATGTTGTGAGCACAAGTGTGTGGGTGTGTGAACACACACATGTGCGAACATGCATGTGTGAACACACATGTGTGCAGGTGCACGTGTGTGCGTGTTGCAACATTACATCAGTAGAGGGAAGCGGAAACAAAATGTGTCCAGATGATGTTACACGGGGGTTTCCTCAGCGGGGCTCAGGATCAGTGTCCAGTTAGGGGCAGAGGCCAGAGATGATGCTTTCCTAGACCAGGAAGAAGAGGAAGTAAGGGCAGCAGGACTGAGGGAGCAGAGGGCAAGGTCCCAGCCTCCCATTGGTGTGATCCTTTTGTGACCTCCCCCTTCCCCGCCCTTGTCGACACAACAACCTTTGGGTAAAGAAGGAGCATTGACGCAACTGAGATGCCCACCTTCGCACGGGCATGTGGCTGCACCGCTGCGGTGTATCCACCAGAGGGCAGGAGAGGCCCACACAAGATCTGACAGCTCCTGAACTGAGCATCTCTGAAGCAGCGCCTGTGAGCAGGGTGTCTGCTGGGGAGCGTGTGGGAAGGGAGGGCCAAGGCTGCTTGTTCTTAGATTCGCCAGTTGGGCAACCCCACCCCGGGACACACAGCCCCAGGACGGCCCCTTGTAGAAGGGGGCAGGTGGCGAGTGTTCAGGGTTGCTCCGCATGTGGGTCCCGACAGCGGTTTCTGACCCTCTGGCCCAGCGCCTGGAAGTGGGGATGGTCCCTGTGTCCTGACCCTGCTTTGCACTGGATGTGGGGGCCGGAGTGGGCGCTGGGCACAATGGTGGGGTCAGGCTTGGCTGACGCCGACCCGCTGTGCCCTCGTCTTCTTCCTCCACCAGAATGTGTCTGCAGCCCTGGCCCAGGACTATGGACTGTCAGGAGACGATTGTGTCACTGCTCAGCTCTCCACAGACATAGGCTTGGCGGGGAGATCCTGCCTGGCGCCCGGGATTGTGCCCTTCGCCCACTGCTCTGCCCGGTCCTAGGGAGGACAGTGAGAGGCAGCCCTGAGGCCAGTAGGGTGGACACCCGTGGCCTGCCCTGTCCCGAGCTCCTTGGGGGTAGTTGAGGGGGAAACCCCAGAATCCCACTGAAGGTTGCCTCCTGCAGGGGGTTTTCAGGTCCCGGTAAGAGGGTAGACTCCGGGTGTGAAGGCACCTGGACACACCCTCCTTGGGGTCCCACTTGTTCACCTGCAAGACAGAAAACACCATTTGCCTCGCACGGAGCTGGCTTTAGAAGGATGACCCACAAGCACCACGCATGCATGCACACATGCACTTACGCACGCACACACTCGCACAGGCAGCTCTGGAAGGCTCTGCCCGGAAGGACATGCTAATTAATGGTCTTTTCAGAGGTGGTTGGCGACCCCCTCCTCTCTGTTCGTCTCTTCTCCTCACCATCTTCCATGCCCTCTGTTTTCTCTTCGTAAGCTATCCCGCTCCCCTGGGTGCAGCCCTGGTGGAGGATGGGGTCAGCCCTTTAAAGGCCCACCCATGACCAGCGTGGGGAGAAAGGACACGTGTCCTTCCTGTCTGCCGTGGCGTCAAGCTAGCAGCAGGGGGCAGTAGCACCTCACGCTTTCCGCCTTCCCTTGCGCCTTCCTGGTGGCCCGCAGGCCTCTCCCAGCAGGTGTGCGGGCTGCAGGCAGGCAGGCTGGGAATGGTGACCTGTGCCGCGTGTGCCGGATCCGCAAGGGCTTTGTGTGGCAGGGCCACCGTCAGAGGCAGGCCTGCCACTGAGCGCCGACTTCCCCTGGGCACTGAGGGGTTTACTGGGGTAGACGTCCCGGTGGAGGACCCCGACACCTCCCAGGCACTCGCGGTCCACGGAGCCCCGCTCCCAAGAGCTCCATAGATGGAAACGGGGTGCAGGCAGATCACTGTCCAGTCCTTTCTGAGACCAGGAGCTTGGCCTTAGGGATGTATGCAGTTCCGCGTGCTCAAGGGAGACACCCTGAACAGGTCCCAGACTCCGTAGCCCCCAGTGTTAGCCAAGTGGCTGTGCCCAGGCTCTGGCCCCCAAATGGAAGCTTCCTTCCCTGGACCAGCTCCTGAAGGCCCAGCATCCTGCACCAGGCAACTCCCTTCTTGGGCTTCCGAATCTTCATCAAAGAGTCCCCACCCTCACCCCCCGTAAGGTCCTGAGCAATAGCACATCAGGGAGGGAGTTTTTTGCCATGCACTCAGCCGTCCAAAGTTCAATCTCGGCATTCCACTTTTTTTTTCCTTTTTTGGGTCACACTCGACAATGCTTAGGGGTTACTCCTGACTGTGCACTCAGGAATTACTCCTGGTGGTGCTTGAGGGACCGTATGGGATGCTGGGGATTGAACCCGGTCTGGCCGCATGCAAGGCCAGCACCCTACCCGCTGGACTATCGCTCTGGCCCTCAGCATTCCATTTTGGTCCCCGAGCTCTATCAGGAGTGATTCCTGAGTCAGGAGTAATGACCCTGAGCATCGCTGGGTGTGGCCCCCAAACAAAACAAACAGTAGTAACAGCAACACGCCCCTGCGTTGAGGCTGAAGGCAACCAACCACTGGGTTCTGTAGGCTGGGGCTGTTTCCCCAGAGCCAGATACCTAGGGGTATCACAGGAGGCTGCTTCTGAATGGTTACTCCTGTGGTGCGCCTGGCCCGGGTTAGCTGGATCCAGTCCCCAGAGCAGCACCTTCCGTTCTGCTTTTGCCTGGGGGAGACTTTGGGGAACCCGAGAGTCTAAGGGGATGGAGCCCCAGCAACTTGCTTCTTCCCCAGCCACCCTGAGCACAGGCAGTCCCACCGGGCTTTCTTGGGGGATGATGAAGGCAGAGCCTTCTATCCCCCCCAATGGAAGCACACACAGGTGTTCTCGCACCTAGGGGTGCTGTGCGCCATGGGATATTCCAGATGAAGGGTGTCAGGGAGTCTTGTCTGTCCCTCCTAAGCTAGTCCCTGTGACTCACTCACTGGTTTGCTGGCATTTAGGGCTCCCCCCTGGCATGCTGGGGCGACCCCACCTCCATCTGTGCTCTTGCAGTGCTCACACAGGCTGGTTGCTGGATGTCGCCTACCTTGTGATGGTGGCAGACAGCAGGGGAATAGCTGGGATCACTCCTGCCTAGTGGGGCTCAAACCTGGGTTGAACACATGTAAGACAGGTACGTTTCCTGTCAGTACTATCTCTCTAGCCCCAGGCATTTATTCGTTTGTTTGGGGCCACACCCAGTGGTGCTCAGGGCTTACTCCTGGTTCTGTGCACAGGAATCACTCCTGGTGGTGCCCAGGGGATCATGTGCTGTGCTGGGGATCTAACTGGGTTGATTGTGTCTCGGCCATGAGCTTTACTTCTTTTACTATCTCTCTGGCCCCATGATTTTTCTATGCCTTCTTTCTTTCTTTCTTTCTTTCTTTCTTTCTTTCTTTCTTTCTTTCTTTCTTTCTTTCTTTCTTTCTTTCTTTCTTTCTTTCTTTCTTTCTTTCTTTCTTTCTTTCTTTCTTTCTTTCTTTCTTTCTTTCTTTCTTTCTTTCTTTCTTTCTTTCTCTTTTCTTTCTTTCTTTCTTTCTTTCTTTCTTTCTTTCTTTCTTTCTTTCTTTCTTTCTTTCTTTCTTTCTTTCCTTTCCTTCCTTCCTTCCTTCCTTTCCTTCCTTCCTTCCTTCCTTCCTTCCTTCCTTCCTTCCTTCCTTCCTTCCTTCCTTCCTTCCTTTCTTTCTTTTCTTTCTTTCTTTCTAATTGGAGTCTGGGATTAACATCCCAGCTCTGACCACCCAGTCATTTCTTGTTGTATCCTTGCATGAGAACTAACTGAGGTGCCAGATATGGGGATAGGGGCTGTGCGGTGCCCCAGGACACAGGGATGGCTCTGGAGATTTGGGGTGTGGGGCATAAAGCAAGGCAGAGATGGGAAAGAGGCGAGGTAGAGGTGCCAGATGGACCCAGTTGGGTGTGTGGAAACAAGCAGAGTGTTGAGAAAGAGACAGTAAGGGTCCCTGGGGGTTGGGGAGAAGCTGAGACAGTCTCTGGGGCTGCATCTGCCGTTGGGGTCTGGAATTGGAGCCAGTGGGATGTAAGGTATGAGGCACAGAGAGGACAGGGCACTTCCTCCCCCTCCTTCCCCTCCACCCTCTCCCTCATCCCTCCCCTTTCTTGCTCCCCCCTTCTCCCGCTCCCTCTTCCCTCTCCCCCCCCCCTCCCCCCTCCTCCCTCCTCCCCTCCTCCCTCTCTCCATAGGATACTGCAGCTGCAGCTGCCTCACTGCTTGTCACTAGTGGCATGTTCCCAGGGTCCCTGAAAGTGGGCCTGTCTTGTATGCAGGAGACAATCACCCCATTCCAGGTCGACTTTCCTCCTGTGTCAGCAGTCACCCCTCCTAGTAATCCTCGGCTGGCCAATGGCCAACTCACCCTGCCCACTGTACTCTTATTGCTCCGGCCCCCACACCAGTCTCCTTTTTAAGGAGCTCTAAGACTCCAGGGGAATGAATCACGAATTCTGCTCTCCTCTCTTTGGCCCCAGCTTTGCACCCAGTCCCCCTCCTCCTGCTGCTGAGGTCGGAGTGCCCTGGCACAGACCGCAAAGAGGATGGGAGCTGACCCCTTTTCTCTATTTTGTGGATGCTCTTTCTAAGTGTCTCTTTCATCTCTTCCGTCCTCAAGTTCAAAGAAAACCCCATTCCTTTAGGCCTTCCTCAAGTATCTTGCTCTTTAATCCCTAATCATTTCTGCAACTTCTATCCTCTAAGTCCTTGCCTGTTCCTGATTTTCGAGTGAAACATTAAATTGGACACATTAGGAATTTGGGGATTTTCAGGGATGATTGCTTCTTGGTTTTCGACATTTATATGATTCCTATTCTAGCATAATATTGATAAAAATGAATACTTTCATTCTTTTTTCTTTCTCTCAAGCCCAGCATAGCATGTCTCTCTCGCATATCTTAATATTCTTAGCAACAAGCCTATGAAGATGTGATTCTGATTCTAGTGTACAAGTGAGAAAAAATGGACTCAGAGAAGTCAAGGAATTGGTCCAAAGTCACTCAGCTGGTTAATTCCAAAGCCAGCGATGGGGGGGAGACACTGTGGAAACCCACATTGATTTCTCTGGCTGTGGAAACGTGCACACATCTGGAAATACGCACACATCTGGAAACGTGCACACATCTGGAGACCAATAAGCGGGGCAACTGCCAAGAGGTTAAAAGAGACATTAAAAAAGATGGAGACATTTTTTAGAATTGATTCACTCATTTATTTTGGTCGTGGACTTGTCTGGCTTTGCTATCAACATGATGCTAACCTCGTAACATCAGGAAACATTTCTCTCCTGCTCCACTACCTGAAAGAGTAGTGGATTCTGGGGAAAGTCACCCCCCCCAAATTGCCCCACCAAGAAATGGGGATTCTGAACAGACCATGAATAAGGAGATTGAAACAGGAGTCAAAGACTTTCCCCAGAATCCAGAACCAAGATGTGGTCACTGGTGAATTTTCCAAACATTCAAAGAAGGCGAGAAACTTATCCTCAAAGCCTTTCAGGTAGCGGAGCAGGAGAGAAATGTTTCCTGATGTTACGAGGTTAGCATCATGTTGATAGCAAAGCCAGACAAGTCCATGACCAAAATAAATGAATGAATGAATAAATAAATAAATAAATCTGTAGACTAAGTTCTCTGATGAACACACATGCAAATATCCTTAATGGCTGTAGGATATTTGCATGTGTGTTTCGACATTTATATGATTCCTATTCTAGCATAATATTGTACTCTGCCCACTGTACTCTTATTGAGAGATGGTGCAACAGATTGGGCGTTTGTCTGCCATGTAACCGACCCTAGTCATCCCTGAGTGCAGAGCCAGCAGTAAATCCTGAGTACCATTGGGTGTGACCCACAAACTAACATCCCACAGAAAAAATAAACAAACATGAACAACTGGGATAAAAGAATACATTAAATGGAGCACACACAGCGATTCAGAGGGACTTATTCCAGGCATACAAGGACAGTTCAGAAAATGCAGATCAATCAATAAGAAGTAAATGAAAGACAAAAAGCCTGAGATTATGTCAATAGGTACTGAAAGAACACATGGGGACATTCAAAATGATTAAAAGGATGATTACAATATGATCATATGATTAGGAAGATTCTTTCTATGATTCTTCCAATGATTAGGAAGAACCTGTCTCATAAAAGTATCTATGGCAAGCTCAGTGTTACCATCATATTTCATGGTAAAAATGAAAGTTTTTCCTCCAAGATCAGGGACAAGACAAGCATGAGGATGTCCATTCTTCCCATGACTGCTCATTATGGTATTGGAAGTCAGAATAATTTGACAAGGGAGAAAAACACAACTGGCACAGGAAGGCAGAAGCAAAAGTATCAAAGTATCACTATTGGCAGATGAAATGATTTTGCGTGTAGGAAGTCCCAACGATGCCACTAAAATGCTTAGAATAAATACAGGATTGTTGCAGACTATGAAAATCAATATAGAATATACAGAAATCAGAGAGATAATGTCAGGTAAGGTGTACCTTGCACAGAGCTCAATCCCTGACACACCATATTGTCCCCTTTACCAGCTATGAGAACTGAGCGCAGAGCCAGGAAAAAGACCTGAACACTGCCAGGTGTGGTCCAAACACCCCTTTCCCCAAAATCAACATACAAAACCCATTGTGTTTCAATACACAGACAATAAACTATCAGAAAGAGGATGTAAGAAGACAATCCTATCTAAAAATAGCATCAAAGTCATGTAATATCTATGAATAAATTTAACAAAGAGATGAATGTCTGAAACACTGAGCATGTTGAGAAGGTGGGTGAAAAAAAAGAAAGCGTTGAAAAAAATTGAAGATACAAAGAAAGGGAAACATATGCTCATCGAGAATTTGCATTGTTCAAGTGGCCATTTGAAAAAAAAGTCTACAGATTGAATGTGGTCTCTATCAAAGCTATGAATTATTTAGACCAAAGATGTTTTTACGAGGCAGAAGGACAGTACAGTGGGTTGGGCACTTGCCTTGAATGTGGCTGGCCTGGGTACAATTCCCAGCAGCCATATTGTCCCGATTCCTGCTCTCTGTGTTTTTGTGTGTGTGTGTGTGTATGCATGTGTGTGTGTGTCTATTGTGTATGTGTATTCAGGCTGGGGAGATAGTACAGGGGTTTGCTTTGCATGTGACTGATTCTAGATTTGATCTTTGGCACTACAAGTGGTTCCCAAACACTGTTAGGAGTAGCCCCTGAGCACTACCATGTATGGCCCAACCCCTCTCCTCTAAATAAAAAAAATAAACAAATGAAATGGCTTTTGAAATTACATATCTTAGAGGCTGAAGTGTTAGTGTAGCAGATGGGGTGCTTGCTTTGCATGTGACTGATCCAGGGATACCCTCCATCCCCCAGCATCCCATATTATTCCCTGAGCCTGAGCCTTCCAGGAGTGACCCCTGTGCACAGAGCCAGGACTAAATCCTGAGCACTGCCCGGTATGATGCAAAAGCCTATCTATAAATCTTCTCTCTCTTTATATATATATATGTATATATACATACATATATTTATATGTATGTATATATAAATATATGTATGTATATATATAAATATATATGTATGTATATATACATATATACATATACATACACACACACACACACACACACACACACACATATATATATACATATATACCAATGGGCCGTAAGCACACTTACGGTGCTTAGGGCCCATTGGTGCCAGAGATCAGGCTTGGGTTCCTTATGCATGCAAGGCTTATGCCCCTTGTCACTGAGCCATCTCCCTAGCCCTTAACAACAACAAAAGAAAATTTATTAATTATTCATGAAAAAATTTACATTGTGCTTTATTTAAAATATGCATTTGCTTTAATATAAGAATCATGCTTACCCCCCCCCCCCCCCCCACAGGGCCCAATGCTCCGAGGAGAAGGAATAATCTTTTACAGAAATGAATTCCCAAGTGCACCCTGAGGCCATTCTCCCCCACCCCCCACCCCACCTCCTGGAAGAGAACAGGAGAAGTCAGCAAACATGGAACAGATGTCCTGTGGACCCTGGTTCTAGCCAAAGCAAGGCCTAGTGTCTTTTCCCAAAGTGGTGGCCACTAATGTGGCCACAAGATTATCTCCCTCCTTTAATATATTTCTCCCAGAGATTTCCCTGGCAGTTGGGGTAGTAGGAATCTGAGAGTGAAGTGGGAAATTTGCACTCCAGTCTTCAAAAGAAACCACAGTAAAGCAGTGCAGAGCCCCACCACGGGTTGTGGGTGAGGATTGTAACCCCAAGGATGCAATCAGTTACAGGCACCTTTATAATCTCTCTGAAAAGAAATTCAGGGAGTAAATGGATGCTTCATGAGCTCAAAGATACATTCTAATGAACTGCCAATAAATGTTCTGGGGAGACCTGTCATACCTGTGTTGGACCCTCAGTGCCTTGGCCACCTGCCCCTTCCCCTGCCCCCTGTGGGATCCCAGGTCTCCAGTGGGAAGGCTTCTGTTCTGTGAATCACGAATCTCTTTGGCGCCTTCACGGGTGAATGGTTCTACATGTGCGTTTTCTTCTAGACTCAGTCTCATCATGTTTGTTTGTTAGTTTTGTTTTGGGTCACACCTGGCAATGCTCAGAACTTACTCCTACTTCTGTACTCTAGGCTCAGTGGACCTTATGGGGTGCTGGGAATTGAATCCAGGTCCGTCACGTGCAAAGCAAACTCCTGTATTATATCACATAGGCCTCAGGGCCTCATCTTCTAAGGTTGGGGGAAGTGAATGGTTTTGTAGGGCTGCCACGAAGAGAATGTGAACAAATGGGAGGGAAAAGGTCTATGAAGCACCAGCACATAATA
This sequence comes from Cryptotis parvus, assembly GCA_021461705.1. Taxonomy (NCBI): domain Eukaryota; kingdom Metazoa; phylum Chordata; class Mammalia; order Eulipotyphla; family Soricidae; genus Cryptotis; species Cryptotis parvus. The sequence goes on along the minus strand of JAJIBD010023590.1, from coordinate 22,009 downwards.
TTTGGGTGTTTGTTGACGTCAAAGGAAGTCCTTTGATGCACTGTTTCTTAGTCACCAGGACCCATATTTCCTTAACTTCATTCCCCAGGCTTATCTTCAGTGGTTTCCCTCTAGCTCAGTTTTGTTTCCCTGGGGATGTTAGAATCCCTGTTTTCCAGACTCTCTCTACCAGAGTGATAGACCTCCTCTTCCAGGGAGGAGGTGGGCATAGAGGCTACAAGGTGAGAGAACATTATCACCCCTTAGAGCTGTTGTAAGCTGGGGTTCTAAGGCAGCCACTCAGCTGGGAATTTTCACAGGACATTCCTCCTACTAGAGTATCCTATACCCAAACAAAAAAAGGTGCAGGGACGCCGCTTATAGAAAAGAACTAGTCAGTGTCCAAGTTGGCAGGAGGTGCCTTGGCAGCTCTCGCTGTGAGCAGGCACTGCTCTAGGACTTCAGAGGGGCCCTGAGCTCAGTAAACAAAGACCCTGCCTGTAGGGGAGTCTAGACTCCAGTGCATATGGACACAAAATAGAAATATCAGTAGAGGAACTCATCTCAAAGAGATGCCAAGCCACTGAATCATACAAAAAAGACCAGTCTCCAGGCTGAGATCTCTGTATCCTACTTTGGAGGGGGGAAAGCACGTCCCACCAAGAGGTCCAGCACCCTACCCACATTTGACTTCTACCTGCATAGAAATGACTCAGCCTCACAGATCCATGCCTAATCTTAAAGATATCCCAAGCTCTTTGGTGTCCAAGGTCCACTGCTCCTGGAGATTTGGACATGTCCAAATTTCACAGCATTTGATGGCCCAGTAAGAAGAACACAAAATTTGATGGAAAAGTTGCATTGAAGCCCCCCAAGCACATTGCGAAAAGCAGTGATCGAAGGCTTAACTAGCACCAAATAACTTGGTAAATCCTCGATGTCTTTTGTAACACCATTGTGAGACATAGCAATTTTCACAAATTTTCTATAATGACTATTTTTTGATAATGCCATTTTGTTGTAACAAGTGATAGAAAGTAATTTTTTTTTTGGTGCCTGCTAAGAAGGCAGGCTTGGAGAGGGTGGGTGGGAAATTTGGGTTCAATGTAAGGGCCTGGGGATGTCATTATTACATGGACCTTGGGTTACTGAGAATTACTGGAATCTTCCTGGTGGTGCTTGGGGGTCTCCTTCAACACATCTGGCAATGGTTGGGGGTACCCATGTCTGGGGATAGAACTGGAGTTGACTGCAATCTGTAGTCTCGTGGGCCCCATCAGCCCACTACTAATGGTGCTTTCAGTAGTTTCAGGGAATGATCCCCCTTTTGTCTTTAGGGTGATAAGATCTTGGAGTGGTCTTGTTTGCGGCTGTTTCCCCCATCTAAGTGCAGAGGAGGGCTCCCGGCACTCAGAGGATGTGAAACTCATTGATTCATCAACTACAACAAATTTGATCTACCACTGGGTAGTGAAGCCAAAACTATGTGTTTCCCCTTGTGTATCACGTGGACTGTCTGTATAGCATTTCAACCTGCCCTGAATTTAGCAGCATTGTGAAGCTCAGTGGGGTCCAGTCATGGCTGTATTGGCACAGCCCCAAGACTTCCAGATTGACGTGTGACCAACAACGTCTGCTGAGCTATATTTGGATAATCAAATCATGCAACCCCACCCCTCTACCCTACACCCCCAGCACCGCCAAGAGCAGTTGTTTAATGGAATTTGACTTTCTCATAGGATCTTCTGTCAAACTGATTTGTGAGTGGCATCACTGTCAAAAGCTCTCCAGCTGCTCCCCCTTCCCTCCCCTCCCCATCCCAGCCCCGTGCTCCCCTCCACAGAGCTTTGTGCCCTCCCTGTTGATTCACCACTGTTTCCTAATCTGCTGTTCTCAGCGCTGATATTCGTGGAAGTCGAGATGCATCTGTGGGTAGAGAGGACACCCACAAGAGTACCCACGGTGAATATTAATGAGTGTTCCATAATGAGACCAGGACACCTGCGTGCCGGTGGGAATGTAGAGGCAGAGACCAAGTGTTGGAGGAAGATGGAAGAATAAATGGCATTCCTGACTGGCTAAGATGCTGAAAGAATGCTGCGTGGGTCTAACATGTTATCAGTGAATTCTGGATCTCAGCTTGGCTGAGGCCAGGAGCAGACTGAGGCTGTAAAATGACTAGGTGGAGAGAAGCAGGTCTGGAATCGATGGCCTCTAGCTCATTTATGAGTGCTCTGTCTTCAGAGGCAGCCAGGAGGGAAACACTAGTCTACCGTGAGAACGCAGCAAGAGCAAAGTGGAAGTGTGTCTGGACATAAGGCGTAACAAAGGAGTCCTCGAACCCTTTGTCTCATGTATGATGGAATTTTGTATTTCACATAAAGGGAACTTTATTTGGGCTGAAGAGGGTTTTTGACTTTTGCCCAACTCCCTTGAATATAAGAATAGATTATATGAGGCTAATTCTATGTGTACACACATGCATACACATGCACACACATACTCCTATTCTTTTTTGTTTTTGATTTTTTGGGGGGTCACACCCGGCAATGCTCAGGGGTTACTCATGGCTCTGCACTCAGGTATTACTCCTGGTGGTGTTTGGGCGACAATATGAGATACCAGGAATTGAACCCGGGTCAGCTGCGTGCATGGCAAGTGCTTATCTGCTGTACTATTGCTCCGGCCCTACATACTCCTTTTCACGGAAAAGATTTTTTTTTCCTTGTTGAAACTTGCAGGTCTAAGAAAGTTTTATCAAATCAAGAAACACTGACCATTTTTTCTGAGAGTTGCATGAAACCTAGATATCATTTGAGGGGCCAGAGAGATAGTACAGCAGGTAGGGCACCTGTCTGACACACAGCCAACCTGGATTTAATCCCTGGCATCCCATTATGGTCCCCCAAGCCCATCAGGAGTGATCCTTGAACACAAAGCCAAAAGTAAGACCTGAGCACCTCTTGTTGTGACACCAAAGCAAAATAAAAACAAAACAAAAATATATAAGTCTGATGGAGACTGAACATGCTTACTCTAAGACATCTTCCAGTCTAGGAATACATAACCTTAATCAGATCATTGGTGCCATTTACTGGTGTTTCAAAGCTTCTAGTGCTTAAGCCCTGAACATTTTTTTCTTAGAATTATAATGGAATTTTCCATTTCTTTTTGAGAAATGAAAGCATAAACCCCATAATGTAAAAGCTGCCAAGTGTACATCCTTCCTTGAGGCCTGAACACATTGACCATCTTCACATTGGCAAAAGCATTGTCATCCAGGAGTCACTCAAGGACATCTCAGTGCTGCTACTGGCCACTGTAGGGTCTTCCTGCACTGTTACATGGGTGAGGGTGTGGCCACTGTGGTCTTCCTGCATTGATACATGGGTGAGGGCGTGGCCAGTATAGGAGCTTCCTTTCTGCACTGGTACACTGGTGAGGGCACAGACAAGATGGAATTCACAGAGGCTGAGAGCAACACGGATAAGCTGGTGTCAGCAGTACCCAGATGCAGGGCCAAGGATCCGGGTGAGTTTGTAGAGCAGGAGGGGGATGAGGAGACCTAAGAACTGTGCTAGGTCATGCACCACTTCACTAGTCCTTCCAAGGTGCCCATTCTCTGCCCCCCTAAAGTTTTGAGTTTCTCCTGTTAGGGTCACACGATTGATGTGATGACATGCATCTCTTGTGCAGTCATTGTATATATTATCTTAAGGTTTAGTAACCAAAACATGTGTGCTAAAAATAATTTTAAAAAGTTATGAAAATGAATTTCATTTTGATATTTGATTCACATGTGTCTGTTGTTTGAATCACTGTATCACTGTATCACTGTCTTCCCGTTCATCATCGATTGGCTTGAGCGGGCACCAGTAACATCTCCATATGTCCTGTCTCATGCTAGTAGAGCCCAAGGGCACCTGCTTGCTCCAGGAACATAAAGAGTCTCAAACCATTCCATCAGGTCATGGGAATGAAGTCTAAAAAGACTGGATAAAGAAACTATAGTACATCTATGTGATGGAATACTATGCAGCTGTTAGAAAAACAATGAAGTTTTTCTAACAAAAAAAACTTCAGTTGTTTGAATATAGAAATACAATGAATTTTCTTTAAAAATAATTTTTGTGACTTCTAGGCTACATTTGGCTTTATTCAAGGGCTACTTCCAGCTCAGTTGGGGGTTTCTTCCAGCTATACTTGGGAACCATGTGGTGCCAAGAATTAGAGCTGGGTCTCCCTGCAGGCCGAGCCTGCCCTCAGATCATTGAACTATGTCTTTAGCCCCACTATTGATTTCTTTAAAATTTTTTAATTGAATCACCATGAGATAGACCATTTACAAAGTTGTTCACGATTGGGTTTCAGCCATATAGTGTTCCAACACCCATCCCTTCACCAGTGCACATTTCCCAGCACCAGTGTCCCCAGTTTCCCTCCCCCACAACATCTCCCCAATTGCCTCTATGGCAAGCACTTCTCTCTCTCTCTTCTCTTCTCTCCCCTCTCTCTCCTTTTGTATATTGTGGTTTGCAATAAGATATTGAAGGACTATCATGTATATCCCTTTACCTAGAACACTCAGTTCTAGTCCAGCACGACCATTTCCAACTATTATTGTTATACTGGTCCCTTCTCTAACTTACTTACACTCCACCCCACACACACTTGGTAGATTCCAACCATTGACAAGTCCTCCTGTTCCCTGTTTTCCCTGGCCTTGGATAGTAGTCTCATACTTTTATTTTCCTTATATCTCACAAATAAATGCAACCATTCTATATATGTCCTTCTCCTTCTGACTAATTTAACTCAGCATTATACTCCCCATGTTCATCCATTTATTGGCAAATTTCTTGACTTCATTGTTTTTCTAACAGCATAGTATTCCATCACATAGATGTACTATAGTTTCTTTATCCAGTCTTCTGTTCTGCAGCACTCAGGTTGTTTCCAGATTCTGATTATTGTGAATAGTGCTGTGATGAACACAGAAGTGCAGATGGTGTTTCTGCTGTGTGTCTTTGGGCCTTGAGAGTATATTCCCAGGAGTGGTAACAATTGATCTTCTTATATAAGTTTTGTATCCTTTACTTTTTGCTCATCTCACTCATAGGTGTATGCTTTATTTTTTTGTAGATTCCGAAAGTTTCTAGATGATTCTGCCTAGATGATTATGTTTTCTGGAAATAGTGATGTTTAATTTCTTTTTTTATTTCTATGATTTTATTTCCTCACTTTGCTTTAGTGGATTGGATAAAATTCCCAACATTATGTGGAATGGAGGTGGTGAGAAAGGACAACTTTGTTTTGACACTAAACTCAAGAGAAAGCTACCTTTCACTATGAATAGTATCAGTATCTTTTTAGAAGATGTTCTTTGTCAAATTGAAGCAAGTCCCCCTTTATTGGTTTCTAAAAGTATGTAATCATAAATGAATGTTGAATTTGTCAAAGACCGTTTTGAAATCAATTTATAGGATTGTGTGTTGCCTTTAGTCTGTGGATCACATTGAATTTTTAGATATTGAACCACCTTGCAGATATCGAGATTTACTATATAAGCAGTATGGGATTATTGATAGAGTTAGCCACATAGACTAATGGAACAGAAAATGGATCTCAAATTGAACTAGTGAAACCCACATAAGTACCCTCCACTGATTATTTTTGTTTGTTTTAGGGTCACACCTGGGGCTATTTTCAGGGGCTATTCTGCTCTGAGCTCAGGCATGATTTCCTGGGGGAGCCTTAGGAACTACATGTGGTGCTGTGGATTCAAACCAAGGTCAGACGCATGCAAAATAAGTGCTTTAACTTGTATGTATTGAGTGTAAAATATATATCAATATCAAAAGCTTGCTTACTCTTGGCTCTGTACTCAGGGATCACTCCTGGTGGACTTGGGGTGCCATTTGTGGTGATGTGCATTAAACATGGGTTGGCCATGTGTAACGCAAATACCTGTACTCTCTCCCACTCTACTTTTATTCCTTAAGTTTATTTAGTATTTTGGCAGATATTCTGCTATTAAACTTTCCCTGACTTTGTTAGTTAATCTCACCTGGTATATTATGAGTTCAACATTATTTAATACAGTTTGCTAAACGTTTATTGGATATTTTACATCTGTTATCATGAATAAGTTAGACCTGAAATGTTTCTTATATTATCCTCAGTTGATGTTGAAATTAAAATTTTTAAAGCCTCATAAACTGATGAGTTTTATTTCTTTTCTCCTATTTGAAACAATTTTAATTTTATTAAAATTATTTATTTCTTGAAGGTTTGCTAGGATGTGCTTGCAGAACAATCTAACTCAAAAATGAACTCATTTCATATATACAAGCATAATAGAATACTATGCAGCTGCAAGAAACAATGAAATCATGCAATTTGCTGCAACATGGTTGAAACTGGAAGCTATCATGTTTAGTGAAGTAAGCCAGAGAAAAAGACAAACATAGGATGATCTCACCTGTGGAATATAGGATGATAAAGTACATTCTAATAAAAGGGGAATGCTTAGATAATCCTTGACCACAGTGTTCAGAGAGGAGACAGAGAAGGAAAGAAGTCAAGGAGGAAGAAGAGAAAAAGAAGCAATGGGTGAACAGGCATCAGGGCTCCAGTTATACCAGTAAGTAGTCTACCATATACACAAAACAGATTCAGCAGACTGAAATCAAGATCCAAGAGGCAACCACTGACACTCTATAATGTGCTTGTCAAGTTGACAGCTTAGGGTGGAGTCTGGGTTGGGGTGGGAGGGAATCTGGAAACACTGGTGCAGGGAAGTTGACACTGGTGGAGGGATTAGTGCTGAATTATTGTATGCCTAAATGCAACTATCAGTAAATCTTGGCTCTTTAATAAAAATTGCTGAAAAATAAGAAAAAAATAAACCCATTCCTAAAGTGACTTTTAACTGTTTTTGCAATTATTTTGTCCATTTTTCTTTAGTTTTTAAACTGGCTTTCTGGACAGGTTTTGCTTGAAGCACTTTGTGTAAGTTTTATTAGAAAATTCTAATTAAAATACATTTGATTTAGGTTGTCAATTTGTGGTTACAAAGTTTGTTTCTCTTCTTATCTGATATATAAAGATATATAGTATTAAGTCAATATGTATTAAAACTAAAATTGCCCTCTGGCATGGTTTTGAATAATTTAAATTTATAGTATTCATATTGCCAAAATGTTTTCATTTTAACTTATTTTATTACAAATTTCAGTTTCACAGAGATTTCTATTAATAAATAAACTAGTAATATATTTACAGTGCTCCACAAGATGGTTTTATATTATGTATATGTATATATTTTGAAAGGATTTCCACATTTGAGTTAACACATTTCTCACCTATTTAGCTATCTTTTTTAGGAGCAATTAATTTCTATACTAGGCAGATTTCAAGTTTGCAATACAGTATTGGCAACTATATTAGGAATTAAAATCCTCAGATCTTATTTATCTTATAAATGATGTTTGTATCTTTGTTCCTTTCTCTTTCTGTTTCTCCCTAGCCCTCAGATGTGGCAAGGATCTTTATACATTTTTCCCCTGTGTAGATAATTAAACAAACAAACCAACAAACACCTTCATATCATACAATGCTTGTCTTTTTTTAAAAAATATTTTATTATACCACTTTGAGATATACAATTACAAAGATGTTCATATTTGGGTTTTGGTCATACAGTGTTCCAGCACCCATCCTTCCACCAGTGCCCATCTCCCACCACCAACGTCCCCGGTTCCCTCCCCTTCCCCTAGCCTGCCTCCATAGCAGGTTCTTTCTTTTTTTTTCTTTCAAATTTTATTACACCACTTTTAGACATACAATTGCAAGATGCTCATGTAGAGTTTTGGTTCTACAGTGTTCCACACCCATCCTTCCACCCGAACCCATCTCCCATCACCAATGTCCCCACCTCCCTCCCCCTCCCACGGGAGATGGGCACTGGTGGAGGGACGGGTGCTGAAACACTGTATGACCAAAACCCAAACATGACCTTTTTAATTGTATATCTTTTTATTTGTATATCTCACGGTGGTATAATAAAATACTTAAAAAAAATAAAAAAAATAAAATTTAGAATCAGAAAGACAGGTAAAAAAAAAAACAAAATGGAGGGGGAAAGGGCCGGCCCCAGCTCCATCTGACGAATTCCCGGTGATTCCTGCTTCTGGGAGCTGCCTACCTGGGCTCAAACACGTTTTGCTCGGTTAATATGGTCTTGAGGTAGCATCCCTCCGGGTGGGCTGATTATGTTGCAGCGTCCAGACAGCGAAGGTGGTGGCTAGTGTGGTGAGTGAGTCTCATTTGACTGCTTCCGGGACCCCCCAGAGGTGATGGGCCCACTCCCAAAAGCCATCTGTCCTCCTGGGAGCCCCATGGTCAGCTGGGCCTGGGGTGAGCCGAGCTCCAGCTTCCCCAGCCGCGTGTGAGGCTCTTCATGCTATCAGGTTCTTTATTTCTTTCCCTTTCTATTTCTTTCTCTTTTCCTTCTCTTCCAAATTATGGATTACAGAACATACATTAAAGGGTTGTTATGTGTATCTTTTTGCCTGTATTTAATGCTCAGTTCTAGGTTGGTATTAGTACTTTTGACAATTGTTAGCACACTGTTCTGCAATGCTTGTCTTTATCTGATTTATTTCACTTATAACCGTATAGAGGTTTCCATTATACCTTAGCTAGTAGGATTTCCCTTTTTCTTTGAGGACTGGATAATTTTCCATTGTGCCTATGACCACATTCATTTGCTGGTGTACACTTAGTTTTGTTACTATATTGGCTATTGTGAATAACATTGCAATGAACATGGGAATAAAGCTTTCATTAGAAAATGCTAATCTTACTTCCTTTGGATATACACCCAAAAGTGGGATTGTGGGATCCTATCTTAGTTCTATTATGATTTTCTCAAAGCCTCTGCTCTTTTTCTCATAGTGGTTGTATCCATTTACATTCTCAACAAGAGTTCTCTTTCTTCACATTCCTTCCATATTCATTATCTCTGTTTCTTTGATAATGGAAATCCTATGATGTGAAATGGTTTTTCATTGTGGCTTTGACTTGTGTTCTGATTTACTTATGATGATGTTGAAGGATGTTGAATATCTTTTTTTTTTTTTTGCCTTTTTGGGTCACATCCTGCAATGCTCAGGGGCTACTCCTGGCTCTGCACTCAGGAATTACTCCTGGCGGTGCTCGGGGACCATATGGGATGCCAGGAGGGATCGAACCCAGGCTGGCAGAGGCCGGCCAGCGTGCAAGGCAAACGCCCTATCCACTGGGCTATCGCTCCGGCCCCGGATGTTGAATATCTTTTCATGACTTATTGGTTATTTGTGTGTCTGCTTTGCAAAAAAAAAGGTGTATTCAGGTACTTTGTCCATGTGAAAGAAATAGACCCTATCATCTAAACTGCCATCACAATACACTGAGTTTAATATTATAATTTATATTTAATTTTATAATATGCATTTTTTAAATGTTTGGGCTTAGAAAATAATTTTCTCTAAGTTTGCAGATTTTTTTTCAAACTTGCCTTTTGCACATTAAAGAATCCACAATTCTTTTTTATATTCTAATACTGTGACTTGAATATATAGTGTTTTATTTAATTATTTTTTAAATGGAATCAGAGTGAGATGCAGTTACAAAGTTGTTCATGATTGCATGATTGGGTTTCAGTCATATAATGTTCCAACACCCATCCCTTCACCAGTGTATATATGTTTCCCACTAACATTCCCAGTTTCCTCCAGCCTCCACCTTTTCCCCACCTTCCTCAATGGCAGGCACCTTTTTCTCTCTCTCTCTCTCTCTCTCTCTCTCTCTCTCTCTCTCTCTCTCCCTTTTGGGCACTATGGTTTGCAGTATAGATACTGAGAGGTTATCATTTATAATCCTTTACCCACTTTAAACACTCAGTTCTTGTCCAGAGTGATCTTTTTTTAATTAATATTTTATTATACCACCATGAGATATGCAATTACAACATTGTTCGTTTTGGGGGGTTTTGGTCACATAATGTTCCAGCACCCTCCCTTCACCAGTGCCCATTTCCCACCACCACAATGACACCAATTCCCTCCCCCTCCCATAGCCTGCCTCTATGGCAGTTTCTTTATCTCTTTTCTCTCTCCCTCTCTCTCTTCCTTCTCTTACATATTGTGGATTACTATACATATACACTTAGAGGCCATCATGTGCATTTTTTTGCCTGTATTTAATGCTCAGTTCTAGGTTGGTATTAGCCCTTTCTACATTTATTTGCACATGTTCCCTTCTCTATCTTGCCTAACCTCTGACTCCCACACGTTTGTGGTAATTTCCACCTTTGGTAAGACCTCCTGATCCATGTTTCACCTAACATTGGATTTTGGTATCATAATACAGATATATATTTATGTCATGCAAATAAATGCAGTCATTCTATATCTGTCTCTTTCCTTCTGACTAATTTCAGAGTGATCATTTTTAACTATCTTTTTCACACTGGTCCCTTCTCTATCCTAACTGCCCTTTGCCCCACATACTTGTGGCAAGCTTTTAACTATTGGCCTGGTCCCTGTTTGTCCTGGCCTTGGATATATGTCTCTCCTTTATTTAAAATTTTTATATATGTAAAATTATATATATATAATTATATATATATATCTATATATATCTATATCTCTATATATCTATATATGTATCTATATATATATATATATATATATATCCCACAAATGAGTGCAGCCTTTCTGTATCTGTCCTGATGCTCTCCAAGTCATGGTGATGTTAAAGTCTGTTTCTGCCACTGGGAACCCCAATTCCTGCTTACTGTCCATACTGCTTTTCCTCCTTATGTCCTTGCTTATTTTTGAGTCTAAGCTACCAATTTATTAATGGGTCATTTATGGTATTTGTGGTAATTCTTTGAGGCCTAGAATAACGGTTCATTCTTCTGGTGAGGGATTTATTTATTTCTTCCATATGCTTGGGGTGTCTATAGGTGCTAACCTCTATAATCTGATGCAATCATTTGAGGTTACTGGGATCATGCATGTGAGCTACACATCTGACTTGTGGTTACCATTTTTCAGTGATAAGATTTTTTTCCCTTTGTGGCAAATGAGCAGAAGGTCAAAGGCATCTGGATGGATTCTCATAGGGCAGAAGGTTAAATCAACTTTATAATTTTATTATTTTTTTGTTTTAAGTATTTTATTATACCACTGTGAAATATACAATTACAAAGATAGAGGGAACTGGGGATGGGCCTGGTGGCAGGATGGGTGCTGCAACACTGTTTGACCAAAACCCAAATATGAACTTCTTAATTGTATATCTTTGTAATTTTAAAAATAAAAAAAAAAAAAAAAGTTCATATTTGGGTTTTGATCATACAGTGTTCCAGCACCCATCCCTCCACCAGTGCCCATCTCCCACCACCAATGACCCCATTTTATTAGACTTTCATAGACATCTAAATAAAAGTTGTGTTCCTTTTCTTTCTTTCTTTCTTTCTTTCTTTCTTTCTTTCTTTCTTTCTTTTTCTTTCTTTCTTTCTTTTCTTTCTTTCTTTCTTTCTTTCTTTCTTTCTTTCTTTCTTTCTTTCTCTTTCTTTCTTTCTTTCTTTCTTTCTTTCTTTCTTTCTTTCTTTCTTTCTTTCTTTTCTTTCTTTCTTTCTTTCTTCCTTCCTTCCTTCCTTCCTTCCTTTCCTTCCTTCCTTCCTTCCTTCCTTCCTTCCTTCCTTCCTTCCTTCCTTCCTTCCTTCCTTCCTTTCCTTCCTTCCTTCCTTCCTTCCTTCCTTCCTTCCTTCCTTCCTTTCCTTCCCTTCCTTCCTTCCTTCCTTTCCTTCCTTCCTTCCTTCCTTCCTTCCTTCCTTCCTTCCTTCCTTCCTTCCTTCCTTCCTTCCTTCCTTCCTTCCCTTCCTTCCTTCCTTCCTTCCTTCCTTCCTTCCTTCCTTCCTTCCTTCCTTCCTTCCTTTTTTTTGTTTTTGGGTCATAGCTGGAGATGCTTGGTCCTCACTCTACATTCAAAAATCTTTCCTGGAGGTGATTGAGGGACCATATGGGATGACAAATCCAATCAGCTGGTAGAAGGTAAATGCCACACCTGCTGTATTACGGCTCTGGCTTTCTTGTTTTTTATATTATTAAGATAATTACTCTTATCTTAATCTTACTCTTATTATTATTATTTTTTTAACATTTTATTATACCACTGTGAGATATACAATTACAATGCTGTTCATGCTTGGGGGGTTTCGGTCACACAGTGTTCCAGCACCCGCCCTCCACCAGTGCCCCCAGCCACCACCCATGTCCCCAATTCCCTCCCCCTTCCACATCCTGCCTAAATGGCAGGATCTTTATCTCCTCTCCTCTCCCTCTCTCTCTCTCCTCCTTCTCCCACACATTGTGGGTTGCACTCACGGTACACTTAGACGCCATCATTTGCATTTTTTGTCTGTATTTAATGCTCAGTTCTGTTAGCATCAGAACTTTAGACATTTATTCACACATGTTCCCTTCTCTATCTAAACTAACCTCTGACTCCCACACACTTGTGGTAATTTCCACTTCCGGTAAGATCACCTAGTATATTTATGTCATGCAAATAAATGCAGTCATTCTATGTCTCTCTCTTTCCTTCTGACTAATTTCACTCAACATGATTCTTTCCATATCCATCCATTTATAGCAAAATTTCATAACTTCATTTTTTTCTGACAGCTGCATAGTATTCCATTGTGTAGACGTACCACAGTTTCTTTATCCAGTCATCAGTTCTCGGGCATACTGGTTGTTTCCAGGTTCTGGCTATTGTGAATAGTGCTGCTATGAAAATAAAAAGTGCAGATTGTGTTTCCGCTGTGTGTTTTTGGCTTTCCAGGGTATATTCCCAAGAGCGGTATGGCTGGGTCAAAGGGGAGCTCAATTTCTAGTCTTTGGAGGAATGTCCATATTGTTTTCCAGAAAGGTTGTACAAGTCGACATTCCCACCAACAGTGTATGAGAGTCCCTTTTCCCCCACATCCACGCCAGCACTTGTTGCTTTTACCCTTTTGGATATGGGCCATTCTCTGTGGTGTGAGGTGATATCTCATTGTTGTTTTGATTTGCATCTCTCTGATGATTAGTGATGATGAGCATTTTCTCATATGCCTTTTGGCCATTCGGATTTCTTCCTTGTCAAAGTTTCTGTTCATCTCCTCTCCCCATTTTCTAATGGGGTTGGCTGTTTTTTTTCTTATGTATTTGTACCAGTGCCTGATATATCCTGGATATTAATCCCTTATCAGATGGGTATTGGGTGAATATTCTTCCCATTCTGTCTACTGTCTTTCTATCTTGGTCACTGTTTCTTTCGAGGTGCAGAAGCTCTTCAGTTTCATGTAGTCCCATATATTGATATTTTCTTCTAGTTGCTTTGTTAATGTTGTTTCACCTTTGAAGATGTCTTTAGCATCGATGTCGTGGAGGGTTTTTCCTATATTTTCTTCAACGTACTTTATGGATTCAGGTCTGACATTGAGATCTTTAACCCATTTTGATCTGATTTTTGTGCAAGGTGTTAGACACAGGTCCAAATTCATTTATTTACATGTAGCTGTCCAGTTTTCCCAGCACCACTTGTTGAAGAGGCTTTCCTTACTCCAGTCTGGACTCTTTGCACCTTTATCAAAGATTAACTGATCATGTTTTTGAGGGTGGGTGTCAGGATACTCAACTCTATTCCATAGGTCCACCGGTCTGTTTTTATTCCAGTACCACGCTGTTTTAATTACTGCTGCTTTGTAGTACAGTTTGAGGTTGGGAAAGGTGATGCCTCCCATCTTCTTCTTCCCAAGGATTGCTTTAGCTATCCGTGGGGGTTTGTTATTCCATACAAATTTCAGAAGTGTTTGGTCAATTTCTTTAAAGAATGTCATGGGAATCCTTATAGGAACCGCATTGAATCTGTACAAAGCTTTAGGGAGTATTACCATCTTGACAATGTTAATTCTCCCCATTCAGGAGCAGGGAATGTGTTTCCATTTCCTCGTGTCCTCTTTTATTTCTTGAAGCAGTGTCTTGTAGTTCTCTTTGTATAGGTTCTTTACACACTTGGTTAAGCTGATTCCTAGGTATTTGATTTTCTGTGGCACAATTGTGAATGGAATCGATTTCTTAATATCCCTTTCTTCTCTTTCGTTATTTGTGTATAGGAAAGCCACCGACTTTTGGGTATTGATTTTGTACCCTGCCACTCTACTATACCTATCTATTGTTTCTAAGAGTTTTTGGGTCGAGAGTTTAGGGTTCTCTAGGTATAATATCATGTCATCTGCAAATAATGATAGCTTGATTTCTTCCTTGCCTATCTGGGTGCCCTTAATGTCCTTTTCTTCTCTGATTGCTATGGCGAGTACCTCCAGTACTATATTGAATAAAAGAGGTGAGAGAGGGGAACCTTGTCATGTTCCTGATCTTAAGGGAAGGCTTTCAATTTTTCCCCATTCAGAGTGATACTCGCTGTGGGCTTTTGGTAGATGGCTTTGACTATCTTGAGGAAGCTTCCTTCAATTCCCATTTTCTGGAGGGTTTTAATCATGAATGGGTGCTGGATCTTGTCAAATGCTTTTTCTGCATCTATCGCAGGACCATATGGTTTTTATTTTTTCTCTTATTGATGTGATGTATTATGTTGATTGACTTGCGAATGTTGAACCATCCTTGCATTCCCGGATGAATCCTACTTGGTCATGATGTATGATCTTTTTGATGAGTCTTTGGATTCTGTTTGCTAGTATTTTGTTGAAGATCTTAGCATCTGTGTTCATCAAGGAGATTGGTCTGTAATTTTCCTTCTTTGTATTGTCTCTCCCTGCTTTGGGTATCAGGGTGATATGCGCCTCATAGAAGCTGTTTGGGAGTGTTTCTGTTTCTTCTATTTCCTGGAAGAGCTTGAACAGGACTGGCAGTAGGTCCTCCTTAAAGGTTTGGTAGAATTCGCCAGTGAACCCATCTGGACCTGGACTTTTGTGTTTGGGCAGACTTTTAATTACTGTTTCAATTTCCCCGATGACAATGAAGGCCATTTCTTAATAATTAAGGGGTATGTATACCAGGAAGAAATCACACTGCTAAACATATATGCGCCAAACGAGGGGCCAGCAAAATACTTAAAGCGACTATTAATAGACCTCAAAGAAGACATTAATAGTAGCACAATAATAGTTGGAGACTTCAACACTGCCTTATCGACTATGGATAGATCGACGAGGCTGAAACTCACCAGGGAAATACTGGACCTGAAGGAAGAAATAGAAGAAAGAGAGCTGGTTGATATATACAGGGCTTTTCATCCCAAAAAAGCTGAATACACTTTTTTTTTCCAGTGCACATGGAACATACTCCAAGATAGACCATATACTGAGCCACAAAGAATACCTCAACAAAATAAAAAAGATTGAAATTGTGTCGACTATCTTTTCAGATCACGATGCACTGAAAATAGTAGTGAACCATACACAGAAGGAGGGAGTCAAACCAAACACCTGGAAACTAAACAGCTCACTGCTGAACAACAAATGGGTCATAGAAGAAGTCAAACAGGAAATCAAAAGATTCTTAGAAACAAATGACAATGAAGATACCAACTATCAGAACTTGTGGGACACAGCAAAAGCTGTGTTAAGAGGAAAGTTCATAGCTCTGCAAGCATTCATCAGAAAAGAAGAAAGGTCCCATATAAATAACTTGACCTCACAGCTGAAAATATTAGAAAAAGACCAACAAGAGATACCCAACCCAGGCAGAAGGAAGGAAATAGTGAAACTTAGGGAGGAAATCAACGACCTGGAAACCAAAAAAAACAATCCGAAAGATTAACGAAACCAAGAGCTGGTTTTTTGAAAAATTAAACAAGATCGACAAGCCACTGGCAAGACTTGTAAGGACAGGGAAAGAGAGAACCCAAATAAACATAATCAAAAATGAAAATGGTGACATCACAACAGAAAAAACAGAAATACAAGAGATCATCAGAGGTTATTTTGAGAACCTGTATGACACAAAACATGAGAACCTAGAAGAAATGGATAAATTCCTGAAGTCCTATAACCTCCCACGATTGAAACAAGAAGACCTCCAATACCTAAATAAGCCAATCTTACTCTTATTATTATTAAAATAATAATATCAAGATAATTATTATCTTATATTTTCTTATAGTTTTATTACTGTAGCTCTGGATTTTTCTTATTTTTGTATTTCAAAGAACTATTCTGAGTCCCTAGAATTGAGGGCGACTGGAACTTTGCCTATATTTATCTCGAGGGTATAGTTTAACCTTTTGTGTTTCTGATGTTCTAGGAGGGCTTTCCAGGAGCATGCTTGGTCTTTTTTCTCCCAAGTTTTGTGAAGTTGAGGGAGCTTGAAGCTCAAATTCTCTTACTTTGACAAATACCTGAAGGGACAATGCAACAGAGAACAATGGTAGGGGTGTGCCTAACCGAGGTCAGTCCCAGCAACCTTTTGGTCCCCCAAACTTTCCAGGGTAATTCTTGAACTTTGGCCTAGGAGTCAGCCTTGGGCACAGTTGGGCGTGGCCTAAAAACTGCCCTTCCTCTAAGGAACCCAAATCAATGATTCTTTAGTTGGCAACTCTTTTAGGTACAGTAAGAAAGTTAAAAATATTTAATCTGCATCTAGATTTTTTCTTTTTAAAGAGAATATCAGTTTTGTGAGCTCTGATACTGACAACAGTTTCCTTCATTAATTTTTAGGGATTAATGACTGAATTAAAAATCTATGAGTTTCATTTAATATTAAAATTCTATGAACTTATTGAAACTCTGTGCATTATAACAATATTTTTTGTGTGTTTGGCCTTCACTTGGAGGTGCTCAGGGCCTATTCCTGACTCTGTGCTCAGGAATGATTCCTGATGGTGCTTGGAGATTCATAAGCACTGCCAAGGATTTGAACCAGGTTCAGTGGAATACAAGGAAAGTGCCTTAATCCCTGTACTATCTCTCTGGCTTCTTGGTTATGAATTCGTCAGAAGGTATCTTCTGTTTCTCAGATTCCAGGCCCAGAGAGATGGACCTTTGTACTCTCTCCCTTTGATGATAGACAGAATTTTTTTCTAGTCAACCACAGCATGGAGACTAGAAAGCCTCACGTGTCATGATTTTTCAGAGGCGAACTCCTTTCTCGTTTAGATCCACAGCTTTTCCCTCTCATTCTACATGGCTGCTCAGATGCAAGCCTCTTTTTTCTTTTAATCAAGACCAGTAAGTGCTGGACACGCAGCCCCAGCACCTGCCCCTCTCACAACTCTGGTTTTCTTGTCTTTTCTTCTTTTTCTTTTCTTTGTTGTTGCTTTCTTATGAGATCAGCAGAGCACTGAAGCTTGTTTCCTTTATTATATTCCACAGTTCTAAGTATTTAGTAATAAGAAGTTTTTAGCTATCTCATCTTCCGTATTGCTGGGGATGGAGGTGAATTCATTCATTTTTAGGGAGCATCTGCAAGCTATCTGGTATCAGATTTGATTGCTTTTTCAGGAAACTACTTTGACTGATGTTTATGAAGACTAAAAAGAAGAATGGAAAGGGCCATACCATATCTTTTCTTATACCTTGATATAAAGTATAAGAAAACTTTATATACTGTCTGACATATAAAGAAATAGAAGATTTGTTTAAGCCTTGCTTTTTTGGAGGAGAGAGGGTTGGGTTACTCTCCTAGGGGTGCTCAGGATTTATACCTGGGTCTATACTCAAGGGTTTCTTCCAGTGACATTGGGAATGAAACAGGGTTTGCTGTACACAAGTAAAACTACATAGCCCCTATATTTCTCTCTGACCCTAGGCTGGCATTGGAAACTGTGGGTCACGGTATCACTTGTATCACTTGTCTTCCCTTGTTCATTGATTTACATGAGCGGGCACCAGTAACACCTCCATACATCCTGTAGCGTGCTAGTGTAGCCCAAGGTGCTCACTCCAGGAACATGAAGAGCCTCAAACCATTCATTCAGGTCATGATAATGAGGTCTATAATTGTTACTGGTTTTTGGCATATTAAATACAACACGGGTAGCTTGCCAGGCTCTACCATGCAGGTGTGATACTCTCGGCAATAGGCTCTCAGTTTGTGCATTTACTGATGAACCCCCCATGGGGAGAGATGGACTTTTCTCTTGGGTGGAGCTCTGATGGGCTGTGGAGTCCGGATGTTGAAAATGGTTGCCCTCATGGTGCCCTCTGGCTTCTTGCGAAGTTCTATTGGGATGGCGGTCCAGGGCTAGAACCTGCCTTTCCACCCGGTCACCTCATGATTAGCTGAGCACAGGGAGAGCCAGTATCTGTGTCTCTGGTTCAAGCACCCCTTGAACCAGGGCTTGAAATAGGCTTCGCTGTAGGGTGGGACTCTGATGAGTAGGGCTTGAGATCAGCTTTTCTCTTGGGTAGAGCTCTGATTGGCTGTGGAGTCTGGGTGTTGAAAATGGTTGTCGCTGAGCTAAATTGTGAGGATTACAAAAATGTATTTAATAATAAATTGTAATGTATAGTCAATAAATATTTGTTTGGCATATTTTATACACCAGGGTGGCTTAATTTTTTTCTTATTGTTTCACACCCAGTGGTGCTCAGGTCTGAATTATTATGGGATGTTGGGGAACTTCACTTGGCCCATGCAAGGCAAGTGTCTTGCTATGCTATATTTCAGGCCCCATTGTAAAACTGTCTTGGGTGAAAGAGGTTGTGAGTAGGAAGAGTTTAGGAAGCCCTGCCCTGAGCAATAGTCTGCTGTTCTCCCTAGACTGCTCTGTGTCTCAGCCAATCTATAAACAGTTCTCAAGCTGACGCCTGATTGGGCTGTCTCTCTCAGGAAAAAGCTTTCTCTGTTTTTGTGAGCATTTTCCTATATACAAACTAACACTGCTCCATAGGATAAACATCAGGTGGTGGCACGGCTGTTTCCCTCTGTTCTGGTGATTTCTGTTCTGCACCAAATAGACACACACGCCATGCTGCTGCACACACACACACACACACATACACACAAGCACACACGCATGCTCGCACACACTGTATTCCAGAATCATTGTAGAGCAGATCCCTCGCCTGATTTCATCAGATCATGTTGATGCTGGCGCCCCCCCTCCCTCCCTCACTTGCTCACACCTGCTCACACATGATCATGCATGCACACGCAGCATAAGGACACTTATGCTGTCCTTAGGAGTCTGCAGGCCCAATAGGAAGGCATTGCTGGCTGGAAAAATGCAAAGGGATTCCAGGACTGAGGCTCTTCTAGGTCTCACTGATGATTTGCTTACAAATGTGCAAGTGAATCAGAGACCTACAAGGCAGCTAGGGTGGAGATTCGAGAGAAAACAGCCAGTAGTTGTCTGACTCTAGTTCTCCACCCACTGTCCTTTCCAAGGTGCTCCAAAACTTTAATCAGCTTCTGCATGAGATGAGAAGTCTTCCTGGGATTGACCATACCATGTGCTGTTCATCTGTCCAACCCAGGCAGCAAGTGGAGAGGGAAGAAATGGGAAGGAAAGAGGGCAAAGAAGTAAAGCCCTTAATTTGCTCTGGGGCTGGTGTGGGGTGCGGGTGTGGGGAGACTATCTGTCTCTGAGTTAGACTCCTGGGAGCTGCAGTTTCAAGTGTCCTTATATTTGCATTTGGGGATCCAGAGGGGGAGTTTTAAGCAATGCAAATGGATGTGGCATTGACTGCCAGGCAATAAGAAACCACAGACCCATCCCTCCAGCTTTCTATCAGAGGAGGTAGACAGGTAAAATACACACCAAGTCTGGTGCTATAAGCATTAATTGTCACTCCAGAGAGTAACATAGCTGCTCACCAAACTGCTAACTACTGCCCAGCAAGGTTGTGGAGTGAGATGCTTGTTCACTAGAGAACCCTCACATCTGCCTGATTGGCTATTGCGATGGGATTCTGCGAAAGAGCTCTCCTGATCTCATCTCCCTCCTATCCTCAGGCCTCACATTCCCAGTTAGTTTCTGAGGAAATGTGGCATGGAAAAAAGATTACGAGGGGAATTCTAGGTCTGTTTCACTGTACCACTTCTTGGGGTGTTGGAAAGATAAGAAGTGCAGACTTCCATTTTTACTAATTTATTTTTTAAATTAAAACATTAAGAACTTATCCCTGGTTTATGATCTTACAGAGGTGTAATTGCCACCCCTATCCCTGCCTAAGTTTCCAGCACCACCTCACACCAAGAGGTCTTTCTTCATCTCTCCCTTGGCCCATCACTCCCTTTCCCTGCTCTTTTCCCTCTGGGAACTACCACGGTTTTCATGGAGTCTAGGGATTAGTGTTGTTGTGTCTTGCCAGTACATTTGCTCTTGTAATTCATTCCACACACAAGGGAAATCACTCACTAATTTGTCTTTCACATCTTCCCCTTTTTTTTCTCCTGGCACAATCAGCTCAGGTTCCATCTGTTTTATTCCAAAAGACAATTTTATCTTTTTTAAAGGCAGAGTAGAATTCCACTGACAATATGGACCGTGAACTTCTATAATCAGTCATCTATTGATGGATATTTAGTTAGACTTCATGTTTTGGTTATTTTGTATAATGCTGCTATAAATATAGAGCCCAAATATCCTTTTTAATTAGGACATTTTTATTCATATAATTGGTGCTGCTGGATCTTACAGAATCTACAAAGTTATTCATAGCCGGGTTTTAGACATCCAGTGTTTCACTTCCCTCCACCACTGATTTCGGTATACCTCTCCTACCCATCCCTGTTTCCCAGCCTGCCATCTTTATAGGTACCTTTTAACCTTAGTTACTAAACTTAAAACTGGGTCTCATATTGAAGCTAAAGGCATCTTCAAAGGTGAAACATCACTAACAAAGCAACTAGAAGAAAAGATAAACATATGGGACTACATGAAACTAAAAAGCTTCTGCACCTCAAAAGAAACAGTGACTAAGATACAAAGGGCAGTCCACAGAATGGGAAAGAATATTCACCCAATACCCATCTGATAAGGGGTTAATATCCAGGATATATCAGGCACTGGTAGAACTTTACAAGAAGAAAACAAACAACCCCATCAAAAAATGGGGGAGAAGAAATGAACAGAAACTTCAGCAAGGAAGAAATTCGAATGGACAAAAAAACATATGAAAAAATGCTCATCATCACTAATCATCAGAGAGATGCAAATCAAAACAACA
The DNA here is from genome assembly GCA_021461705.1 of Cryptotis parvus. Classification (NCBI taxonomy): domain Eukaryota; kingdom Metazoa; phylum Chordata; class Mammalia; order Eulipotyphla; family Soricidae; genus Cryptotis; species Cryptotis parvus. The sequence goes on along the minus strand of JAJIBD010023590.1, from coordinate 801 downwards.
ATGAGATAGCACTTTACACCACAGAGACTGGCACATATTCAAAAGAGCAAGAACAACAAGTGCTGGCGTGGATGTGGGGAAAAGGGGGACACTCATCCATCGTTGGTGGGAATGCCGGCTGATACAGCCTTTCTGGAAAACAATATGGACATTCCTCCAAAGACTAGAAATTGAACTCCCATTTGACCCAGCCATACCACTCCTGGGAAACTACTCTGGGAAGCCAAAAATACGCAGCGAAAAACACCATCCCTACTTTTATAGTTCATAGCAGCATTATTCTCAATAGCCAGAATCTGGAAGCAAACCAGAGTGCCCAAAAAATCGATGACTGGATAAATAAGCTTTGGTACATCTACACAATTGTCGAGGGTACTAATGCCAACCTAGAACTGAGCATTAAATAGAGGCAAAAGGATACACATGACAACTTTTTAATGTATGTTCTGTAATCCATAGTCTGGAAGGGAAGGAAAAGAGAAAGAGAGAGAAAGGGAAAGAAATAAAGAACCTGCCATGGAGGTGGGCTGGGGAAGTGGGAGGGAACCGGGGATGTTGGTGGTGGGAGATAGGCACTGGTGGAGGGACGGGTGCTGGAACACTGTATGACCAAAACCCAAACATGAACTTTTTAATTGTATATCTTTTTATTTGTATATCTCACGGTGGTATAATAAAATAGTTAAAAAAAATAAAAAAAAAGAAAAAATGAAATTATAAAATTTGCCTGCCGGGGTGGTGGGCCAAGGCTAGAACCCACCATGCCTCCCGACTGCCTCATGAACGGTTGGGCACAGGGAG
>JAJIBD010023589.1:0-15194 GCA_021461705.1 Cryptotis parvus | reverse complement strand
TGTCTTTCCATTCATCTCTCTGGAATTGCTCGAGGCAGGCACCAGTAACATCTCCATCTGACCTGTCTCATGCAAGTAGAGCCCAAGGAAACCTGCTTGCTCCTGGAACATAAAGAGCCTCAAACCATTCCATCAGGTCATGGGAATGAGGTCTATAATTGTTACTGGTATCTGGCATATCAAATACGACATAGGTAGCCTGCCAGGCTCCGGTGCTGGTAGCATACTCTTTTAGTCATCTCAAAATCCAGTATTTATTGATGAGCCACGCGAACAGGGCTGTGATGGGCTGGTCTGCAGGGTGGAGTTATGAAGAGGAAGTCCGGATGTGGAAAATGGAGGTCCTCATGGGGTGGGGGGGTAGTCTGGCTTGTTGTGTGGCTCTCCTGGGGTGGAGGGCCAGGGCTAGAACCTGTCATCCCTTCGGACACCTCGTGAGCGGCTGGGCACAGTGAGAACCAGTAGCAGCTCTGCCCCATGTCTGTCTTTGGATCAGCATACCTGGGCCAGATTAAAAAGACTGCAGCAGGGTGGATCTCAATGAGCCAGGCTGTGATAGGCTGGTCTGCTGGGTGGAGTTCTGATGAGAGAGAGAAGTTCAGGTGTGGAAAATGGAGGCCCTCATGGAGTGGGTGGTCCTCTGGCTTGTTGTAAGGCTCTGCTGGGGTGGCTAGGCCAGTGCTAGAACCCACCATCCCTCCTGGGAGCCTCGTGAGCGGCTGGGCACAGGGAGAGCAAGTAGCAGCTCTGCCCCATGTCTGTGAGTCTCTGGCCCGGCATACCTGAGCCGGATTTAAAAAAGACTTCTTCAGGGTGGAACTCGGTGAGCTGGGCTGTGATAGGCTGAGTGCTGGGTGGAGTTCTGACAAGGGGAAGTCTGGATGTGGAAAATGGAGGTCCTCATGGAGTGGGGGTCGTTTGGCTTGTTGTGAGGGTCTCCTGGGGTGGCGGGCCAGGGCTAGAACCTGCCATCCCTCCCCGGCATCAAATATGACATGGGTAGCTTGTCAGGCTCTGCCATGCAGGTAAGATTCTCTTGTAGTCACTTCTTTTGACCTGACTACAAAAGAAGTCATGTGCATAAATAAAATGGAAAACTATTCAGCTAAAAGAAACAAAGTCATATATGATTTGAGGCAACTTGAATAAAATTGGGGGGGAGGGCATGTATTTTGCTGGGTAAAAGTGAAGCCAGAAACAGAAGAACAAATACAGGATGAACTTAGTCATGTGTGATATATAGGGAAGTAATCAAGGCTATGGCCAATACTAATTAATGCAGAGTGAGAATGCTAATTTGGGAAGACATGGTGTGGGGAGATAATGAGATTGACAGGAAGTAACATGGATTTTATGTGAAGGGTCTGGCAGACATGGGTTTTGGCTGAGTGGGTTATTTTATTCAACAAAACCATAATCATCAATTAACAAATAGTAGATGTCAAGTAGAAAGGACAGAAGGAAGGTTGTCTCAGAGGTGACATAAGGACAGAGGTGGGGGATCATGGGCACTTAAGTAGCAGAGGTATATAGGAACACTGTATTTTGATGCCATTACTGTATCACAGTCTTCCCATTCATCATCGATTGGCTCGAGCGGGCACCAGTAACATCTCCATATGTCCTGCCTCATGCTAGTAGAGCACACGAGCACCTGCTTGCTCCAGGAACATAAAGAGTCTCAAACCATTCCAATAGGTCATAAGAATGAGGTCTAAAATTTTAGACCTATTGATGCTATAAACTTAAATATTATTGTAATTCTGTTATTAAACTTAAATTTAAATAAAGGTAATGATAACAATTAAGACTCATGTCAAATCACCGATTTTATTTCAAATAAAATATTTATAAATGTTAACAATAAATAATGAAAATAATATTCAAATGATTATAATACTAACAATTATTAAAAATGTGGTATAAACGTTAGTACATTTAAACCCATGAATATTAGAATTTTGTGATATAATATGGTATGGAGATGATGGTGTTCTGCCATTTATTGGCTTTTTTTTTTTGCTTTCTGGGTCACACCCAGCAATGCTCAGGGGTTACCCCTGGCTCTGCACTCAGGAATTACTCCTGGCGGTGCTCAGGGGACCATATGGGATGCCGGGAAGCAAGGCAAACACCCTACCCGCTGGGCTCGCTCCAGGCCCCTTATTGGCCATTTAAAGCTACCCTTTTATTTGAACAATATAAAACAGAAAGAACATGGCTTTCTGCTTCAATTTGGTTTTCTATTATCGAAAAATTAAGCATAAGTACTATATTTATTAAATGTCTACAATACTTTAAAAATCCATTGGCTGAATACAATTTGACCTAATTTTTGTAGGTTTTACTCATTCCATTATCTACCTTCACTATACCTTAAAGCACAGCAATATATTTTATCTTTGTTCTTTTAATTTTTATTTGATCTTGACAAATTACATCATTTATAACTTAGAAATAATGAGTTCTATTACTGTATATCCTAAAAACCAATACTAAATATATAAAAAAACTTAATCTCTCAAAGCCTTGCAACACTACATATTAGCAAAGCCTCATTCATCTTGAATACAAATGTAACATACGATCATACATTAAAGAATCATATTGCATGAAAAGTATTTATTTGAAATGTATTCTGTAGGCAATAACAACAGATAGATAACTTGTTGCATTTAATATTTAGGTATTCAATAGCAAGATTGCATTTGGGAGTGAGTAGGCCACGCATGTTTGCACCTAGGATTTACTCCTGACTGCTGAGTGATTACTCAATGGTGGTGCTAAGAGGACAATGTGAAGTGTCAAGGACCAAAAATGATTGAATCTTTGTTAAGCAAGTGCCTTATCCCCTACACTATTCCTCCGACCTGTATGCATGCCTCTATGCTTATCAAAACAGGGTGCAGAATGCTTTGTGAGATATAATTCAGAATCAATGTTGTCGGGAGCTGCTGGCGTCCAGAGGGAAAAAACAAGTTCCCTTCTACTTCGCGAGGCCAGTGCGGAATGAATGAAAACTCAGAAGTCCAGCATGTTTTCAAAAGACTTTTACTAATTCAATGATAAAACAAGCTCTACCACTACAATCCACAATAACAGGATTCCCAGACCTCTAGCTCTTGCAGAACTTAGACCACAGGCTCGGGCCCAAGTGGATCCCCCATACCTCAAGTCAGTCCTCTTATATATCCAAAAGTAATCCTGTCTTCAGGGAGGGTCTTGCCAACAAGGATCAACAAATCAGCTTCTAGGTGTAGAGGTATGGTGGTACCAACCTAGCATAGTACCACGCTTGTTTTAGGTCTAAAAAAATGATTATGCAGGAAATAGTCTCTTTCTCTAGATTATCTCTTATATCAAAACACTGGAGGGAGAAAGAGAGATCATATAAAGAGTAACATCTCAATGGATGTATATTCATGGGGAGAAATACATAAAATTTACGGGTTTCATGCAATCTATATGGTACCCACAAGGCCTGTCTATTTTCTGTTCTGCCCCAAGGTGATTCTGAGTATCTTGTTTTCTGTTTACTGAAAGGGTCATGACCCTTCCTTCAATCTAAAACAATAGTCTCAAGGTAGCCATGGTGGTAGTCTTCTGGTAAATTCTAACTGTCCCATGCTGGGACCAGTGAGTTTTAAGAGGAATTGTGCCCAATCTAGATAACATTGGAATCTATGTTATTCCATAGATTCTATGTTATTATAACAATCTCTTCTGTGTAAACCCTCCATCAGTGTTTACACAGAAGAGAGATATCATTAGCATGAACTCTAGCTTAAGAAAATGTAAAGATCTTAAACTGTAAGTGGATTAAACAGCAAAGCTCCCAAGCTAGCTAGGCCTGCCATGCAACAAATGCCCATATTGAGTACTCTGGAAAAGTAAAAAATTAGAGTGAAGTTTTCAAGACATTATTGATCTAAGAAAAGAAGCACAGAGAAAACGGAAAAAAATTTTTTTTGATTGAGTTGATTAAGTTGTTATTAAGTTACATAGTAAAAAGTCAGATATAAAGAATCCTATTAAAGAATCTTATTTTGAATCTCCAGAAAACCATTCAAACAATGACTCAGAAATATCCAAGTAGGACTCTAATCACTGTTTGCTCTCTGAAATAACTGTGTGAAATGCAATTTTCATGACTTTTTTTCAATTCTTTATTCCTGGTGCATAGATAATGGTTTTGAGTCAGGGTGTTCCAACAGTACAAAAATACTGCCACTATCTTGTCCATAGGGAAAGCATTTGGTGTAGGGGGAGGCATGCATAAATGAATAAACAAAGACCAAAAGACAATATTACTATAATGATGTGAGCAGTACAAATGACAAAGGTTTATAATCCCTCCCTCTTCACTATGTTTTGCTGTAAATGCAAGGCATGAAAATAAATCTTTAGAATAACAGAACTTCTGAGCAAATGGTACCACTCTTGGGCAGTAATAATAATCTGATCATATAAGAGTCCATATATCCAGTTACCATAACAATAATATTCTGGGTCTACAAATTGTATTTTTTGACATTAAAGGAGAGAATAATTTAATTCATAGTCTACTTTATAAAGCATTTTCTTTGATAAATGTTGGGAATATGTCATAACCATGTTGCATTAAATAGAAACTTTTAAGAAATTCTCTTTTGGCAATATGGAACATATAATCCATAGGCAAGGTAAACTTTTAGATTTTTTTAAGAAAATGATATTATCTACAACTATCTTTACCATATCCTACACCAACACAGTTAAATTAACCGCAGGTTCTATTGTGGTATGAAGAGTTTTTTAATATGCTCTTTGTCAAAATTCCTCAATAAGTAAATCAAAGTGGAACTGCCAACTAGAATCTTCACTGGAAATATTTTGATAAAGAAAATCAAACTGTAGCAACTTGGATCAGAGATGGTACATTGAGATGGGTAAATCTTGAAATTCGTAGAAGCTGATAAAAACAAAATGGTTAGTATATGCCACTTGTTGAATTAATGGGTTTCTATTTCCACAGGAAGAAATAAAATATATTTTAAATCTAAAAAGAAATTCTAAAGTGTCCTGTAGAGTGAAATGAATACAAAGCTAACAATAGTAACAGTATAACAGTCATTTATAAATATAAAAAGTGACAAATAAGTACTGTTGTTTATATTGAATTTTATATATGAATAAAAATCAAAATTAGAGTTTTTTATGGGAGAACATTGGATTTATCTTGACAAAATAGTGATAACCATATCCAGTATATAAATACAGTTTCTATCCAAAAATCTCATTCTTACGTTATCTCTTTTTCTAAAATATACAAGTCAAGAAAATAATTTATGCCAATAAATTTTTTATGTTTCAAAAGACTCTGATTCTGCATGCTTATCTTAACATGGTTTTCTAGTTGTTTATTTAAAATTTTATGATTTATCCCTGTACTATTCAATAGTAGCCCATATAAACATAGCTTTCTCAATTTCAGCAACCTATGATATATTCCTTTAATTGTAAATAATTTATTGCTGTTGATAAATTCCAATTTCATGATTTAGAAAGAAATTCTACTCAGGAAAAAGAAAAGATGAAATCTTAACTTTTGCAAATGCATGGATGAAATTGGAGAGTGTTCCATGATGAGAGTGTTCACAATGAGTCATAGATAGACAAATACCATGTGATCTCTTTCACATATAGCATATAAAGAGCAAAATCCAATAAATTTGTAAATCATGGTTCTCTAATTCAATAAAAAATTTCAAAAGAAAATCAAACCTGTGTACTGTTCATAGCCCCTTAAAAACATGAAAGGAATATCGATCTGGTTAATAGGAAAAGCAATAAATTGAAGATCCATATTCAGATATATTGACACTTTTGTATTAAGAAAAGAAACATCTTGGGTGGGGAGCAATGCTTGACTGTGAACACAGTAATGGGACATGCTTATAGAGAACATGGAAGTCAATGTAAAGAAGGGTTGGGAAAACACTGCATCGAAGACACAAAAATACAAGGCAAGAAAGAGAAACAGTGCAGTGAGTACCATATTAAACAATGTGCATTATATGGTTATTTGTGCCTCTCCTATCAGTTTTATATATATGGGCTCACCACTGCCTGATGTATGTGCTCTTTAAAAAGGAAATTTATGTTATACCAAGTAATTTATATATCACTTTATAAATAAGAAGTAATATTCTCGGTGATGTGTCTTATCCTAGTACCTCAAAAGAATCATTTAAAAAGAAAAGAAACTTGAATACTATTGCAATCCTATCACCTAAACTACAACTAAAACATATATGCATATAATGACTATAAAATAAAATAATATTTCCTATGAAATCTCAAAACAAACTCAAACCAGGAAGAAGCACTTGAAAATAATTTATGCTTTGTCGCATGAGACCAACTTCTTGTTCCATAACTTCTTCATGGCATTTTTCACTTCAGCATTTCTCAAGGTATAAATCAGAGGGTTGAAGAAAGGGGTTCCTATTGTATAGAACACAGAAATCATCTTATCCATGGAGTAAGTGGTTGCCGGACGGTGTATATAAAGATGCATGGAACAAAGAATAAAACAACCACAATGATGTGGGAGATGCAGGTGGACAGGGCCTTTCTCCTTCCCCTCAGCACTGTGGTTTCTCAGGGAATACAAGATGACAAAGTAGGAGAACATCAACAGGACAAAACTCACTGTACAAATGGCCCCACTGTTGGACACTCAAGAGTACATTGACCATGTAGGTATCTGCACAGGCAAGATTCAGCAAGGGCTGCAAGTCACATACGTAGTGATCTATCACATTAGGACCACAGAAAGGCAAACTCAAGGCCAGAAAAATCTGAGCTAGAGAATGCACACAGGACTCCCACCCAGGCCACCACCACCAACGCCTGACACACTCGGTCGACTCATGATGGTCATGTAGTGCAGGGGGCTTACAGATGGCTACATAGCGGTCAAGAGCCATGATGATTAGGATGAAGATTTCCAGGCAGCCAAAGAAATGCAATGAAAAGATTTGAGTTATACACTCACCAAAAGTGATAGTGGCATTCTTCAAAAAGTGCATCCACAATCATTCTAGGGGCTATGCTTGTAGAGAAGCAGGTGTCAGACAAGGATAAGTAAAAGAGAAAGTAGTACATGGGACTCCCCAGGGCTCTGCTTGTCTTGATGGTAGCTATAATCAGAAAGTTTCCCAGCAAGGTTGCCAAATAGAAAAGCAAGAAAGTGATGAAAACTAATTTCTTTTGTACAGGATCCTGGGTCAAACCAAGCAGAATAAATTCAGTCACATTATTCTTCAGCTGCATGATGTCATGAATGATGAGGTAGTGTGCGTGGAAAAGAGATTAGCTGTGAGGAAAGAAATTATTTCAAGCAGCATTGATAAGTGTTAGAAGGAACATTGTATGCACAGAACTTTATAATATAGTTATAATATATAGAATGTTATAAATCATTATAATATAGAATGTTATATTATTTATAATATAGAATGTTATAAATCTTAGTCTGTGAGTAAATGTTGGAAAACATGATGTGACATTACTTCACATAGAAATTAACTTCTTTATTTTATGTATTTATTTATTTATTTTTGCTTTTGTATTTTTTGATATTTTATTTTTTTAATATTTTATTATACCTCAGTGAGATATACAGTTACTAAGATGTTCATAATTGGGGTTTCAGTCATAAAATGTTCCAGCACCCATCCCTCCACCAGTGCAGTATCTTCATTATTTTATTTATGCAACTTATCCCTTTACTACTTTTAGATGGCACTTCCCTTGTCATCTAGCATGCATTGAACTTTCATTGTTTTTAATAGAATTAACATGAAAATTACATCACATTAATTTTATGTAATTATGCTTTCTTTATATATAAGCATATATGTTTACCACATAAACTATTTTTGGACTATGGAATCTTTGATGTAGATCTTAAAGTATATAATATCTAGTTACAATACTTTAATTTATATAATAAAATCATTCTTTCATTTTAATTCAAAAAATCTATAATACAAAATATTTCTACTTAATATACCACTTGAATATATAGTTTTGTTTTTTATACCATCAATTCACCTATCTTCTTCACTTTTAGATTACTTAAGACAAAAGAAAAGACATTCTATTAATTGGTTAATAATTGAGTTACTATAAAATATTTCATCTTCAGTTTAATCAATAAGTTCTTTACTTCAAAGAATGTCATTTAATTTTTATCTACTTTAACTGCCTCAAAATCTCAGACATTACTGCTAGTAAGTCCCCCTAGACAAGTTTTAATAAAACTAATTCTTTTCCCTGTTCCTTTGTAGCTACTGTCAATGCTTGCTTTATTATATTATACACCATCACTTAAATTAATTATGTGAGTGCTTGATTCAGCTCACTTAGTAGAAGAATCATTTTAAAATTTATTATTCTGAGGATTTTAGTATACCTCTAGTTTTCAAATTCCTGCCTCGCATAATGTGGGCACTTTTATAGTCCACTTTTAATTAGACTTTCTCAATAATTGTTTGTCTTAAGGGCCACACCTGCCTATGCTCAGTGGTTACTCTAGACTCTGCTCTCAGGAATCACTTTTTGGTAGTGCTCAGGGAGTCATATGGCTGTTCTGTCTATCCAATTCCTAAAGTGAATTCTTTCACTTGTATCACTTGTCTTCCCATTGTTCATTGATTTGCTTAAGCAGGTGCCAGCAATGTCTCCATTAGTCCCTGTCACATGCTAGTATAGCCCAAGGGAATCTGCTCACTCCAGGAACATGAAGAGTCTCAAACAATTCATTCAGGTCATGGGAATGAAGTCTATTATTGTTACTGCTTTTGTATTAACGAATATGACAAGGGTAGTTTGTCAGGCTCTGCAAGCAGGTGGGATACCATTGGTAGTAGGTAGGCTCTCAATCCTTGCATATACTGATGTACCCCATGGCTGTGAAGTGGCCACACATAAAGGTGGGCCAGTAGCAGCTCTGCCCCCGTATATCTCTGTCTCTGGTTCATTGCCAACAGTCTGAGAGCAGTTCACGGACAAGTCAATCAGGCCTCCTGCATTGGACAGAGGTGGGGGAAAAGAAAGGGACCCCAGTCCCATCTCCATGGAAGTTCGGTGACTTTAGCCACTGAGACCAGCATACCTGGGCTTTATATAGACTTCTCTATAGGGTGGGGCTTTGTCGAGTATGGCTTGAGATACTTGTCTTCTCTCTGGGTGGAGCCTGACAAGCTGTGGTGTCTGGACATTGAAAATGGCTGCTATCATGATGCATGGGTTCCTCTGGCTTCTTCCAAGGCTCTATTGGGGTGGCGGGTCAGGGCCAGAACTCACTCTTCCTCTTGGACGCTTCATGATCAGCCAGGCACAGGGAGAGCCGTTAGAAGCCTGCCCCGGGTGTCTGTGTCTCGGGTTCACAGCTGACAGCCAGGAGCGTAAAGTGAATTCTTTTGTTTTTTAAATTCAGTTCCATAGCAGAGAACACATAAGATTTGTTTTTTCACTTGAAAATTCTTCTTAGATTTCCCCAAGCCTCTCTAGTTCATCACATTGGACATCAGTATTGAAAGACCCCATTGATTTGTATTTCTATTAAAAAAATGCTATACTCTATGAAAAGTTATCTGATTTTCCCAAGTTTCTTTATTGCACAAAAGAATGATAGCTTTCAGTTCCATTACATAGTTTTAATATGCACATTGACATTTTGCCTCTATATTTGCCATAAGAAGTCATTTAGTGTTAAGGACTAGATCTAAGAGGTGTGTCAAGTGAATTATATCAGTTTTTGAAATATGTAAACTATAATAATGTACTAAAATATAAACATTGAGTTGATGCTATGGCATAAAAATGACAGAGTTAATCTGAATCTATGTAAAGGGCACCTTTTCTCAATTTCATACTAGGCATAATTTTAGGTATCTTTAATCCCATAATGTCCTATAGTAAGGACACACCTTATTTAGCTACTTCAGATTAAGCAGTTGTGAGCTTTTCAGATTTTATCATCTCATGTCCATATTTAGTGATAGAAATGGAATGGATTTTCTCCTCATATAGCTAAAATACCTTTCAAATATTCCAATCCCGATAGCTTTATGGTAAAGCTAATATTCAATCATATTTTTGTGCTCAAGCAGTATTTACAAAGAAATCTCTAATTTTCATTTCTCAGAATTAAGCACAAACCTGTATATTTTAATATACTTTAATGAATTGAATGCAAATTCTGCTGGCCTGTTCTGAAATGATGCCCTACGAGTATAAAGTTATAAATTTCTTACCCGCTAGAGCACTCTAAATAAGCGTTGCTATTTGCCCCATTTTAAAAGCAGTAGTCCCAGAGAACAGTGGAAAAATAAACGTCTTCCTACATTCCAGGGGGACTATTTAAAATATTATGATGCAACATGCTAGCAAAATAGAGAATAAGTATTCCCAAAGGCTTTTTCCTTTGCTGACCAGAAACATCCAGTAACTGGAATACATTAAACATGTAGTTTGTTGATATAGCCTATACCAAGTAGTAAATTCTCCTCAAACTAAATAGAAAGAGCAATACGGAGTTAGTAGATGTGTCAGACAAGGATACAAGGGAAGGAGAAGAATGTGTGGATGGATGCAGTGGAGGATGTGAGGGGAAACAGATAAAGGGAACTGAGAAAAGAAGAAATTCCTAAGAAACAGCTCAGTCACCAAACAGTTCTCTCTTCGGATATTCATAAAAAGGCATATTTTAGTTCTTCTAATTTATTCCTAAATACAATCAAGCAAGAAAGTCTGATTTTAGGAAAACCTCAAATTATGATCTGTGACCTGTAGTCAGCCTCCACCAAGAAGCCATAGGGTTATAGCAAAATTTTGGGGGGGACTATAATTCATACTGATTAATGGCTGATATCCTATTATTTTCAAATTTGCTTCCATTTGTTTTGCTAAATGATGCTAGTTAAAGTGACTTTTATGAAGTCATCATACTCTTAAATTTTTTTTTTTTTTTTTTTTGCTTTGGGTCACCCCGGCGATGCTCAGGGGTTTCTCCTGGCTCTGCACTCGGAATTACTCCTGGCGGTGCTGGGGGACCATATGGGATGCCGGGGATCGAACCCGGGCGGCTGAGGCGGCTGTGCAAAGGCAAACGCCTACCCGCTGGGCTATCACTCCGGCCCATACTCTTAAATTTTTATTTAAAATTTATTAACTTGTTTTCTATCTGCTCCACTCCTATGTTGCAAACTGCAATACAATAGGCATGATGGGTAATATTAATCCATGAAGCTGGAAAGTCAATGGCATTCTGGTAGATATTCACAATAATGAATCTAAACTCATTTAATAAAAAGCTATAGAAAGGTGTCATGGTTTTCTGGCACTCCAAAGCTACTAAAAGAACTTCTCCATTTGGCTATTTTGCTATTTATACGTTTTACCAGGTAATTCACCTGCCTCTATATGAAGAGTAGGCTTAATAAATTGATTCTATCATTATTTAAATAGGTACGTAATTGTCATCAGAAGGATAAGAAAATAGAAAGTTCATTATCAGACATGCTGACACAAATTATTTAAAGTTTTAATAAATCTTAATTAGCTTTAGAACAACCACTGAGGGTGTCTTATAATATGGGAGGCATGATTTGGAAAAAGGAAAGAGCGGAAATCAATTTGGGATGACCTGGGATGCCTGTAAAATGACATGCTAGCTAAACAAACTTCTGGTACCATTCTTCTACACAGGACTGATTAAGAAGAGATCAGGTGTCATTAAGGGACAGGCCAAAGCCTCAGGAGAGACTGAGTAGGGGAAAAAAATGCTTCTTTTTCAGTTTGTTTCAGATTTGTCTCTTTTGAAACACATGCATAGTTTGGAATCAAGCAAAAAATTCTCGGTGTAAGAACTTAATAAAAATAGGGGAGTATGCTGAGAAGATGTTGTAAATAAACTGAAGAAACACATTCAGCCTTGGAAAGAGTAGTTGACCCAGATTACAGCAAATCAATGTCACTTGTCACTTGTATCACTAGTCTTCCCTTAGTTCATTGATTTGCTCAACCAGGCACCAATCACATTTCATTCATTGGGAATGAGGTCCATTATTGTTACTGTTTTTGGCATTATTAGATACAACACAGGTAGCTTGCCAGGCTCTGCTGTGGCTCTGGATTTATCCTGAATGGCCCAGACTAGAATCATTCTCATCTCATTTCCTTCTCCGCCTCAGTGGATAGAGTACTGTATAACAGGATAGGTCTTCAGATCCATTGATTATACGGAAGAAGGCAAGTGGGGTTTCAGAAATGGTCAGTATGGGGTTTAGGATTTAGGTTGGGTTTACGGGTTATGGGTTAATCTGGTCTATTTCTGGTCTTGCATTTTCGATCTGAATTTCTGGAATGTGGTTTCACACATCAAACGGATTCTGTCCATTTACACAGAATGATCTTTTACAACCATGTTCAAAATAGAAGTGTGTTGCTCTGTGAAAATGAACAGAACTGGTTTGATGTGAAATTTTGAATTTTTACTTTCTGCAGAAAGAGTGAGAGTAGTAGCAGTAAAGTCCATACGCCTCAGAGACCTTGGGCCCTAGGAGCAGGATGAGAATGCTATTCGGTCTCCCAGAGAGGAATCGAAAGAGCTATGCTTGGAATATCATGCCTCACTCAAGTGAGAGTAGAATCGAATTCTGACCTCCGTTGCTATTCCAGAATCAGGATGCTGTCTCGTTTGCCAAGGCATCGAAAATCAGATGGGCTGGACATGTAATGCAATTTGGAGACAACCGCTGGACTAGAGCCATTACCGACTGGATCCCACGGGATGGCAAAGATCACGTGCTTGCCCACCTACAAGATGGTCAGACTTCCTTGTAAAGACCCTGAAGGAGCAGTTTGAGGCTCTTCATATTCTGAATCAACCAGATGCCATTGGGCTAAGCACGTGTTAGGGTCCAATGGAAATGTTACTGGCACCGCTCAGAGCAAATCGGAAGAACAGGATTCGAGTGATCAAGTGATCAAGTGATCAGTGACTTTTGCTATTTTGGAACCAAAGTCAGTGGTGGGTTGGAAACTTTGGGCGTTGGGCTTAGGTGTACTACAAAGTTCACAGTATCTAAAGGGGGGTACACATTCAATGTATCTAACAAGGACCTTGGAATTATCATTCAGGACTTGTCCACAGTTGGAAGCTCATCACAAGTGTGTGGGAAAGAGGTACAATTAGGACAGAGAAAATTACTGTGAAAATTAAAATTGGAAAACTCTCTATAGGCAGGAGAAGAATGAGTGCTGAAAGCAGGTATATACATGATAAACTTGTATGAAACAATATTGCCAAGTGGGACCCTCTGCATCTCTTCGGTACCAAGTTGCCCCAGGAAAGAGTGGACTCTCCATCATCGGAACCAAGGCAAACTGCCTTGGTTTCACAGAAACCCCTTGGGCCCTGCGCCTCCTGGACAGGGCCTGCAATCTCCCCACAGGTGTGTGTGTTGTGACCCCCATCCAGCACGTTCATGATTAAAATTCTCCAGAAATAGGAATTGAAGGGACTTTCCTCAAGATAGTTACAGCCATCTACCAAAAGCTCACAGCGAGCATAATTCTTAATGGGAAAAGTTGAAAGCCTTTCCCCTGAGATCAGGGACAAGACAAGGTTGCCCACTCTCACCTCTTTTATTCAATATAGTACTGGAAGTACTTTGCCATAGCAATCAGAGAAGAAAAGGACATCAAGGGCATCCAGATAGGCAAGGAAGAAGTGAGGCTATCATTATTTGGTAGATGGCATATATTATACCCTAGAGAACCCTAAACTCTCTACCAAAAACTCCCTAGAAACAATAGACGCATATAGTAGATGGCAGGATACAAAATGTAACACGCAAAAGTCAGTGGCTTTCCTATACAAATAACGAAAGAGATAATAAAGGGATATTAAGGAAACAATTCCATTCACAATTGTGCCTAGAAAATCAAATACCTAGGAATCAACTTACCTAAGTGTGTAAAGGACCTGTACAAAGAAAACTACAAGACACTGCTCCAAGAGATAAAAGAGGACACAAGGAATGGGAGACACATTCCCTGCTCATGGATGGGGAGAATCAACATTGTCAAAATGGTAATACTCCCTAGAGCTCTGTACAGATTCAATGCAGTCCCTATAAGGATACCAACTTGAGCATTCTTCAAAGAAATTGACCCAAACACTCCTGAAATTTGTATGGTACAATAAACCCCCAAGGATACCTAAAGCAATCCTCGGGAAAAAGATGGGAGGCATCACCTTTCCCAACTTCAAACTGTACTACAAGGCAGTAGTACTTAAAACAGCATGGTATTGGAATAAAACAGACCTGTGGACCTATGGAATAGAATTGAGTATCCTGACCCCCAACCTCAAACACAGATCATTTAATCTTTGATAAAGGTGCAACGAGTCTAAAATGGAGTAGAAAGCCTCTTCAACAAGTGGTGTTGGAAAATCTAGGCAGCGACATGTAAAAAAATGAATTTGGACTTGTGTCTAATAACATGCAAAAAATGAGATCAAAAATGGATTAGAGATCTAAACATCAGACTGGAATCCATAAAGAACATTGAAGAAAATATAGGAAAAACCCCTTCAGACATTGAAGCTAAAGGCAATCTTCAAAGGTGAAACATCACTAACAAAGCAACTAGAAGAAAAGATAAACATATGGGACTACATGAAACTAAAAGTCTTCTGCACTCAAAGAAACAGTGACTAAGATACAAAAAGCAGTCACAGAATGGGTAAGAATATTCCCAATATCCCCTCTGATAAAAGGGTTAACATCCAGGATATATCAGGCACTGGTAGACCTTTACAAGAAGTAAAAAACAACCCCATCGAAAAATGGGAAGAAGAAATGAACAGAAACTTGAGTAAGAAGAAATTGGAATGGCCAAAACATATGAAAAAATGCTCATCATCACTAATCTCAGAGAGATGCAAATCAAAACAACAATGAGATACCACTTTTGCACCACAGAGACTGGCACATATTCAAAAAGAGCAAGAACAACAATGCTGGTGTGGATGTGGGGAAAAGGGGACACTCATCCATTGTTGGTGGGAATGCCAGCTGGTGCTACCTTTCTGGAAAACAATATGGACATTCCTCCAAAGACTAGAAATTGAA